>JAUCMT010000026.1:20514534-20540994 GCA_032357475.1 Enteromius thamalakanensis
TCCCTGTAGCGCAGACGTTGGAGCCCTCTGTCGGTAGGGAATAGTAAGATGGCGGATCGAACACTTCCGGTGGCTTCACTGGCTGACGACAGTTTAGAACGCAATGAGCGATCCAGTCATTATATATAGATCAGTGGTTGTTACACAACATTACATGCACAAATATGATCGCAAGATATCCTCAATTCTTAATCTTACTTACAGTTAGAAGTTCAGAGGAGCAAGCAGGTCCAAATAAAGTGGACTCTGATCCTTCTTTTAAGAGCAAGCGTTTGGTGAATGTCGTGTTGTACTCCAAGATTGGAAAATCAGTCATCAGTAAAATGACATGAATACATGAATTATAAAAATTTATAAAATTAATGTCCTAATTGAACTATGGCCTAATCATGGCTTAGGCTAAGCCTCTTCTATGAAAGCAGGTCTTTATGTGTTAACAGACTAGTGTAATAGATTGTTTTATAGATTGCTGTACAATTATTTCTGTATTGGTTCATTTTCACGAACAAATAAAATTTGTAAAGAGATTCATTTTTACACAGAACATTTGTGTAGTAATTGAACGAATTCGAATTGAACGAAATCAAAATACTGTCAGAAATGCCATTTTACTCTGAAGTAAATATCATCTCTATTGCTTTGTCCGCTTCCGTAGACTCTCCTTTCCTTGGGTCAGTGGTGCTGTTGCCTTGCCAGAACTAATGCAGCGGGTCTAAAACAGAAAGTAGCGATCGCAGTGACAGACAGCTCTTCTTTAAAGACCTGTCCACATGCAAGATGAGCCCTACGGCCCTGAAATGCTTTCTGGGTGACCAGCCGCCTCTGGCAAAGCCTCAGAACACAGACAGGATGTCACAGTGCTGTGAATCACAATGAATGAGAATGTAGGCTCAAAAAAATAAAGGAGTAACTGGATGGACAGAGGACAGAGAATGGACAGGAGACATCAGTGCTTCAAGATTACTGGATATCATATGTGACCCTAAAAAAAAAAAACAGTCATACTTGTAGGTCAAAATGATCAATTTGTCTTTTATGCTAAAAATCATTAGGATTTTAAAATCATGTTTCATTTAGGTTTTTTTACCACCCTCAGAGTAGATAATTCAATAGTTGTATCTCAGCCAAATAGTGTCCCACCCTAAAAAACCATACACCAATGGGAAGTTGATTTACAGTATTCAGCTTTCAGATGATTTATAACCCTTGTGACCTTCATCCCTTATAATACAAGGTCACATATAAAAAAACACACATATACATATGATGAATTAAAAAAAAGAACAGTAATTAATTGAAAATGAAATCCTAACAGCATTAAAATTGTTGTTGTCACTTTGGATCAGTGTAATGTACTCTTGCTGAATAAAAATGTTCATATCAGTCAATCAATTCATTATAACTCAAACTATTAAAATGTAGCCATGCATTCACCCACATCACAATTTTTTTCGTGAATAATGTTGTCAAACCTATAATCAAGAAGCTAAGAGTATAAGGGGGAAAAACACAGTGTAAGCACCAGTCAGGATGATTTACGGATACTGTATGGCAGATATCTGTAATGTACAGTATGTCCAAAAAAAGAATGGGCTGATTGACCGGGCTTAAATGAAGAGTGAAATAAACACCAAAACAGACAGCATCTATTAGAGGATTCAAAAAAAAAAAAAAGGACTACTTATATTTACAGACATTGATGACACAGGAAGGGATTTAGTGTCTGAACAAGACTCTGTATGAACTTTCAATGAACAATCAAAAACATATAGTATTACTGAAGATGTTTTTCCCCCTTTTCAATAATTCAGTACATTTTTTTTACGTTGCAATGCACAAAAAGAGGCTAGAACACTCAAGACTGCACTCACACAAAGATACACACATGACAGACAGACAGACGCTTGTACCGATCTGGGGAGATGGATGTGTCATCAGTCTGATTATGAAAGGATTCGGATCTGGAACACTTGCGCTTTAAGCCAACATGGCGAACTGCAACGACTCAAAAAGATGAACACACACACACACACACACACTAAAAAAAAGTTGAGTTGAGAGCAGTGGCAGACAGAATGGGCACAGACACCTAACTCTGTATTTCATCTTAGTTTCCGTACTTCAAGATGCAAAATACATCATTATTATGTTGTATTCCCATTGAAGGCCAATCCATCAGAGTGTAAATTGGTGTGGGTGGCTGTACACACGCCCTGGGTTTATAGAGAAATGGAGCACGGCGTGAGAGCAAAAACAGATGAAGTGTGTGTGTGGTCTTGGTTCATCTTTCAGATCTCCGACAGGGCTACTTATGGGAGCACAAAATAATAAGGATAATGTATTACACACACACACACACACACAAAACAGCCCCTGCTCTCATTATCTTCCATGATTCTAATATACACAAAACACAAAGCCTTCCATGCTACAGGCCGGGCCTCCATCCTTCACCTCCAAGTTAAGAGAAATTAGCAAATCTGCTTTTGTGCCAGAAAACAAAACAGGGCAACTGATAATTCAACTTCAACAGTGCTCTGGCATCTAATGAGCTTTCAAAGCCGAGGAGATGGAGAAACGAGCCTGACGTCTGCACAAAACAGAGTGTCTTGTAAAATTAGCCTGCCTTTAATGACCGGCTCGCTACAAATGCATCAGTGCTCAAAACAGAAAACATTACCATGCCAGATCACTTGTTGGCCATTGCATCTTGTCTTTTTTTTTTTAAATCCTCCATCTGTGTCTGTGAATTAGCGAGCAGACACAGAGCAGAAGCAGACATGAAAACTTACTCTAACAAACAAATTGCACATGGCCTGGTCTGCTAGTAAAAGCAGAACCATATCCTAACAAATCTCCCTCCAAATGCACAGATGCAAAGATGAATGGACAGCAACATGCATGCCGGTACACGTGCACACACTCTGGAGAGAGGAAGGGATGGGAACATTTCAACCATTCCATTACAGTAGTACCCAGAGGACAGCTCCCTGGCAGCTGCGGTATACACTGTGAGCACGGCCAGAGAGACGCGCACAGTTCAGAACTTAAAATGTCTTGTTGTTCTCTAAAAGGGAGACTGACTGAGAGGCAGCGAAGATGGTGACAGAGAGATGGAGAAATAACAAAGGGGCATCACTGCCTTCTCCATCTCTAACCACAGTGAAACCAAATGTCAGCCATCAAAAGAACAATGAAAATAATGCTGTATATTGTACAGCAGTTTATAATTAGCTTTGTAAATGATGATTTTCAGTAGAACTGAAGCAGCCAAATAACATGTGGGTGCTTACTGTGAAGTGAAGGAAAGACAGAGAGCAAACAATACAAAGAGCACTTCAAACAAACCACAGAGTGCTGTTATCTTCTTCTGACAATAGTTTTACTTCGCAAACCCATCAATTCAGTAACTGAATAAATGCTATGCTCATGAAAAAAAGCAAATAAAACCAGTTCCAGTCTGTTTATTGAGTGTACATTCCATCGAAGTAACACTGAATTATAATTTCTATAAAGCATAGCTGGTGATTTTCTACCAAGCAAACCCACTGGAGATCAGTTTCAATAGCATCAAAGCAGTTAACGTTACACCAGAAATGGTGCAACATTTCCAGCTTCTGTAATTTATCTGATTTCAAGGCCTGTTCACACCAAGGACGATAACTAGAAAGATACAGAGGAACAAAGAAACAATATTGTTGAAATCACCTTCAGAATGATTTTTCTCCAGGTAATGAATGATATAAACATTGACACCCAGTCAGAATCCATCCTGCTATCAAGAGCTGAAGTGGCAGACGCGTGTACTTAGAATGTCATCTGCTGGTGTGGATACTGATGTCATCATCTTTCTAGTTGTCGTTCTTGGTGTAAACAGGGTTTTACACACTTGAAAAGGGAGAACCTTTGGTTCCTAGCGGAACATTTCAATAAACTGTTCTTAAAATAACTAGTAATAGTATTTCTGAAAGAAGTCATACAAAGACAATTTTCCTCTAGCATATATGATTCTTTAGGGTCTAATTGGAAAGTTTGTAATATAGTTTGTTTTAAAATTTCTCAAAGATAGTTTAATAAACGCTCATTTTACGCCGTCAAAAAACAGCTCTTTAGAAATCAATCTGTGTGTACTTCCCCTTTAAATCTTCACAAGCTACGCTGACCCCGCCCCTCTTTTCCGAGGCACTCTCAGGGGATCTTTTTTAGTTGTATTCATAGTGAAACTTGCTAATTAGCCCATTATAATGGAAGGCAAATTGCAAGGATTCATTCAAAGACATTATACTCACTGTTTCTGTTGGTAAGCACATTTTGGTTGATCAAAGGCGCGTTTCCCTTCAGAACCAAACATAACGTTAATCCTCTGCGTCTTCAGTCACTCAGATGTTGGGAGTAAATGACTACTGCTATGTTCATTAATACATTCAACAACAAATAACCTCAATTACATATACTGAGTTCAGAAGGCACGATTTTAGCCCCGATTTTGACTCGCAGACAGGTTTTGAGAAATCGCCGACAAATGCCTGAAATCACAGGCGAATCGGTACGCTTTCATGCAGTCGACAGTCACACAGAGTAAACTCACAAAGATACAATCTAACCACAGACGTGTCGTGTCGACACCCATGAGATATTCGGCATGGTAAATGGCTTTTGGGGGAGGAGTTATAATCTATTACTATAATCTTCTAAAATCTTCTTTATCCGCACATGCAGTTTATACGGCAAGATTATTTTGCTTGCTACTCTTCGTATTGTAAAGTCATGAAGTGTGAAACCCCCTGTCACCGAGCTATCATGCAGTGTGAACACAACAACGAGTGAGTTATACCCCAGATAGTCATGCAGTGCGAAAGGATCTATGACGCGACTACTCGTGCAGTCTGATCTCGGCTTTAGGAGTCTTGCTTGTCTCTGCATCTCAGTCTGATGACGGCTCACTCAGGGCGGGGTCTGAGGTCTCACACACTGAACTACACCAGTTCAGTGTGTGAGACACGCTGCTGTCAATTAACTATTGTGGGAGTGGCCTCTGTCAGTGTGATGCCAGTACTACTGTGGCATGTGGCACTGGATGACACCTTTAATAATATTAACAATATTTATTTCACCTACTGTATGGATGTTAAAGGTTCTTTATAGATTTTTGATTGACAGGAAAACTGACCAATCATAACACAGAATCTGCCATTTTGTCTGAAAAGCAAACCAGACAGAAGAGTTGATATTTATCAATAGACTTTAAATAAAAAAAAAACGTGTGCTGACATCTATCTTGGGTTGCAACAAGATGGCATGAAAACCCCATGGCTTGTTGGATGTAGCAACAGTATCTAAGGGGGTCAGGTCTCTGCAAAGTGATCCTTATTTCCAATGAATTTTCTGCACAGTGTGATCACAGTCAGTCATAATGTTTAATATATAGTATATATTTAAAGTTTTTGGACTAGTGGGATTTTTGACTGTGGGTGGATCTATGTATCTAGCACAATAAGCAGGTTTTGCACAGAATCAATTATTGATGAAATGTCAAAGTAAATGCAACAGTGGCATCAGAGTTTATGCATATGAATAATGTGTGAATGGCCCACACTCTGACAGTATGATCTCTAGAATATATGATTTTGATTTTAATCATATCTATTGAAAATGTATTCAGCTAAAAATGGATAGAAAAGGATGTTGGTGGAATGAAATTGCAGGTGCATTGTACTATTCATCCTCATGTTATGGCAGCTGTATTTCATATATCCAAGAAAAGAAAATCAACAGATTGGTTGTTCATTGAATGTTCACCTGACTGTCTACATGAGTCTATCGAAATCATGTGACTGACCAAATGTCCTGATGTCTGTCGTGTTCTGACTAAACCATTCAGAAAATTTTTTGGTTTAGTGCTTTAGGGGCTGGTTAGGACACAGCATGAGTCTGCATCAAGAGAAGGCATAATTAATAACTCATTATGGAAATAAAAGAGACACTTTTTTTTTTTTTGAGAAAGCAGTTATTATTTAGTATGATGTTCTGTTACATACTCAGGAACACTGTGCATAACCATTTTCACTTTTTTTTTGTCACAGATAAAAATAAAACATGTTACAAATATAAATTGCTTATAAGACAATAAACACAATGTCAAGGAAAAAAAGGCAGGGCTATGGAGTTTTATATTACCTAAAAAATGAAACAATGTCCTGAGACCGTTGCAATTGTTCTCACCCATTTAACTTTGATCTTGTTCCAAGCGCCAATTATAATGTGAGGGAATAAGAGACAACTGGAGGAGACTTCGGAGAGAATGGAGATTGAATCACTTGTCAAGAGTGGTTACCGTACATGCAAGCAGTCTATTTTGGCGATGATATGCAAAGAAATCACAAATTAAAAGATCGCTCCAGGTCTATATTTAACAAGTTAAAGTGCACCATCATACAATCTGAACTGAGAATATCGAACAAATGTGAATAAATGAGACAGCAGAGAACCCAAATTGGCACTAGTAACTTCATATTTTCTTGCCTGCTTCTGGTCTCTGCCTAACATCCAATTAAAATATTGGATCTGACTTAAAATGTTACACAGTCAGTCACCTGCAGACTCTAACCTGCATTAGGATATACTCTCTATCAAATACACGACACATATATTAGCCTATAGTAATACACAAGTTTAACACCGATATTACAGACGGAGAGGAAGATCACTGGTATAAAACAATGTTTTCTTAGGAAAGAAGGGGGAAAAAAAAGTCTATAAATTACACAATTTCGAAGAAAGTTTCATAAACATTTGATATTAGCGTTGTAAAAAAGATGACATCCCTAAGCCCTACATCTCTTCAGAGTCTAAATGGTTGCTAGTTTCAGTCTTGTGTACGTGATTCATCACTTTACTTTCATATTGAAAATCTTAGCGTGATTTAAACGAGAATCCCGTTTTTCATTAATTTTTTTAATAATCATCATATGAAATCTCAGTATAGTAACTTTTTTACCTCATGAAAGTTTGGCACATTTATCAAAACCGGAAAAAAAAGATCTACCCAAAAAAGATTACAAAAACTCTCTGGTGCCCGTGTCTGTGCCAGTCACATAATATACGTAACCGGAGTCTGACTGGGAAATAACAATGCGTTCCGAAGGTGTCTGCACTGACAGTGTGTGGATGCTGTAATTACCATTAACATGAGTTTAAAATAACCGATAGTGAGAGCCGTGAGAGCCGAGCACAGCTTCTGTGTTGTGTGGTGTTGGAAACCATTCAAAGGGCAAATCAATGGATTGCGATTCGCTGCATCTCGACCTTTCCTCTCTCTCCTGAGAGAGTGTATGACAAACACAAGCCTGACTAACAGTGGTTTGATTCTGTACTATATACGCTTTCAAACCTAACAGTTTCCCTCATTTACAAATGCAGAAGATTTCAGCGTGGCCATGTTACCAGTATGTGAGTCAGTATGACTCCAGTCACCCATAAGAGACTGTTTAGCATACTGTTAGCCTGCGGTGTTTTGGACATGGGGGGGGGGATGACTACTCACGCCACGAGCAAGAGTGAGGGGAGGTTGCGGAAAGATTTCACTAATGGCTTTCACATGAAGACAGCCCCCATGTTGCGAACATCGCCTCACTGTCTATGGATGTACATCAAGACTTGGGTTAACGTTAACATATTAAATCTGGTAAACTGAATAAATACATATTTTGTAAATTGTGAAAGATAAACTTTAAAACTAAATCGTATAAACACTCCTCTTTGAAATGTTTTGAACATTGTTCATTGCTGAGACGGAGAGGTAAAAGCGGCAGGTCAGTAAGAGAGAGCTCTTAAAGATGACCAGTGGATCTCGAAAAAACCACTAAGCTACAGTTCACTAAAATGCTCTTCTAGGAGAGGGCTAAGAGCTAAAAGCACAGTGACTTACAAAGAAATCACGAAGAAACATGACATGCTTGAAAACTGAAATGAATGGCATCTCTTTGATTCGCATTTGCTTCACATATCTGCAGATTCACTTAATAAAACCTTTGACTCTGCAAGAGAAACGTCTACGCATCTTTGAAGTGTTTACCGTAGATAAAGAGCAATATCTTTCAACCACCTCAGATGCCTTGTGGCACTGGCAGCTCTTACACAGCACAAGTGTGTACACACAGTAGCACTGAAGCTAATATCAGCAGCTTTTTCTTGTCGCTACATATATAGGATCTGTAATATAGAAAGAGAGGCAGTGATCAGAGATTAAACGGCTGAGGCTGAGAATTACAGACTGGAAATATTCTGTCGAAAAAATAAAAGAGGCAGGCAGAATCACTCAAGTTAAGGTTTTGTTCAATCAACACTGCAAATAAAGTCCCTCTGCTGATATGCATACAGAACTCACGCAGTCCTTTATGGTGCTTTTGGCCTTTTGTCAACAAGAGTGTGTTTGTGTGGCGAACAATCCAATAGCGTGAGATCAAACCGCAGCCAATCATTGATTGTTTGCAGACAGCGAGGTGGACGTGAGCCAGATGAGGGGAGTTAGCTTGGTGAGATGCACTGAGATATAAACAGAACCGGCGTAATCATGAAAATGACAAATAAACAAACGCTGCTAAATTGGATAGGCCTAATGCGCAAAGAGCATGTAGTATATAAGGCTTCAGAGAGAAGTGAGGGTCAAGTGATCCTGTGATGAAGCATCTGGAGCTGTGACGCACATCTGGAGGTTTGTTCTGCGTTCTGTATGCATGCACGTGTGGATGTGGAAGGACTCTCCCTCCATTCCTTTTCAGCCCTCCTCAGCGTTGTCCCCACTCTTAGGTCTTTGGCACTTGGCAAACGTCCTTAGCCGGGAAGTGATCATCGGACCATAGGGTTTGCATTGTGGCGTGAACGAGATCTTTCCAAACCAGTTCGACGGTTGTCTGTTCAGAAAGAGAGGAAGGAAGAATACAAGTTAGGTGTGTTCAAAACAGCAGACAAATATAAGACAGGGGAGAAACGGGAGTGCAGTTAACAGACGGGAAATGACATCAGACACAACAAAAGGCAACTGATTAAAAGAGAGCAACGCGAAATGGTCTAAAGTCAGCTGCTTCTTGTCTAGTGTCATAGTAACACCATCGAGCTTCTGCTTTGGTCTGGTACTTTGAGAGCCCCTCCACCTATAACAACACAGTCTGGAGAAGAGACACTTAATGGGACGCACCCAAACACAAGTGCAAAATAGTGCGTACACAGCTGCACGTACTTAGCATCTAAAGAGCTAGTTCGCCGCAAAATTTAATTCTGTCATGTTGCTCCAATTCAGTGGGGTCCAGTGCTGTTCAGACTTCAAGTTTCTTTGCAATTGCTTTTGTGTTCCACGGAAGAAAGAACAAAATGTGAGTATATGATGAGAGAATTCGAATTTTTCGGTAAACTATCCCTGTTTTAACTATGAGATTTTATGTTTTAAGCGGATTCTTATTTTGAAACTAGGCCAGTAGGAATATAATGGAGGCGAGGACTAAATGTGTTAGCTGAACTTGGCAATTGAGGCCAGCCCATTATAGGATCACACAAAAGGCCCTTTCCAAACATGGTGTAGTGAGGGGCTGGGTGGGGGCCATGTGGCAGTTGGAGTGGACAACTTTCCTTTTTCCCCTGCAGATTTGAGAGCCAACTCCACGCTTAAGCCACCACACCTTTCCTACCTACCTTGGCAGGTCTACTCTTGCAACTGCCATTACTCAGTGCCAGGTGCCCATGCCACCATGGGCTGGGCATAGTTTAATGGAACAGGCCCCATTCATCATGTCAGGTAATGAGTTAGGAGCAAGTGGGCACCGTAAAGGTGGATTCATACTTCAAATGAAATTGAAGCCCAGCTTGTTCGCCAAGGTCAGTCGCATGGGCCAATGAGAAAACAACCTAGAAATCATTTTGAAAAGGCTGTTTTATGGCTTTGTCTGAGCAAAGATTTTTTTTTGTAACAAGACAAAGGTGAAATAAAACACAGTCACAGCGGCCAAATTGTTGTTTTTTGTTATGACCACTGTTACAGTGCAGTCGCAAGCTCAGTGTTGGTTGATTATAAGAGCAAGTGCTCTGTGCTAACAAATCCCCTTTTTGAGTTTGCCTAGAGCCTTTTAATTCGAGCTTCAGTAGACGTATAAATCTGTCCTAACAAGGATTCTCACCACAGGGGAGGAACAATGCTAATAACAAGAGGGTAATACAAAGAGATGGAAGAGATGTGGTTAGGTAGAGAGAGAAACGGATAAATGAAAAACAGAGCACAAATGGAGAGAGGAGATCTGCAGTTCTCTGCAGGACAACTTCCTCTGGCATTGGTAAAAGTTGAGGATGCTGAACTTTGAACTCTGCATGGAAAACACAATATGAGTTGAAATGACGGTTGAGTCTTTCATCCACTTCCACTTCAAAAAGCCAAGTGCCTGAAGGCCTCCAGTCCATTCTCTCTGAACTGAATGGGCATTGCACATTGACAGCAGTGATAAAAACAAAGACATTTCTAGAACATTTCTAGAGTATAGGCTGTTATTTCAGATATTATTTACAATTTCTATAAAGGGTGCTTTTTAGGAGCATTGTGATATTTATGAAGAACATTGTAATACATGGTGAAACACACTGATTTGTTGGGTTGTTTGGGGTGTATTATTGAGTGTTTAGTTCGTTTTTTTTTTTTTTTAATTTATTAATAAATTTTTGCTATTATGATGTGATTGTGATATGTTGCATTGTCCTCATCAAAACAAGAGGACACATCTCAAGGGGTTAATCCTAATAAATAAATTCAAACTATACTAATATAAATTTTAAATGGGGAAGTAACAATCTAAACTAATAGCCTGAGTCTACACAAAGAAAATCCTTAGAGTTGAGCCATCATTTAAAAATATTGCTTGCGTAATATGGTTCTCATGTCATGACTACACACAGTGTGACAACGTTTAGAGTAAGGAAGGGGGGGGTGCAATATTAAACAAAAGAAGTACACACAAGAGCAAGGGAGTGGATGATAGAAGCCATGGTAAATAAATGCCTAGTTCAAACACTGCCCTTGTTTACCAAGATCCCTATTTTGTTGGTATATTAGAAGGTGCAACACAGCCTAGTCTTGTTGGGATCTAAGAGGGCTAGTGGCAGTTCCTCAAGTTTGTGGTCAAAATTGAAAATGGATGAAAGCCTTATGGCTTGTTTGAGAGAAGAACAAAGGGACGTTTGGAGCATTTGGGAAAAGGCAGGGAAAATAACGTCTAAAGAGCAATACTTGAGATAAATGCTTGAGCTCAACAGACTGAAGATGAGATTTAGGTGGGGGGGAAAACTCTATGCTTCAACCAAATGGGCAGAAAAGACATACCAACCTATAAAACAGACTTTCCTCCTTCTCTTAATTTGGGTTGAAAAGCTCTCTAAGTTTCTTATCTCAGGCACTTGAGTCTAAAATACCCAATCTACAGCAACAATCACACCAACCAGCAGCGATTTCTATTGGGGGGGACATAATGAAGCTATTCTCTAAAGGGTGAGCATTCACTTCCACAATAAAAATACACCACTAGACAATTTCAGGAGAACTGTGCCACTGATCACAAATCTGTCAAGTGCTTTTGGGTTTGATGGCTTTTTTACCTGCTTTTCCCGAAGGCAACATCTTTAGGTTGGATGCACAAAGAAAAAGAATGGGAGTGAAAAAGATTGATGAAAATAGGAACATTTGGTTTTACGCTAGAGAAACGTCTGTATTTCAGGACTTCATTAAATGATGCTATTGTTTCTCAGTGTTTAGCGAGTGTTGATGGAGGAGGGGGAGTGAGACGTGATCAAAACGTCATAATACGTTGCAGAGGGGGATCATGGGATTAGCACAGATTGGCGAACAACACATTACTAAAAAGCACACAAACACTCACAAAGGGCCGAGGAACCGGCGTAGGCTTGTATGCCTATCCGACACTTTCACTGTATGATTGAGTGATAGACCCCAGATGGCCCCCTGTGCATTCTTATAAAGCGATTAAACGACATAATGGATTTTGCATTACTGTCATCTGCCTGTAATTACATGAAGTTACATCATCAGGAGAGTCCTTTGGCACAAGGTTCGCTCCATGAATAACAAATAAGCTTCAATCAACAGTCGAGTAGTAACTATGTGAATAAACACAGGTAATTATGACAGTGAACAATTTACATGTTTGATGCAATTCAAATATTCAATATGTATGCAATAAATATTAAATGCGCAGAGGCAAATATTTTCAAATAAACACTTTTTGGTTATGCATCTGTCGTTTTGGATACACCTTTGTGCCCAAAGAACACACACACGCGCAGAGATACACATACCGCAATGTGCAAAGCTGTATCGCTTCATATTTTTCCAGCGACAAAATGTAATAAAGGTGATTAAATCTGTGAGGGCCATATGTCAACACATAATGTTTACCGCTTGTGGGCCATAGAAGGGAGGGGAGAGAGAGCGAGGGAGAGAGAGAGAGAGAAAGAAAGAGAGGGCACACACTGCAGCAGTAGCAGCTATCTACTCTTCTCATCTGCAGCATGCCTTTGCCAGACTCGAGCTCCATGGGTAATGGAGCACCAGAAACAGAAACAGGAAATATAAAGAGGATGTGATGGTGGGGAGGGTTATTTCTTTATTTGTAAGTTATGGGGCTAGGAGAGCAAAACCTACATTTCTATAAACCAAGGTTTTCTGTAAAGCTGAGAGTAATTCTTTTGAGGCAGCAGCAGAGTAAGTAGGGAAGCAGAAATGGAGAATGGAAGGTCAAAGACGTGCCTTGACCCAGACACAGAAGAAAAGGCTGCTTTTGGAACCTTGATCTGTTGTGGCAAGTAGAAAAAAGCTAAAACATAAGTGGTCATATGTGTTACAGCAGAAAGTATTCTTGCAGCCATATATATATATTTATATACTGTATACACATACGCACACACACATTTTTACACAAGTTCCTAAAGCTTTTGTAGGTAGGTTTATTGAGGCATCTTGGAAACATTCCCACAGTTCTTCTGGATTTAGTATAAGTTTGTTCAATTTCTTCATGTCATTCCAGACTGACTGAATGATGATGAGATCAAGACTCTGTGTGGAGCACTGGCTGTTGTCAGACTCCTTGTGCAAGCAATAATTTCACTGTTATTACAATTTCACTCTTATTACCAACTGAGTTATTACCATTAATTAATTGCAAATTGAATGTTTGGAAAAGAAAACAGATATGTCATAATATATTTTCATAAATAGTAACTTACTTAAAATGTTTATTTGGTGAAAATTCTAGTCTCTTATATTTTTGGCCACCACTGTCTGTACTGCACTGTGTATAATGCATACATGACACATAACAGTGTCTAATGTGAGGTTGTTTGTCACACCAAGCTATTAGTGTGTTTTAAAAGGCAGCTGTATCTTAATGAAATGTGGCATGAGTCATTTCAATGAAAAAATAAAATGCTTATTTGATACTAAATAATGCTGTGAAAAAAAGGAAAAATAAAAACTAAAATAAAACTAACAAAATATACTGCTGTGTACTTTGGGGAATAAGATCGCTTTAACATCTGATCAACAAATCCTGCTCGGTAAGCCTTTGAAAAGGTACAAATGCCTAACCACTAACTAACTTAAAGAAACACTCTAGAAGCTTAAAAGAATTTGTTTACTCAAAATGTAAAACAAAGACTAACCCATATGACCTTCTTCCTTCTGAAAAAGTATCTAGATTTATTTAAGTAAATAGGGACTGGGGAAAAAAAAAAGACCATAAATATTATTTAAACAATTCATGCGCTATATTTACTCTACTAAAATCATACAGTAGCATTTAAAGGGCACCTATTATACAAAAATACACTTTACATGGTATTTGGAGAATATGTGTTGGCAGTGTGTGAAAGCAACCTCCCAATACAATGATACAAATCCACCCACTCCTCCTAATCCCTTTTAAACTAAATCAGTCTCACTACACCTCTTTTAGATTTTCTACACAATGTGACGTCACACTGCAAAGGGCCGGGCCACTGGGGTTGATTAACCAGCCTGCATTACCATAGTTAACATCAACAATATGCAAGCAATCCCAATGCCCTTTGTTTGGATTTAAGACGGAACAAAAGAGTTTGGTTACACTTTATTTCTATTGTCCATTTAGACATTCTACTAACTATAAGTAACTTTGTAACTACATGTCAACTAATTCTCATTAATTTGCAACTACATGTCTACGTCACGTGTCTTCTATAGATGGGGCGGCAATATGCAGCTCATTTGGATTAACACTATTTTTTAAACACAAATTACATTTTCTCACTGTTATAAAAATGATCATTGAGGTATTTTGGAATGGAACTCTACAGACACATATAGCCACCTAAGAAAAATATTACGTTTTGTAAAAGGATAATAGGCTCCCTTTTTAACACTGAAAAATGTTCATGAAACAAGCTTTGATCCCTGATTAGCAAATCAATCACCCTTTAAGTCTTACCTTTTTAATAAACCAGGAGATTCACTTAATTTATTATTTAAGAGTGATCCAGTTTTCAAATTCAGCTGATTCGGTCATACACTAGATGCAAACATTATTAGTATATACTGACACACTTCACACACAGGCACTCACACATTTTTAGAGCTTGAAATGCTCCAGCAACTATCTGAAACAACCAACTGTATTATTTAAAATGACTCCTTTTGAGAAAAGGAAATCATACGGTATTGGAATGACAAGAGGGAGTAAATGCTGTCAGAATTTTCATTTTGGGATGAACTAATCCTTTAAGTACTGGCTGATATCCTGGTTCGTTTTCCACATTGAGATGCAAGCTTTTAAGTGCATTCTCTGCCCTAACTAAAGCAAGAGAGACACCAGAAACACAAGTGAGACAAGACTCTAAAATCCTTCTTTAAGTAACCACACTCTGCTGAAATTACGGATGTTTAGAACAAGTGCGGGGCATTTGTCAAACTCAGTCACCGTAGATCCACCAGCAGAGCTCGCAAACATGAGCTTTCCTCATCAAACTAAGATGGATGAGAGCTCAGATAAGCTGGAGGTCTGGTCTGTATTCTCCCTAAATCTCTCTCAGAGCCCTTTCTAAACAAAGATGGGAGATGTGTAATGTCTAATCTGACAGTTTGTTAAGACTCAGACTAATGAAAATAATAAAGTAAAGTAGCAATTAAAATATGCCAAAATCGGTCAGCGTGCATCCGAGTTTCTTTCCCGTTCATCTAATACGCCTTTCAATCAAAGCCAGACTCCATTTAGACGCTAGCCACCTTGGCTATGTGACCCAGATATTCGATACCAGCATTGCCCTTCATGTTGTACCTTAAAGAGTGCATTAAAGTTTCAAGCTCTCGATAAAGACCGGGGTCAACAGCCTTAGTTAAAAAGCAACGTCGTAGCAGATTCCCACGAAAGCTTGCTAGCTTGTTGCCTCCCAGCACTCTGCATTGTCCTGCTCGGCTGCACTCTCTCGGCTGGTCAGAGCTGAAAGGAGAGCCAGGCCTTAGAGTAATGTTTCTTGACAGCTCGGCACACAATACGGCACAGGAGAGCTAGAAATCACTACACATGTCGATAAACAAATGCTTATTTTTAGAGAAGAGAGCGATGCACTAGTTTATCTCTGCATCAAGAAGCTCCTGACAGATCTTTTCCAGGGACAAACAAGCGAAAGGACGGGAGACTACGGTTGGTGTCCAGTGCCGGCAGGCCCAGTATCTTTCCCTTTTACAGGCACAGCAGTAGGACCACGTTTGATGGGATATCAAACGGCTGACGGTCACACTTGCCAAGATTTCTCATTGGGATCCTCAAGACGGACAAGACAGTCTGGGCCAGCTTGGTTTTCAAAAGAGATGGCAGAATTTAAGATCTTAAACAAAATGTAACTTAAAAGAAGGGAGCAGGGAAGCAAAGGCACACACATGCATCAAACCATCAGATGAAAAATACTTTCCAATAGATTGTAGCCCAAGGCTAATCTACAGCACTAATCATCACCTGTGCAGTACTGTACAAAGCAGTCAAACACGAGCGTGCTTATTATGCAGTAATAGAAATACCGCTTGTGCTTTCAAACACTCACCTTCCATCCTTTTACCAAAAAATGTTTCATGTGTATACATTATTATCCCTAAAATAAGCAATTAAAACCAGGTCGAGCCGGAATGTGTTTTTGCATAATAAACACACACACACACATCTATCTATCTATCTATATATATCTATCTATATATATATATATAGACAGGTTTATTCATAAATTGAGTTGCTGAACTGTTGTTCTTAGTGCATCGTGCTAGCATCATGGTTAAAACATAGGGGGCAGATGGGGTCTCTGGCGGTAACACTGCCCCCCAAGTTCAACTCAGGAAAGGTGAGTGGCTAATCCATCAGGATCATGTGCGCTAGCACCATACTGATCCTTCAAAACTGATAGTGACCCAGCAGTGATCTGGCTTGCCAGTGAAATGAGCATTTGGATGGGCTCCTATTAAAGGCCAGGCAGGGCTAGGTTTCATGTTTCCACACAACATTATGGACAAAATGTAATTTATCCAAAACACGAAATTCTGAATGAAGTATTGGCTGTGATTATGCCCGAAGGCGGGTGCATGAATGTAAAGTTAAGACAAGCTTAATCAAACCAATGATATTCCCCAGTTTAAGAAACGCGCAGCTAGAGAGAAGAAGCGTTGATTGACAGTGGAGTAAGTAGACGAACATAGTTAGACAAATGGATACCCCAATATTGTTTGACAGACAGATGGAAGCGTAAATGGATGGTTTGGCAGCATGATAAGGTAAATAGACTGATGGATAACTAAACAAATAGAGAAAGAAAATGGCTGGTGGTGCTGGAAAAAAAAAAAAAAACTATGATGGGGAAACCAGATAGAAAGATAAACACAGATGGATAGTGTTGATATGACATAGATCGATTGATTCTTCAATGCTATTTCATCTTTCAAATGTGATTGTATTTTTGATGAATCAAAAATGGGTGAGTGTGAAACAGCACGTTGACCAGAACAGACATGCCACTGTCTGCTCGGCCATTAAATTCGATGTCACATAAGCACCGGGGGGGCTTAGCTAATGATGAACATCACACTGAATATATGTTGAGCAAACACATACACAGATACAGTACAGGCAAGAGGGAAGCGGTGTAATAAATCAGTGGGTGAGAATGTCATGGAATGTGAAAAGAAGGTGATGGAATAGAGATCTGTGGGGTAGAAGAATGAGAAAATGGAGGGATGGAAGCGATAAAGCTACTTTCTGCTAACAAGGTCTCAAGATACCATTTTCACATCTTAATTACTCTTGGTGGAGTGCTGGAATACGAGTCATACAGCAAATATGAAAAAAAAGAAAGAAAAAGAAATCAAAGAAATCAAAATTAAAAGGTTACTTTATTCAAGGTTACTTTAACCAAAATGAAAATTCTGTCAATATTTACTCACCCTCAAGTCACTGCAAACCCATTTGTGTACTTCAAATTAAAGAAGGCTTGTAGTTATGACTGTAATGTAGTCATTAACAAATTATTCTTTTGAGTCAGATGTTTTTAATGAATTAAGTCGTTCAATTAAACAACACAATGTATATTAAAACAATTCTTCTTCAGATAATAAAAAAAATCACGGACAAAATCTATGATACTTTATTATGCTTTTTATATACTTTTTGAAACACAAACTCCTAAATAACTAAAGACTAAATGCACTGAAAACAGCTATCAGCACAATGCTTTAAAACTTCACATTTTCCACAGAAGAAAACACACACAGACGGTTTGGAACAACATCAGAGTGAGCATGATGAGAAAATTCTAATTTGTAATAATAAAGACAATTTGTGGGTGAACAGTCCTACCAAAGGCAAACTGACTGATGTAAGAAAGTTTGCCACCTGAAGCAGCTCAGAAGGTCACACTGAGACTTTTAAAGCTGCCAAGGGAATCTTGTCGTGTCCAACAGACTCTTTTCCTTAATGAAATATACAAGGGGGCAAAAATAGACCATAACTGCAGCTGTGGTCTGTTTACTAATCCCATCCTCGCATTGAGAAGGTAGCATGTGAAAGCAAACATTCAGAATTTTAAATCATACTCTAACAGGTGACCCATCTACCCACGCTCGCACACACTAAAAACAGTTACAGCAAATCCATTAGAGTAACATCTTCCGAAGCTACCAAACAAAAGTCGCCGTCTCTTAGTCCTGTGCCTGAGATTGCTGATGCCTCACTCTACTTGGGAATACACAACGCAGACATCCACTTAAATAAAACATTCTGCTCACACTTTCTTTATTTATTTACTCATCCTTCCGTGGATCTCTTCTCTCACCAAAAGAGCATAAAGATCATGGAGGGCCATTTTCAGAAGAACCTCTAAGCCATTTGGAGAAGAGCCTGTACTGAGTGATGTGTATTAGGAAGAGAGTGAGCTTGAAATATTGATTCGAAAGGACTTGCATAGAGCAAATTCATCCACTGATGGGCCATGGTTATTGTCGTCCAATCCTTTCTATCTTGAACAACCTGAATTACCGTTTGACTTCTAATTTGGTCACTTCCATTTCTGACTCTCTTCCGCTTGCATTTCCTAATTTTACCTCTCTGTTTCTTGCTCCACTTCTTGCTATTTATTGCTCCCTCCCCTATAGGGCATAAAAGTACAAGCTATTTTCTAACTAACTGGGGGGTTTAAACTTTTCTTGTGCGTTCGTCTCCTTACAGCATATGAAAAGTGACAAATGTGCCTGTAAATCAGTTCGATTGCTGCACAGATGCAATTATCAAGGTGAAATACAATGCAGCCAGATGTCATATGACTACAGGTCTCATACAATCTTTGTCATGTTATCCATCAGAACCATAAATGCACGAGCTGAGCTAATTATGGGGATTGCAACAGCGTCTCTTTCAGAATGCCAACAACGAGGGATTGGTTGACCTGGGGGGGAGGTTGTTTTGCTGTGTGCGTGGAGCGACGACACGTCCCCGCAGACCTGCGGGCGACAATGGATTGCATGTGGATGAAATATTCATCAACGCTGACTTATTTATCGGGAAGAAGATTTCTGCAGGGGGGCCCTCAAGAGATCACACTCACATGCCAGCCTGTCGCCACTTTACCCGCAAGCTTTTCAATAAAACAAGCAAACAACACGATTCCAACACCTATAAATAAGTCAGCATTCCTGAATAAAGTGCAGTACACAGGGTCTCTCTAAGGCTCTACATCACTCTTTTATAGAGCATGCCCAAACAGGATGATAACAACAGGACAACAACTGCGCTGGAATGAGGATGGCCATGATGATATGCAAGAAGCAATACAGCTCTGTGCCATGCTTGTTCTGTACTTCTGTAACTTTGGTATGCATATGCAAAAGCACAATAAGAACAACACAAAGTGTGATTTAGTCATATTACAGCTTTGAGTGATAAACCAAAAATGGTCCACACAAAAGTGAAACTTCTGACACTAATTACTCACCATCACACCGTTCCAAGCGTAACACCTTTATCATCTTTGGAACTAAAAGACATTTTTGATGACCAGGCTTAGAAACGTAGCAAGGATATCAGTTAAATTGTCCAAGTAACATCAGAGGTTCAACTGTAATTTTTACGAGCTACAAGAATACAGTGCATTTCTAAGTCTGGGAACATTTCGGTTGAGTTGCTGTCTTTGGATGGTCAGAGAGCTCTCGGATATCTTAACCCTCTGGGGTCTGAGGGTGTTTTGGGGGCCTGGAGAAGTTTTGACATGCCTTGACATTTGTGTTTTTTTTCAGTTGCTTATTAACATGCAAATGGCTAAAGTCGAATACCTCTGTAAACAGCACAAACTGGGTTACAATTACATGTTAGCAGCATTTATGTACATACGTGGGTTTTTGAGAAAGCAACATTTATGCATGGTTAAAAACTAACATTTTAAAGTCAATTAAATAAGGTCATAAAAAACACATACAGAACATTTGTTTTGAAGATACAAAAGTCTTACAAGTTGGGAACAACACGAGGGTGAGAAATGAATGAAAGAAGTTTCATTTTTGGGTAAACTATCCTTTTAAGTTGTTATTTGCAGCAACCAGATCTGTTGAGAATGTGAACTAGATCAGCTGTCAGAGATGTAGGATATATTGAAGAATAACTTTCTGTTCTAATTTAATTTCATAATATGGAAAAGTGTATTCATATAGGTAGAAGTGAGAGTAAATAATTCCAGAATTTTCATTCATATTTCTTTAAGCACTAAAATAGACCTATAGAGTTCCCCAGTGTCTTCCTGTCCCTATTCTTCCTCAGTGAATGGCTGTAGTTTCAATGAGCAGTGCCGTCCCACTCCACCTTTTCACTTTTCTGTTCCCCGGGTGACCGAGAGAACTTGATTAAGCGGGCAGACGGGGTTGCTGGGGCACTGTGAATATTCGCAGAGCATTATGCACCAGCTGCCTGGACGTCTGTCAGTGTGAGCTATTGTTAGTGAGTTTGATTAAGTCTCCCGGTAATAACGTCGTTACATGAAATGTGCTGCAGGGGAGCGGGTGAGATAAAATGTGAGACTCACACCTGCCGGCAATAAGCGCACAGTCCCGTCAGCTCAAAACACGTGTATCTACAGAGAAAAAAATGTGTTGCCCACATTCAAAACCACAGACCTGCACTGTCCAGTTATATTTTTTCTCTTTCCTTCTGATTTCAAAGCAAAATTACCAGAGTCAGACCAAAAAACATGTATTAGCACACTGTTGCCCATTAATAATCAAAACCAGGTAAACGCATTGCGAAAACAGGTCTCCTGATCCTACTGTTGTTGGGAGGCCCTGCCTTGCGGACACACACCTGAGCCCATTAGAATTAGCCATAAGTTTGACCAACTTTCATTTTTGCACACAATAAAAAAATACATTGCAGCCAATTGGAATCATCATATATGACTCACCGATGGAAGTCTGCTGGTTCCACCAGAACAATTACTGCCAACTAGAAAACGCATTTGGGTTGATCAAATGAGGATTGGCCTTCAAGTGAGGACTCCACAGCGAACACATCTTTTCTGTCGGCTCAGTACATAAGAGAGTTTTTTTTTCCCATTCCATCAGGGTGTCACAGCCAGTTCCAGCCTGAGGACAGTGCATGTACTGGGCATACCTGTGCTGGCTCTTCCCCATCTCCTGACAGTACCCTTCGCATCACAGCATGGATCGAGTCATGAGATCTGACAGATGTGCCCTCCAAACAACATCTCCCCTTCCCCTACTTTCACAGCCCCCTTTCTCTGCTGCCCGGCAACACCGCCTGACAGCTATCAATATGGATTCCAGCAGAGCTGCTGAGAGATGGCTGAATAAACACAGAGGGAAGGAGACAAAAAGAGAGAAAATCAAAGGCCACACAAGGTAGCCTATTATCCACAAGAACAGGAAATAATTTACCAGCAATTCGTACCTCATTTCACTTTCTTTTGTCGAGGGGAGCCATTTATGTTCCAAAAAGACTGAGAGAGGGTTCTTCACATACATTTTAAAAGTCATACAAACATGTCAAAATGCCCTGAACTGGTCTGAAAAAAACGCCTCCCCCTTTTCTAGTATGCTGTACAAAAAGAAAGATCAACATTCAAAATAAGAGTGAATTGGTACAAGTTTATGTTTACAAATAGCCGAACGATTGATGGCTTGTGGAGAGAATTTTCTTTATTTATTTGATATTCTGAATAAAATGCAACTTTGTGTTGTAAACAAATACTTACAAAAGCAAAGACATCCAGTGAAAAAAACAACAACAACTCTACTTTGGAATTTAGGAAAATACATTAATAAAATGGCACCATAATCTGGTAACCTTCTAAGATGAAATTGACCTTCTAAATTACTACACTGCAATATGCAAGATTGTAAGAGTTTTTCGACCTTATAGCAATACTGTCGCACAGTGATTTCTATGTTAATCATAAGATTTCTCAATAACTTGCATGAGATTTGACCTTTTCATCTAGAACTCATGCTTGCTTCATAAATCATTCGGGAAGCAGTGAAGCTCAGTTTCACATGCATGCTAGGTAAGGCATGACACATTGACAAAAAATCTTATTTGTTGATATGTACCCTTGATTTTTTTCTTATATAACATATTAACATTACTAGTATTTCAACTAACATGCTCTTTTTTATAAGGTTTTATGAAATTAGTAAGACAGTTTTTATGGTTACACCTGTTAGTTGAATATCACTAGAATATTAGCCACTTATTACTTCTATTTAAGCACATGTTAATGCCTTATTCTATATGACCTTATTCTACATCCCTAATCTCACCCAATACCTAAATTTAAAAACTACCTTACTAACTATTAATAAGCAACAAATTAAGAATTTATTGAGGGAAAAGTTGTGGTTATTAATTTTGTTACAAATTCAATTATTTTTATATTTTACAATACATGCACTTACATGTACACATAATGTACTTACAGTGTACTTACCAAAGCAAGTACTGGTAAAATAAAGTAATGGGGTAGGGTAAGGTTTAGTGGTAGGTTCAGGGTCAGTGCTTACTAATTTCGTGTCATTGTAATTAATACAATAAGTACATGGTATGTACATGAGGATCAGCACTGTAAAAAGTGCTACCCTCAAACTTGTATACAGATACAAGAACTGAGGCACAGTTGTAACTTGTATGGAGAAATTTAAATACATTTTATATGGATCTTGGACAACAAAAGGCTTTCATCATTTAAGCCAGACTTATAAAATAACCATAAATATCCCCATTAATATATATATATATATATATATATATAGAGAGAGAGAGAGAGAGAGAGAGAGAGAGAGAGAGAGAGAGAGAGAGAGATTCATACATTTAAATCTTTTTAAATAATATAATAATAAAATAAGAATTGTGGTTATGAGCATTTTAATGAAAAATGTAATCTGAAAGTATAAAAGTTTTACTAATCTAATTAAAATTTAAATGAATAAATATACATTATTATGTGCATTTGAATTACAGTTTAATAAAAAAAATTTAGAATATAATAATAAAAAAATACCAATATGAAATACTGTTATTTATTTTTTGTGCAATTTTAATTATTATATATGATGTTATATATATTACATATAATAGATGTGTATTTGCTATATATATATTAGTGCTGTCAAAATTAGTGCATTAACGTATGCAATTAACCTTTATATATACTTAAAAGTAAGCGTTAAATAGCAGACGCTAGCTTTTATGTCATCTGCTATCTATCTAAACAGTTCTACAGTAGATGGAGAAACAACATTTTTTTATTTTTTAATGATTCATGACATTCGTTTTTAGTTTCTAAAAAGTGCATTTGTAATTGAACCATAAAAAAAAAAAACGCACCTTAACATTAAATCCGAATCGTCCGTTCTCATCCGGCTTCATTTTAATCAGAACAAGATTATCATGAGGCACAGCTCCATTCTGTGTGTGAAAAAACAAATATGAATCAAACACATGTGGCGTTTATATTTGTAGTAAAGTCAAATCATAAACGAGAGATTAGAGCGTGTGTGTCTGTGAGAGTGTTTTCCTGACCATGCTCTTTCCTGACGCCGCAGGTACGTTGTAGAGTTCGCCGAGGTGCTCATCCAGCTCGTGCTGGGACTGAGATCTACCGTTTTGGGTCAGAGGCTCTCGTCTGGACTGTTTTGGGGGCAGAGCCGGTGGCTGCTCGTCTGTCGTCACATCAGGAGACCTGGAGAACATTCATGCATAAATTAATTCATGAATACATTACTTATTGCATCTGTGGACGATGTAGCTTAGAGGTCAGAGCTAGTAAATGCAAGACATAGCAAATAAATACACAAATTAGATGTTAATAAATAAAGTCTGGAAAACAGAGTCTAGGCAAGATTTGTATGAAAGAGTATGCGTGTAAGTGTTTAGCGCCATCTATCGCATTTTTAGAGAAACTACTATCTCACCACTATAAAGAAACAGACTGTGGCGCATAGATGAAGAATTATGCCGTTTTTATGCCTTTGTTACAATTTTTCAAGGATGCACCATGCAATACTGTTTTTAAATTTAAATGCAACAAAGAATAGCCTATTAAAAATTCTGTTTTATAAATAAATGTAAAAAAATCCAAAATCAAAATTCTGTATGCAAAAATAACAATTATGAAAATCTATTTAAAAGATGTATTTGTATAAGGGCTTTTTAAATATTCTTAAGCTGAACAAATTGAAAAAACACTAAACTTAAATAAATAGATTTATGTAAGATTTATGTATTACAATATTATTATTGTATAGTATTGGTAACTACTCAATTTGTAAGTATAATAGTTACAATTATTAAGCTGGGTTCTGTGAAAATGCTTTAAAAGAGTTCAATCTGGAACTTTCCACTATGTGATAAAACTATAAAAATAATGATGAAACATTGGCAATAAATTGATTAATCATAATATTCTTAAATTAGCGTAATGTAATAGTTTCTCCAAACATGTTTTTACAAATAAAAAAATAAAGTGCAGCAAAAACTAAAATCAATAATGAAATGAAGTTAACATCAATGGCAATACTTTACTCTTACATTGTAAAAAAATGTAAGTCCAAAATATATTTTTTTTTTTTACCTAATTGCTTTTTTGTGCATATTGCATATTATTATTTACAGTTTTTAGCACTATATATAAAGTAACAAATATCCAAATTAATCCAATATCTAATACTGACTGATAAATAAGAGAAATTCTACTAATTATTTTTATTTATTAGGATTATTT
Source organism: Enteromius thamalakanensis (assembly GCA_032357475.1). Classification (NCBI taxonomy): domain Eukaryota; kingdom Metazoa; phylum Chordata; class Actinopteri; order Cypriniformes; family Cyprinidae; genus Enteromius; species Enteromius thamalakanensis. Next base: position 20,539,372 of record JAUCMT010000026.1, read on the forward strand.
ATTAGGATTCTGACCAGAACTAGAAAATCTGAGCATATCACACCGGTCCTCAGGTCACTACACTGGCTTCCAGTTATACATAGAATTAATTTTAAAGTACTTTTACTCGTTTATAAATCACTCAATGGCCTAGGACCAAAATACCTTGCAGATATGCTCACTGAATATAAACCTAGCAGACCACTCAGATCATTAGGATTGAATCAGTTAGAAATACCAAGAGTTCACACAAAACAAGGGGAATCCGCTTTTAGTTATTATGCTGCCTGCAGTTGGAACCAGCTTCCAGAAGAGATCAAATGTTCAAAAACAGTAGCTATGTTCAAATCTAGACTCAAAACTCATCTGTTTAGCTGTGCATTTACTGAATGAGCACTGTGCTTCGTCCGAACTGATTGCTTTCTGTTTTTAACTGTCTTAAACCTATTTTAAATACATTTTTAAATAATTTTAAAGTCATTTTAGTCAATTAAGGCATTTGTGCCTTTTTTATGTTGTGATCATTGTTTTTATAATTGTTGTATTTTCTTCTTTGTTTCATTATTGCTTTTATGATTATTCTGCTCCTTTTATGTAAAGCACTTTGAATTACCACTGTGTATGAAATGTGCTATATAAATAAACTTGCCTTGCCTTGCCTTGCCTTAGCCAGAGCTTACTTTGCCGAATGTTTGCCAGAAGTGGCCTACATATGTTTTGTAATAACTGGACCACCTTTGCATCTACACATGTGGGCCACTTTGGGTTTAGACCCAGAATACCCTTAAACGACTATGCCACATGTTTGCCAAATGTGGCCCACATTTGTCCTTTGACATTTGGGCCAAATTTAGCATTTGCCACATGGGCCACATTAGGTTCACGTTCAGATTACATTTTGCCATATGTGCCGCATCTTAACCTTAAACGGACCATATATGATTAGGGATCTTTGGCCCACATTTGCTATTGTACAGGTCGGTCACTGCAGGCACACATTCATTTTGTCTAGGCCGAAGGAAGTGCCGCATAACTGCCCATAAAAATGGGCCACATTCATATGCTTTCTGGGAATGAAAATCCATCATTAACCCAAAGTTTTACTGGTTGTTATGCCTTAAGAGTGTGTCAAAAACACAAAATCAATAACAGCCAGGTCATATTGTGATAAGTACAATACATCAACACTTACTACACTTACTTGGGTGATCTGGTGAGTCCAGGGTAAACAGACGAATGGTTTCCTGGTGCATGGATCCGATGTGCAGAGTTAAATCCTTGGTGACGTAAGTTCCTTGGCCAGAGCCGAGTGGTCGTCTGTCTAGGGCTGCCACAGCCACCCATGAACCACATGAAAAGAGATGGAAACCACAACGCTTAGCAAATCCCTCTGCCCCAGAGAATTCTGGTCTATTACAGTCAATTTAACAGTTAAAGTAAGAGTGGATTCATCACTCACCCGGTTGGTAGATAGACGAACTGGCCAGGTCGGGCAGTTGGCACGGATGTGGTCTGGTAGGCTGCAGTAGAGGCAGAGGTGAGTTCTCATCCAGCATTCGCGTTCCTCCTGAGTGAGGTGGGTGGTACTGATCTGCATTGGCTCTTGGTCAGCGTGTGAAGTGGGAGCTAAGGAGGTAGAGAAGC
>JAUCMT010000026.1:20543569-20609115 GCA_032357475.1 Enteromius thamalakanensis
TTTGGCCCAGAAGTTGATTGAGAGCATGCCCAGTCGAATTGCAGAGGTCCTGAAAAAGAAGGACCAACACTGCAAATGCTGACTCTTTGCATAAATGTCATGTAATTCTCGATAAAAGCCTTTAAAATGTATGAATTGTATGTAATTATATTTCAGTACATCACAGAAACAACTGAAAGAAAAAGATCTAAAAGCAGTTTAGCAGCAAACTTTGTAAAAACTAATATTTGTGTCATTCTCAAAACTTTTGACCATGGCTGTATATTAAGTTCTATGTACTATAACATGAGAACCCAAGCACGACTTTTAGGTAGTTTGTCTCTTTTCCCGTCAGGTTACAGATATGGTTGGAGCTATTTTGGAAGGGTACCCAAAGAGCAAGAAACAGTTTCTGGTGAGTCATTTCCTTAAAACGGATTTGTCCGGCATTATCAGCTGTACCACAAGTGTTTTATTTTAGTTTTCTTTGCACACAAAAATTCACATTTTTCTTTGTAAAGTTAAGGTTAAACCACTGATGTCACATGGACTATTTTAACAATGTATTTGCTACATTTTTGGCCCTGGAACATTTTCATTGCTGTCTATGGAGGGTCAGAAAGCTCTCGATATTCATCAAAAATATCTTGTGTTCTGAAGATGTACGAAGGGTTTGGAACGACATGAGGTTACGTAATTAATGACAGAATTTTCATTTTTGGATTAACTAAATTTATTCATTGTTTAAAATCAGGAGGAGGCTGGGATTGAAACAGATGAAGACCATAAAGTGACAATGCCCAACATCTAATGGAGGACTCCCTGATGAAGTTCAGATGCTGCCAACAACGTTGCTGGGACAACAGACCTTTGGAAAGGTTGGGAAGTAATGTAGAAGATTCTGGGACACAGAGACATTTGTTTTGTTAAAAACCAATCCTATTTATAAAAGTTCTGCTGAGAAAGAAAGAACAAACAAACTGTAAATAAGTTTCAACATTGTTTATTTTTCAATTAAAAAAAATTACAGTGATACAAAAATATTTCCACCAGATTCTTCCACTGAAGTCAGAAATGCAGAAGCAGAGTCTAAAGTAGTTCAGCATGACGTAGCCTCGTTTCTGTGAGCTGGCATGTGCTTCACTGTATGGCTTAACTTGTAGAGTCGTCCCTTATTCCAGCTCAGGTCAAACAGCTGATTGTACAATCATCTGTTATTTAAAAAAAGATCTCAATACCTAAAAATCTGTGTCCTGAGTAGACTTCGATTCTAATTCTCAATATGCCTTAATTAACATTCATTAAAAATATAAATAGAACTGGGCGCTCACATCATGTAGAGCTGCTACCAAGCACGCATGCGTCTTCACTGATGGCTTATGCAGCACAAAACATACTGATCACAAGAGCTTAAACCATAATCATAAAATGTAGAACAAAACATTACTGTGCTACACAAAGCTGAACAAAAACTGACATAACATGACAAAAAAAAGAGGTTTATCTTCCATTATTTGTGCACAGACACTGCAATCTTTGGTCACAGCATCCCAAGGACAAAGAGGAACTAAGACGGCTCAGCATTGCCTTACTTTAATTCTATTAAAGCATGCAAGACAGCTGTTTTTGGACGTAAAAAAACAACTGACAGTGATGCATCACAGTGTAACCAGACCCCTCGGCTCCCCTTTCCAGCACTAGGCTGTTTGCACAGGTAAAAATGTAGTTGTGCTTTGGAAAATGATTTGAACGTGAGGTAAAGATGATAACTGAATTATTCATTTTAAAGGCAGCTGTCTGGTTTAAAATGCAGTATATTGAGAGATATCTCTCACCTCAGTATATGGGGTGTGAAGTTGTCCTGACAGCAGAGTTATTCCTCATTTGTGGCTGTCAAGATGCTATTTTATTACTTAGCATCACAACTGCAAACCTTTGAAAATATGAATACTGATGAAACTCTTTTGGTTTTAGACTAAACAAAAAGAAATGATTAAACTTTAGGACTGAGGCGTGTTCGATCAACAGAAATTGCACATTTCATTTCTAAACCAGCTAAGGGTGTGTGTGTGAGGAAACGTTATGCAAAGATTGCTACCTTCCAGATTATTAGTAAGAGAATGACTGATTGGAATAAATTATTGCATTTCCACATTTGTTGATTGGAATCACTGCTATAAACACTGTCAGTCAATACTTGAGCGAGCACTACTTCATCCTGTAAGAGTTTTTGAACACACCCCAGTCCATTAGTGTGCTGATACCCTGCTATATAGTGTGTGTGTGTGTGTAAGAGAGACTGTTCTTGAATGAGATATTAGCCTGAGACAGACAAACAGCTTCAGTACAGCTGACCATTCACTTGCTGCAGCACGGTCACCACAAACTCTCTCAGCGTCTGTCAACAATACAGAAAAACATGCTCAGTCCGGGAGTTTCCAAGGTTTATCTAAGCCTGTGTAGATGTTTGACTAAAAAAAAAAAAACACAACTAAAGCTTGTTGTCACTAGTCTAGTGATCTGGGGCCTGTTCCATAAAACAAGTTTACCAAATAAGCCAGGCTTACCGCAGATAGTCTGACTTATTTTAGTACAAATTAACTGGCAATAAGTCAGGCTAACTGAAATAAGCCTGGCTTATACTCTAATCTTGGTTTATGGAACAGGCCCTTCTTCTGAATCCTTATCCAGTAAATCACAAACAACTGGAAAACTCATGGGTCCTTAAAGTTAAAGCCATATAGGAATAGTTCACCTAAAAATGAAAATGTTGTTGCCATTTACTTTTATATTGTTCCTACCCTGTATAAGTTTCTTTCTTAAATTGAACACAAAGGAAGATATTTTAAAAAAGCTGAAGAACCAAACAGTTGTTGGTCCCGAATGATGTCCATAAGGAAAGAATACTATGGAAGTCAAAGGGGACATGCCTGTATTGTTTAAAATTCCTTCTTTTACATTCAACCTAAAGAAACTCACACAGCTTTGAAACAACGTGAGTGAGTAAAGGACCATTTTTATTTGATGGTGAACAGTTCTTTAAACGTGTGAGCATGTTTATGTGTGCTACCTGGGGCTTGCAGTGTTCCTCGATCCAGCTGAAGACACAGGCGGAAAGCTCCTGAAAGCTGTTGACTGACACTGAGGCACTGAAGGACTGGAACAGAGAGTCCATGATGCTTTGAAACACACTGAACTTCACCTGATCTGAAACCTGCTCGTTGCCCTGCTGAGGGTTATTCTGATGAGCCTTCACAATGTGCTCATAGTTCCTGAAACAAGCCATTAGAGACGCATTACCATCGAAGACCTGTCTTCCTCCCTCCCCTTTTATAGGTCTTAAAGGAACACTCCACTTTTTTGGAAATAGGCTCATTTTCCAACATTCCTAGAGTTATACAGATGTGTTTTACCATTTTTGAATCCATTCAGCCAATCGCCGGGTCTGGTGGTCCCAAAATTAGAATAGCTTAGCATAAATCATTGAATCCGATTAGACCATTAGCGTCGCACTATAAATTGACTAAAGAGTTTCGATATTTTAACATTTATTTAAACCTATTTAAAACTTGACTCTTCTGTAGTTGAATCATGTACTAAGACTGGCGGAAAATGCAAAGTTGCGGTTTTCTAGGCTGGTATGACTAGGAACTATACTCTCATTCCAGCGTAATAATCAAGGAATTTTGCTGCCGTACCACGAGTGAAGCAGGCGCAATGATATTATGCAGCATCTGCTACTAGCCTAACGTGAACACCTGTTTGCACGCTAATGGTCTAATCGAATTCAATGATTTACGCTAAGCTATGCTAATTTTGGGACCACCAGACCCAGCGATCGGGTGAATGGAATCAAAAATGGTAACACACATCTGTATTACTCTAGGGATGTTGGAAAATGAGCCTCTTTCCAAAAAAAAAGTGGAGTGCTCCTTTAACAGAATTTGTCTCCAGTCCTATTCAAAGTTATATTTATGAAGCTTACCAAATCTTTTAAAACTGGTAAGTTTGATTTAGTTGTTGTTGTTTTTGTTAAAAGGTCTTTACGTTTTCATCTTAAGTTTGTATTTTTATACATTTTATTTATCAGAACTTGAATAAATTTTGATGTTCCTCTGTTCTGTTGTGACAATAAAAGAAACAAGTTTCTTTTTAAAATGCATTATCATATGTTAGTTAAAACTCATAAAAAACTACGAACAACGAATCTAGTTTTGTTGCGCGTTTCTGAAAAAAATAAAATAAAAAATGTAAATATTGGCGGATATATCGGAATATTGAATTTTAAAACCAACAAATATTTGTATCGGTTGCCTTTAAAATCTTTTACCGGTCGCGCTCTACCAATAATGCATTAGATTGGTCAAGACATTTATAATTTTTTACATAAATATTGTAATTTTGAACATTCTTTACATCATTGTTCATAGGGGAAAAGAATTCATATTGGATATGTGGAAACAGTAATAAGCAGCACAACTGTTTCAACTTTGACTGATTGGTGACAATATCTGTGTTACAGATCCAGCCCAAAGTTCAGTTCAGAATTAAATGAGGCCAATAACTTTCTATGAAATGTAAAGTGAAAGTCTATAGCAGACTAAAGAATTAACAACATCATTCCAACAGTCAGGAAATCGAACAGTTCATCTAACCTCAGGTGTCTGAGCATATTTCTTAATCCTCATGCTACCCCTGTTGATCAGTCACGCTATTAATAAAGACATGACGGCTGATCAATTTGCCTTCATGTCTAAACCTACAGATGAAACACGATGCTGTCGTCAACACACACAGATATTAAATAAGGTCTCTGTGACATCGGCACTCACCGTGTATGAGGTAATGGTATTGGGAGCGAGATGCAAAGAAAAGGATCAAAAGTGTTGCTCTGTTTCTGACAGTGTGGGCAGGTCAGCGAAGATCTGGATTCAAGAGAGGACACAGAGAGCGATGAGTAAACTAGGACAAACATTTAAATACAGCTGACAGACAGACATTGGTGTTTATGACCTGTATTGAGCTTGAAACAGCTCTTGAACAAATGAGCCGGCTGAGAGAGGAGGTGAAGGTCCCTCTAACGCTCCATCGTCTTCCTCAATAGGAGGCTACGGTGACAAACATTGGGAATTGAACAATATTAACACCAGTAACTCAAGACAATGCATGATAGATTTGCATATCACAATAACACTTACCAGACTAATAATAAAAAAATTAAAAGTCATGTACAAGTAGATGAAGTTCAAGTGAAGTATAAAGCAGGGTATATAAATTCATCATTTATGAATACATGATCATCCTAAGGTCTATGTCCTAGTAAATACTACAAATACTACACCACTTTTTTTACTGGGCAAATATTAGTTTTTTGCAAGGATGCATTAAATTACTCAAAACAGTCAGTAAAGACGTTAATAATAAAACTGAAAAGATTTCAACTTTAAATAAACAATGTTCTTTTTAACTTTGTATCAATCTTCAATAAGTGTGTTACTGTTTACACAGAAAATTGGAGCTGTTTTCACCAATGATAAAAATACATGCTTGGTAACAACTTTAGAAAAGGTAACTCTTGTTATCTATGACTCCTCCTTCAATAAATTCTTAATTTGCTGCTTATTAATAATTTTAATAATTAGTAAACTAGTGGTTAGGTTTGGGTATTTGGTAGGATTAGGGATGTAGAATAAAACATTAATATGTGCTTAATTACTACTAATAAATGGTAATGCCTATAAGTAACTAGTTCAGCGCCCCTAAAATAAAGTGTTACCAAATGTTTCAAATCAGCCTATTAGATTGTTTTATAAAGGATCATGTGACACTGGAGTAATGACGCTGAAAATTAAGCTTTTCAGCACAGGAATAAATGGCATTTTAAAATGTAAAACGCTTTTTAACTCAATAATATTTCACCATATTTCTGTTTTTACTGATCATATTAATTCAGCCTAGGTAAGACAAACAATAGTTACTAGTTTATCTGCTGTTAAACCATCCAGAATGCTGTGATCTAAACACTTTCTACACAGTTCAGGTGCACAGAAGAACTGTTGACAGAAGTCAGATTAAAGGTGAATATGGTTATTCTTCACCGTAAGGTAGAGCTTGAATCAATAAATGAATCGCTGCCGAGACGGTGTAAGTGATTAATAATTTGAGAGACTGGCGTTCTTCTATAAGTTTACGATTCCAGCTAAGCATCTGGCTCTTCGGAGCAGAGCAGTCAGTCAGCCAGGAAACTGTCAGCCTCGTGCTTCTTGGCACAAGCTCCAGGAAACCACAACATACATCTAAATCAATGGGACAAGCTGAATGACCTCATGCGAGTATGCAAGTGGCTGACCCAGACCAGGACACCAAAGGCTGTAAAAAGAAACTCTTCCGAACAGGCCATAGGATGTGACTTAACGTCCCATGTGTTTGATATAGGGGAGGATTTAAGTCTCCTATACTCTTCTGTCCCGGTCTTTGTCAGACTAATGTCTGATGGGAAACTCCAAGTTGCCATTCCAGGGCAGAATGGCTCTATAAATCCAGCCATGTTTGGCTCTTCTCCTGTTCTGCTATTTAAACGATTGAAATTCCAAGCTTTTAGGGAGCTGCCGATACAAACATTGTTCTGTTGCTAGAGGGGTAAAGGTCTCCTAATTCAGCTGACCTTAAGAGGTGAACGCACTGCGTGCGTGACATTCTTCAGACCAAACATTCGGCCATTAAACCCAACTATGTCCGTTCACTAAGATATCAGCCATACCTTTACAGAGGCTCTGATGTTAGGGTGTACAAGATGGTTGAGGTCCTCATGGACGCGGTCGAGAAGCCAGAGAAGGAACTCCTGGGCATCGTGTTGGGCATTTCCCCGGTACTGCATGGCACTCCTGGCCACAGCATTCTGCCACAACAAACACAGAGTATTAGTCATGTTTTCAACAATAAGACACATATATTTCTAATCTACAGAACCAAGATCAGATACAGAAAGATTCTATTCAGCTGTGCTTTTTAGGGATTCACTTTTTGGTGTTTGTAACCATTTAAAGCCTACTGACCATCACGTTTGACACACTTCACAAAAGGACCAACATGATTTCTGTGAAATCTTTAATAATTTTTTAGGAAGTTAATTTAAGAATTAACATTCATTGGACTGAAGAAACTTTTTTTATTTGTCATTTTTAAGAAAAATAATTCAAATGTAAGTATAAATATTAGGCTATACTTCAGGCTTTTGAGAAATGTTTATTTGCATGAGCTTCATATTCTCACTAGGCCATTTCATACTGTATGTCAAGTCACCTTTAGTTATATAGTGCCTTTAACAATACAGATCATGTCAAAGCAAATCAAACTGGAGAATAATATCAGTAATGTGTAATGCCAGTTTTATCGGTTTCATTATTAAATTCAGAACCGTCATTGTCCAGCTCAGCCCAGTTCAGTTTAAAAAGCCATATTTATGCTATATATATATATATATATATATAAATAAGATATATGCAATATATATATATTTCATACTATATGCGTTTTATTACCTTATTTTTAGCTTTCAAAAATTTTAAACAACACAAAAAAAAACTTTTAAATAAAGTAAAATAGCAACATAAAGACAAATAAAATTATACACATGTATTTATTTATTTTCTGCTTCTTGTTTTGTTTTTTATAACCTCTTCAGACCGTTCGGCCTCATGTGAGGACTTTATATTTTAGTGGATTTCCCTAAGACTCTACATGCCACAGTTTTAAGTCTGGACGTCCTGTAAACAGCACATTCAGGGTTTTTTAGAGATACCAAATGATTGGATGTCTGATCATGACTACTCCCCTTTGGACTTCAAAAATGTCTAAAATTAATTTAGTGAAAATTTCATAGAAATATAAAATAATATTTTGAAATTATCATTTGAATCTGTCTCAATTTTAAATTGAGTGTGTCATCAATCAACATCTCAGGAAAATATTATAGAGTTTCAAATCAAAATATGACAGTAATGCAAACAGGACATTAATTTCATACATGTCCTCTTATGAGGACACTGGGACTAAAAGCAATGTTTATTACGCATTTAGGAAGTCATAAATTAATATGGACAATAAATGATATTACAATATTTTATGAAATATTATATATTATGAAAATCTTCTCAATTATTAAACTACTATTAATTAAATGTGGCCCCAAAATCATATTAAAGTGGATTATAAATACATTGTATATAATAATGAGAAAAACCATTTATTTTGCAGAAAAAAAAAGTCCTAAGGGTCATTTATACATCAAATTAAACCTGAATAATAAACTTTCCATTAATGTATGGTTTGTTAGGACAGGATAATTTTTGTTCGAGATATAGATATTTGAAAATCTGGAATTTGAGGGTGCAAAAAAACATAAGTTAATCGCATTAAAGTTCCATAATGTCCATAGCAACCCACATTATTAATTAAAACGTCGTGTTCCACTTCATAGAACAAGATCTTAATATTCTAATGATTTTAGCCATAAAAGAAAAATTTATCATTTGACTCATATAATGTATTGTTGGCTATCGCTACAAATATACCAGTGCTCCAGTGCCACACATGTATTTCCAGGTGTGTGTGTGCGCGAGAGAGAGAGAGAGACACCGACGACGTCAGCACACTCCTGCGCGTGAACTCACTTTGAAGTCGCGGCTGTGCTGCGGTGTGTACTCAAAGGTCCAGAGGGCTCGGACCAGCCCCGACAGCTGCTCGGTCACCTCTCCTCTGTCCTGAGCGCCCTTCCTCTGCACGACCCCGTTGGTCTTGGGCTTCTCGTCGTCCGTCTGGTCTCCTCGGTACTGCTCCAGCGCCAGATACTCGGCGAACAGCTCCGTGTTGCTCAGGCACTGCAGAATAGCGTTCATGAAGCACGTATTGCCGTGGTTCTTCAAACCGGCCACTCCGGGTATTTTGTCCCTCGCAAGAAACCCCCCGCAGTCGCTGTCATCCGACGCAACGGATCCCTTGCCCTCGTTCTTGAAGGCGGTGAACCCCCCGTCGTCCTTCTCGCCCTCGGGCGCGTGCAGCTCCGATCCGAAATGAGAAAGCGTGGAGAGGGTCTTGAGGACTCTGCTCATGAAACTCCCCACGGAGCGCACCGAGCCCCGGCGGAACAGCTTCTTGCTGAAGCCGGACTTCTTCTCTTTGCCCGAAGCTTTGCTGGACATGTTTGCAGCGTTTAGGGCATCCCCTCTCTCGCCGGCGAGAATCTAGCTACAATTGCTCAAGCGCAGAGTCACGGAGAGCTAGCTAGCCGGAGGCAGTGCCTCTATTATCCAAGCGGTTGCTTCAGTGACACGATCCGAAGTTGCCTTGAGAAAATGCATTGTGAGACGCGCACGCCTGCCACTTTTTTCAGATATTAAAACCTGTCAAGTTGGCAGTAACCCGGCTGTTTACTAGCAGCCATCCACTCGCTGCGCATCTATTACGCACTTTATTTTTTGCTCACTGGATGCGCCCTTTAAAACAAAGCGTTAGGGTTTGCATGCTGCCTATAATCCAGTGAAGTGATTTTCTTTTACTAGCTGACACTGTGGCTAGCTAGGCCTGCCCTGGCTAACCGATTGCCATGTCAATGAAATGACGGGCAAAGGTGAATTTCTACCAAAGATCATCGTGTCTAGCACCAGCATCAAAGTCAAACGCGAGTGATCAAACGCTGCAGGCATGCAGATCACTGTCATAACACGGGACAGTGGTTAGCTTGCGCTGCTAGTGCGCTAGCCGACGCTGCTTCTTCATGCATAATTGAGCGCTGCACTGCAACTCCACCCAGGCAATGACGCTCTGCTAGCTAAATATCATGCATTCGCGCTCAGCCGAGATGCTTTGGCTTGTTTGTCTGTGTTATATCCAGCAATCGCAGCGACCGCCTCGTTATCCAGCGCGAGACCGACGCTACAGCAGCAGCAGATGCGCGCGAACCAGCGAGAGATCGGCGTGTATCACACACATCCCAAAACCTTCCCGCGTGCTCCCGTTGACTCGGCGGTTTTCTTCTGTCCGGTGGATACCGATAGCGGTGTTGTGTCGGTGGGCAGTCGCGTTCGCGAGCGCTTCAGTTACAAAAAATCACTGACACTGCAGGGCGGCGGTGCGCCCGTGACGTCACAGCCCCGCAGCGGTTTCTGGTAGCGACTGTCCTGGTGAGCGTGGACTTCTGGTGTCCTCGTCAACCTTTAGGGAGTCGTAGTGTTTCGATTTCTTACTCAATAACGCAAAAGCGGTTTAAACGGGTTACTAAGCGGGTTTGTACCTCCACAGTCAGCTCGAGGACCTAAAACGCGTTCATTTTACTCATACCATACGTGACCCTGGAGCATAAGGGTCAGTTTTTTGAGATTGAGATTCACACACCATCTGAATGAAACAACAGCTTTTTTGATGCATTGTTTGGACAATATCTGACTGAGATACGACTAGCTTAGTTTATGTGAAAATCTGGAATCTGATTGCCCAAAAAAATCATAAATAAATAAAAATATAATTTTTACTTATAAAACATACTTTTGGCTATTGACTACTATACTTTTGGCTACTACAAACACAGTAGGCTAGTCACCATTTGAAGTGGATCATAAAAGTTCATCAGAGTTGTCCGAAGACAATAATGGTTAGTGTTTTAGTTTTAGGACTAACTTTGATGAACGGTTTTGATCCACTTTGAATGTTTACTGCTGTGTACTTGTGCTACTTATGACTGGTTTTGTGCTCCAGGGACACATGCTGGATAGGTGTTTATTTGTATTATTTGTAACATCAATTTTTTATATTTTGGCTGTAAAACTGCAAATGGCCAATAACAAATCACGTTTATGACTGTGACATAACTAAAGGCTGTTTAAAAGACTAGCTCAGTGGTTCCCAACCTTTTTTAACTCACGGCCCACACAGCCAAACACATATGCTTCCGCGGCCCACTGCAAAAGAATTTAAACGAACACGCTTTTTGTGTCGGGTTAACTAAGTACTCAGAAGCAATGATGTTAATGGTCTTTATTGAATAAACTGGTAATGTATTGAATAAACAGAAAATATACATAACGGATCAGCAAACTAGACCTTTTTTATTATATTGACAATATTACAATTTCTATTAATAAAAATTGGCGGCCCCCCTGCAATACCGGCCCACAGGTTGAAAACCACTGCTCTATAGAACCCGGCAAGTGGGCTAAGTAGGCCATAGATACGAAACAGGTACTCACCACAGCATAAAATCCAAATATACTATATAATATAATATGATATAATATAATACAACATAAGGGTGTAATGGTTCTATATGAAAAGCTAAAATGTGCCATTTGCCACCCCCAGTAAAATACGCATTTTAAATGTCAATATGAATTAATAATACTATGAATCAAAATCATTGCATGTTTCTTTTTCACAAACTGTTTGTTTTATTGAGCGAATCAGGGCTAAGACTTCACCGTGTGCTTGCGTGATAAAGCACAACACAAATAATATATATATATGGGCAATATATCGCACAATATATTTACAGTATGCACTTCTCATCAATAAAGCCGGTTCCTTGATTAGTGGTAAATCTCCATCACCTGTTTTTAAACGCAGCTGCCTTTAATACAAAGAGCCTCAGATCACTGACAATCTATACAATATCGCATTCAGTTTTTCAAAGGAATAGCTTGTGATACTGAATACAATATCGCATAGCTTGTCATTTTATGTATATATATGTCCTAGATGTAGCAAAATGATTCTTGTAATATTTTTTAATTAGAAAAGTTCTTTAATAGCTGTGTGAATGTGAAACAATTATCCATTATCCTAACTAAAAAAGACTAATTAAATCTAGATGTGAAATGGGGGTGCGAGAATTATTTTACTGCTGATGTCACCTTAACACTGCACCTTCCATAAGGCAACCTGCTTCATTTAGAATATGTGAAAAAAAAAACGATTTAATAATAAATATATGAATTATAACATGATTATTATTATTATTTGTTTTTTTACATTTCCTCACTTGTAAATAAAGAAAACAAATCCTAAAATGTATCCTAAGCCTCAAATGACTGAACAATTCAAATATTTCACAGTGGCATGCCTCTCTAATAACAGCCTACCTTTGTCTATTCTCTAGCTGCTACATGGAAAACATTAAAATAAAGAATTAAATAAAGGCTTGAAAATCTAAAAATGGTGATCAGCCTCTCTGCTGGGCTCTGGTTAAATGAAGATTAAGGCTAAGCCGCAGAGGTGAAGGGCCTGGCGAATTGAGCCCCTGCAAATGGAACATTGCACGGAAATAGACATAATCTTACAAAGCCATATTTTCCATGAGAAAGAACGTGTCAACTTGTCGCCCATGAGGCACTGTAAACTTTTTGAGCTATCCACTTGGCCCTGAGCAGATCCAATTAGCTTTATTTTGGCAACACACATTCTTAAAAATCTAGACTATTGACTGCTGGCTCAGGAAGGAGTTGTTAGTTTCATGTAACTTGGAAATTTTGCTTTCACCTTTGATCTCTGCTCGAGCCATCAAGCCGTCAACTTCAAGTAAATTAGTACTTTAGGGTTACATCTTTCTAATCAAACAGAGCTGTCATTCAAATGATGGGCAACTAAAAACATTTTTATTTTTTTTTATAAACACGAATACACCCCTTGATACTGTCATAGGTATTCTGATGTAAAATTTGGGTATGTGTATATGAACAACTAAAGCACATATCATTCATATTTATTTTTAGATGCCATATAAACCATGAGGAAAGGATGCTCCCCCCCTTAAGCAGTGAATATGGCATATTTAGTCAGCAGATTGCATGGATATATTTATTCATGTCATTATTTAGGGTCTGTTAGACATGGAGGCAAAGAAATGTGAATTTTCGGACCAGCTTTATCCTTCAACCAAAAATTAATATGCGCTAAAATTATCCACCATAACCAGAGCCAAGGGAGAAAGAATAAACATTATGGCATCATAGAATATATAATAATTTTTATGATTCCTGACTCCTCCATTTCTGGGTGTGAAGCTACTCAACTGAATAAGAAGGTGAGAGTGTGGACAACAGCATGCTGTAAACTTTACAGGGCATTATAAATTCCTGTTGAGATGAAATCAGAAACCATGAGGGACTAGAGAGAGAGGGAAAACAGACATTACCTGTGAGAACACAACAGCATCTCCCCAGAGCTTTCTATTAGCATTTAATTGACAAGGCTTCTTATTCAAACACTCCAGTTGCTCTCCTCCTCCTCCCCTTCCTGCCCTCTGCCACAGGCTCTACTCTATTCTTAGCTCCCTGCGAAAAACTGCTCCACTTTCTCATTTATACACACTATAAATTCCTTACATTCACACTATGAATACTGATCATCACAAATGTTGTGACATTTAAAGGAAAGATGCAAAACAGACAGGAAAGACCTATAATACTCATTATATTAATGGAATTGTTTGAGAATGAATCTATCCATCTATCTTTCATTTAGAAATGTATCGGGATTGTGTTTTATACATGCTCTATTTCTGTGCCGTCCAGTAAATTCCCCTTAGCTCTTGATGTTTGAATATCTGGGCTTGAACACAAAGGTTGCAGGTTCAGTTTCAAGTGGTTTGACATCACAAGCCTTTGCGCTTGACAAAAGGTACTATATCCCAGGCTGCTTTAGGGTAACTGTCAACGCAATTAGTGAACTGTATGTCAACCTGAGAAGGCGACTAAAATAAGTAAGCATTACCAACCTGTTTCACTAAAAGCATCACAAACGTCCCTATAAAAGGTCCAAGAGTGGATAAAAGCGACTGAGGTGATGCCATTCTAAGAATCTCTGCATTTGGCAGAGTTCACTTCCTGTTTACTTCTCAATGACAGCTGTACTTAATAATTGTGCGCTCTCCGAGTTGAGGTTAGAGGAAGTGACAACCACATGACAGGAAGGAGTGACCTTGCATTGTCGCACTATCTACTTGAAAGAGGGTCAGGGCATCATCAAGTTGCACTGGGGTTTCTTTGATTAATGCTGGCATTAATAAAAGACTATCCCTGTCCAATAAAATGGCTTCAGATAATAGATGTTGCCATTCTAAGCCAATAATAGTGTCTATAATGGAATCAGCAGAGCTGAAAAAGGCGGACTTTCATTTCCTCTTGTGGGCCGTATGTTTTGAACACCCCATTGTTCATCAGCTCCTGCAGCCGATAACCACTGAATTTGCATGTGAATCAAGAATGCTTCATAACCTGTCCTAAACACTGGCTATGCAAATGACATGACCCAGAAAAGGACAAGCATCTTTAAAACGAGTAAAGCAAAGTTTCTCACATTTTCGGAAGCACCAAAGGTGTCACGCTGAGCCACTGCCTTTACCTTATCAGATTTTGCCAAAAACAACAGGTTGTCAGCCACGGAGAAAAAAAAAGCTAGTATCAACAGTTTGTTCTCTCCAGGGCTGACACATGGGTTGGCTGGTATTCTCAATTTGTGCAACAGAAGCTTCAAGGTGAACATGAGAAAAAAATATAGATACTAGAGCTTTTTTTTCTGGGTTGGGATGACTGCCTGAAAAATGCTATAAGCGCAAGTTCACCAATATAACATTGAAGGACTCTGTCAGCTGTTTGAAAATGTCTCACTGTAACTGACAATGTGTGATATTTATCACAGCCCTATTCGACCAGGACTAGTTTTCTGAAACTATGTGCGAGTTTCGATTCCTATCACCTGACGTCCTGCGATTTCCATGTACCATTTCGGACTGGACTAACATCTCTGTGTTTATTACAGAGATGGGAGGGTCTGTTTAGTAAAATTACCAAGTATATCTGTGAAACAAAAATTTCTCTAACGACCCCCTATAAAAATAGTCCCGTCCGAATAGGGCTAAAGAAAAATTAAAAAAAAAGAAAACAGACATGAATAAATGAATAAATGAGATACATCCACCTAGGATTTGTGGCACAAATTAACCTTAAAAAACAAAAAAACAGCAGCAGCAGCACAAGCTGTGGAAAGGGAGGTCCATCTCTCTTCTCTGTCTCTCTAAACCTCAGCCATGGGCAGTAAATAAGCTGGCAGTGAAGAGAGAAGGTGCGATGACAATGATGTATGGTCTTGAGTACTCTATAGCTATTCAGCTCGCTCGCTCACTCTCTCTATCTTTCTCTGTGAATCATGGACAACATCCTACATTAGCAAGGCCAGGTTAAGTCTGCACTAATTCCAATTTATTAAATTTGCTGCTCAACAGAAGCAGGCGACATAAAACTATTCTCCAAGGCCAGGTATTTCCGAAGGCTCTGACCTCAATCACGTGACATATATACACACACAAAACCGGAATTTGTTCTCATAGCCTTCAGGCTTTATTAGGACACAACTCAGTGAAGGTAACATAACACAGTTCTCGACCACATAGACTTAACAGATCATGTGAGACGACAACAGATGTGGTCTGGTTTTAACCCCATAACACTCCTCTCCACCACGCCGGTCACGCGTCTGGATAAGTCAGTCCTGGAGAAGTGTGTCAGCGGGATGTCATGGGGATCGGGCACACACGTCTACTCAGCTAACTAGCATGGAGTGATGTTGCATCACAGGATAGAGGAGAAAATAACTGAATTATGGAGGAGAGAGTTAATTATGGATGGGGAGAGGCAAAGGCTTCGACGTTTACCTGAGACACATGGCTGCTTCAGCGTCTGGAGACACAGCTTGTCCCTTGCTGTGAGATGCTGCGCTGCTTTAATTGAGCAACTGCATGCTAAATCTGATTTTTCTATTTCACGAGAAACGATGTGATGTGGCTACACTTGTTAGTTCTTTCCTTAACAAAGAACGACAGTGGAAAGTATGTCTGAAACCAGGATGAGACAGAATTATGATGCAAAAAGATATGATCACACCTCACCCTTAAGGGCATATCTGTAATTGACAGCCAAGACAGATGCCGCAATGATTAGTCAAAAGAGGAAATGAGGCTTGCGTACTGATGAAGAGGGGCCCTCAGAGTGATGCAGCTCTTTATTACGTTTTTAACATTTCTTCAGTGACAATCGATAATGATGGACCAGGTTTTTAATTACCAATGTCATTGTTATGGACTCATATTACATTCTCAAGTAAAGAAATCAGTGCTACACTTCACATCTACACCATAATAGAGTGCAACAGGTTCCAGAAGTAAAAAATCCCATATGGAACATTAGTTACAGCATACATCTTTACACGCAGAACTACTGTGAGCTATGAGGTTGAATAGTCAATGGTATTAAGTTTTATTTTAAAGCAGGGCTGCATTATTTAATTTTTTAATTCTTGTTTAACCATGGAATTACTGATGAAAAAGTACATTACCCATGATTCTAAAGAAATATCACCACCAGCCAGAGAATTGTGACAAGCAAATCATGATATAGTTCTTTTCCTCATTCAAGAAGTTTCACAAACACAGTTTGTCTTTCAATAAAACTTTTCAAAGTTGCTAACTTTGTCTCATCCATAGCGTATAGCTCTTAAAGACTTAAATCAATGGGTATAATACTTATAGCATAATCAAGTCATGTCAGAACACAGGGGCCGTGGCATAGGCAGTATAGGCAAATGCTAAGGGCGGCGTACATCCAGGGGGCGCCAGAAATGGAGGAAGAAAAAAAGTGTCACTTTCACTTAAAACTAGTTGGTATTATGACTTCAGAAAAGAATAAACCCAGATTAATTTAACTGCATAGCAAAGCCTACTAAGTAGTAGTAGCAATAATATTAATAATAATATAGCCTACTTGCCTAAGACGCCCACCCTCTTCCGAATAATCAGACTTTACCTGCTACACGGTGCTCGTTTTTTGATAAGTCAACTAGCTCAACATGTCAAAATGTCCCAAACTGTCTGGTGCCCAGGGGAGGAAAAAAGAAAAAAAGAGGAGGAAAATCGCAACAAAGACAGGTGTAATGTTACGGTAAAGATGATGTTAATTATATTATTGTGCTGAATGCTGATTGATAACGAAAGCGCCTCGTGCGCGTGGTCGCATAAGACTTAAGAGTAGACACTTCAAGCTTTCTATAGATATATTTCAGATATACAGTTTCAGTTCATTTTTGTGACACGTGGAGAGAACAAAGAAAAAACGCGCACATTATTTATTTTCCTTTTTTTGCAAAAGCACACACTTTTTGTTTTTACTGAGAGTGTACTTAAAAAAAAAGTAGACACCGAACAGATTTGAAAGGTGTGTAACATTTATTTGTATTTTGAGTATTGTCAGTGTCTTTTTCACTGATAAGAAAAAAAAGACATGACCGTCGACTTCAGAGAGTTAACATTAGCATAACATGGTTTGCTAGTCTTGTTTGCTAGCGCTATCAGTTAGTTTTAACGTCAGCTAATGTTATGGAAGAGCCTAGTAGTTCTGGAAAATAGTAATGTAACTACCGTCATCCCTTCCTCAGGCAAATGTTCGTTTCTTTGATATCTTATGTTAGTTAATGTATAAGTTAATTTCTATGGGTTTACTTATTTTTGTGTCATTTAATCAAGAAAGTTGGGTTTTTGTATTAGTGATGTTATGTGTGTTTATCTTCAAGTTAGTTTGCGTGGGTTTGGTTCATTTGCAGCCCTGTTATAAAAAGGTGTAACTGTTACCATCATGGAGAGAGATGTGTAGGGGAGGGACTTGTTGATTTTGCCTTGCATGAGGAAGTTTATTCTATGTGCTAAATAAAAGGTGAAAAGAAGACAGAGTGATGTTTTGTTGAGTTACTTTGTCTGTGCACGTGAGTATATGTACACTAGCAGTGGAATTTACTGCAACACAAGGGGGAGCCACCTGAAATCTTGCCTAGGGTGCCAAATTAGTTGGGGCCAGGCCTGTCAGAACAACTAAAACAAAAGCAACATTATTAAAATGCTTTATTTTTAAAATCAGCTCTACAGCACTATTACCTCCTTCACTCCAACTACCAATTGTATGTCAACAATTTCAATTTCACTTTACAACAGTTAAATTACTTTAAAAAAAAAAAAATTGTTTTACCTGTTGATTATAGTAACTTTTAAAAAGGCAGGGCATAGACAGCACCTGCACTTCCAAAGAACAGTGTTGGACTGTCGGTGGGAAAAAAAATAAGGGTAAAACAGCAAAAGCAAACAGGCAGTGTTGGGATGGGGGCTGGTGGGAGCACTGCTGGAACTAAAGAGGGGCGTGCCTCCAGAGCTTGGGAAACAATTCTGCCCCTGGGAAGTCAAGTCATTCTGGATGACATTCGCACGCTGTGCCGGAGGCAGAGGGAGGCAGCATTGTGTTGTGCTGTGGATTGATGATGCCATGCACACAGAACCTAGCAGCTGTAATTAAGAGGTCATGTGTGAAACTTTTATAGAATTTGCCCTATGCACCAGCATCTCACTGCAACGTGAAAACTCCTCCGCCCATTTTGAACAATGCTTCTCAGTTTGCTCAATCTCCACTCTAAAGCTATTCTTAGATGTAACTCTCAAACACACTATTTGATTATGGCTTTATGTGATAGTTTCACATTTTTTAAATAAAAAAAAAAGTTTTTTATGTTCATGTAAAACTCACTGTCACAATGTCAGCTTGTAGAATATATTTATAGCACATAAAATAGGAATTAAAAAATGAAAAAAACATTTTGAACAATTATTTGGTTCTCAACACATTTTCTATTATGATCAATGTTCATACTAAAGCTACAAAGATTTATTTTTCAAATGAACTCTGTTCTTCATTTATTATTTAAGATTTCAAAAAAAGTGTCTTTTAACACTGTTAACAATAAGAACCATTATTAATAGCCAAATAAAAAGAATAATAGATAATAACTGTCCACCAATTTAGCATTTTACAATGATTTTGAAACTGAGCTGAACATTTAGCTATGCTGTCTCAGTAATAAATTAAGTATAAATTAATGTTGTTGCCTAAAAAAATAAAAAAAAAATTATGCAGTGTCCTTTGTGACAATCCCTTTTAAATCTTTCACCGATATCAGGCACTAACAACACAAAATGGACATCAGCGTCAATCCATCTTAGTCCTATCCCAAGGGTATCTTAATGGCCCAGGCCTAATCTTGGACTAAGGCCTAGCAGCGGGGCCCTTGGCAAAGTTTAACCTGGAACATCCACTAGTCCCCCTTTCACAAGCCTTAAAACATTCAAAGCCTTCTATTTAGAGAGAGAAACTTTTGTTGGCGCACAAAGAGCCAACCAGAGATACTTCTATAAAGCGAGCCCCGTTCAAAATCAGATTATTTCCACTCAAATCCCCCTTTCTTCACATGTCAGTTAACTATGTAGTGTCTTTTGTCTCTTTGTGAACAACCCATTTCACTATGATGGCCGGTAGATGTGTATTGCTGCGTTTATTGCTACATTTATTCCTAAAGCAAAGAAAGAAGCATATTTCCCCCCTACTCTATATATATTTTTTTATTCTTTGAAGAAATCTGGGACACATGCCCCTAAGGAACGCAAAGTGCTTTAATTTATTCCCACCTTTTCTCTCTGGCTGCCATCTCCAAGGCCTCTTTCTATGCCCAGAAGTGATTTGTTCAGGCTGGACCATCAAAGCAATTATTGTAGAGGCCCGCTTTCCTATTATGAGGGGAGATGACTGACAACAGCGGGACGGTTGAGGGTGGAGGGCACTTGGCACCAATTTATTACATCTGAAAGCTCGTTCCTCATTGGCAGCTCTGCAAATACTGATACATAAACAAAATGCACGGTGTAAAACATTGCCGCTTTTCAATTACAATATCGGTCATTGTCAGCGCCTCGTTCACCATGGTCCGGGTGAATGATCAGCCATTTAAATAGGTCAGGGCACAGCAGACATGCTAAGTGAACGTTTGGGTCAGATGTCAGATCTTGATATAATTAATGTAACACACATGAGAGCAGGGGCTCTTCTTTAGAAAGGATCTGCTCCACTGCGCAGCTAGAAAGCATGGCGATTGATAGAGTGAACCACTGAGGGTAGGCACCACAAAATATTCTTTCTTCAATGTGACAAAGTCAATGCCCACCCTAAGGAACGATGCACGGGTGCGAACATGGGAACGAATGGAAGACAAGTTTGCATAGAGTGAATTTAAATGAATGAGAGGAAAAGACGTGGCATAAAGCTAATAACTCTCATGGCTTTGTGCACCAAAGGCATTGCCTTCAATAAAAGCCCTCTTTCACCGACTGTTTCCTTTCTTCAATTATTTAGGATTTATAAGCACGAACCATCTATTCTGTTACTAAAAAATCCCGTAAAAAATGAATAACCGGCCCATCAGCCTTATCGACAGTCATAAAAGTTTTACAATAGACATAAGAAAAAATCCATTCTTCAGATAGCCAGTTAGCACCACTGTAAACATATTAATGAAAATACCTAAGACGGAATAAGATATGCCTTTAAAACTTTTACAACACGCAGCTCCAGAGAATTTTACATGCTTTTAAGCTAATCAAAACGTATGCGAGGTGCAAATGAGCATTACCAGGAGTGTTTGCATGCGTGTTTATACCTGTCACAGAGGATGACGGAGGGCATGAGTTCGATTAACGGTGCTTTTCTCAAGTGCCGCAGCTGCCTCCAGGTTGCCAAGTCACATACAGTGGCCGTGGTGCCCTACTAAACAGCAAACACGCATGCCTCCGCGGGTGCAACCTCCTCATTCCTCAGCCATTGTGCAGGACTATGGGGAAAAAGGTGACCTGACCCAATGAAGAAAGCAAATCTGCTGGGAAAAGAGCTCTGTAGTTGAGGTAATGTAGTGCATCGCTTCATCCTGCAGTTATATTCCCCTCCGGGGCAGAGAGGTTACTTAGCCACACCGATTCTGGCTGATTCACTGTCCGCAACCCCCCCCGCCTTGTGTTCCTGTTGCACAATGGCTCGTATTCTCGCTGCTTTTTCTTAATCCGCCGTTTCTGGAGAATGGGTTTGTTCAAGCCCACCGTCTATTTTTAAACCCACACATTAGTCATCTCTTACGGGGGAGCCACACAACATAGTAATTTATGGAATTCATGAATACCAAAGGTGTCTCGTGGAGGTTTGCAGCAGTTGTTATCTTTCTTGTTTATGCCCCTTTGAATTTTAGAACAAACAAGACGACGCTCTGTTCGTGGTTTATGCTGTTCAAAAGCATGGATATCAAACCATCTCATTGGTTTAATGCTGAGTTTATATTCTACTAAACACAAATAAATAGTGGTTACATTCAACTAGTCACTGACGGAGTAGTTTATCAATTCCGTGAGTTCACCGAGCCAAAACTGAGGCACAAAGATAAACACTGGCTGAAACCCATAACCTTTGATTACTGAGGATAGCTATGTATTAAGCATAAGTCCAGCTCGGGGCTCTGAGATCACTTACGGGGGGGTTGAAACCATGCCAGCTTGTGTCCTTTTACTAACCTCCGTGGCCTGTTAAACAAATTCAGACTACTTAGTGGGAACCTCTTGACCTACTTGAAAACGTCATGGTCTGCAAGAACATTAATGAAATTGAATTTGAATAAAATAAATGCTCATTTGCAATTCCAGCACCCCCGTTGGAGTGGAACTTTTCTTGATCAATTACCATGTCTGCCGTTCACTAACACTTATGCTCTTATACATTAACTCACAAACAGAAAACGGCAGATAAACGGTACATGCGCATGTATCCCTTGCTGGGGAGTAATCTGACTCTGTTTTATTTGCTCTCAACTAGGGGCAAATGTAGCTGAAAGATTTCTGCATTATAATTTTCGCATAGTGTTTATGCATGAGTTTCACTTTAGAGCAGAACCGCTGTAAACATTGCTAATGTCAACACCGCCTGTGTCGGGAAACACATCACAGTATTACCCTTAGCACAGCACTATAGATTCAAGCAAGGAAAATACAACAAACTACATGCTTCTGGGAAAGTATACAGTATATATAGAAAGCTTAAGCCTCTTAATAACAGCACGTAAAAAAAAACAACAAAAAAAACCCTACAAGTCAGCTTGTTTAGTGTTATGAATGTAATGATATAACATCTTAGTCCAGACTTGATGCACAGAAAAATATTCCCCTTTTAATGGTACTATGAACTTGTGTCTGGATAACATTCTTGTTAAGTGACTTCAAGTTAATTTCCACAGAACATCAAGTCTAAACGTTTCTTACGTGTCTAGAAAAAGCACATGATAAATTTCACAGGCTCTTGGGTGCTTGGTGAAAGCGTGGAGGTGTCATTTCATTTGCTCTTTAAGCTCTCCAATACGGTTGCGTGAAGACTAATATCGTGTGGGTGAGCCTTCCTTCTAAGGAGAGTAAATGTTGAGGATGTTGTGAAAATGAAAAACACTTACAATGACACATGTTGCACACACACTGCATCACTGTAAAGATTAGAATACCTAGATATGATTAGCTCTAGGGGGGGTTAAAAGAGCATAAGATATCTCCTTAATCATTGCCTCCGGTTTGATGTTATTCGAAGCACATATTAAACTTTTAAAAAGGTGATGTGCATGATTTTTTTATGCCAAAATACTCTGCTATTCCAGATTAGTATGCAAAGACTGTGAGCGAGACATTCATAGATTGATTCCTATGAACATTTAAGTGCTCTATCAAAAAGTTTTTTTTTTTTGTTGTTTTTTTTTGGAGAAACAGCATCCTTCTTTTTTAGGAGGATTATGTGTTTGACTAACCAATGACAGACAGTGGGAATGTTTGGTTGATGTTAGTCGTGCAAAATTACTCACCAAGCAAAAAACATTTGCTGCATTTTAGATGAAGATGAAAAGAACACAGCGTACAGTCACAAATCGCAACTTCCTCTGAGCCAGAACAGGAGGAAAGAGAAGGGCACTGGAGCAACGAAACCAGTGGGATTAGTGCTAAGTAACTAAATGGGCCATATCACTTTTCCATTACCAGAGAGGAATAGCTATTTGGATGGCTGAAATCTAAATGAAAAGGTGGAGCACAGCTTTAGTGTGGATGTTCATTCGAGTGTGAATATTGCACACTGTTCAACCTTCTTTTTTAGCAAATGGAAATTTGCCGTCACATCTTTGAGCTCCATCAATAAATAAACCAGACGCAAATAAACAGATAAATAAATAAATATGAGACGAGTCGCAAATGGGCATCCGTCAGCATTAGTGATGGAGCGATGTCAGCTAGGATCACGCTTCAGTTGAGGGGAGTGCCTGTGCGACGGAAGATTCCTGCTGATTGCATACACACGCATACGCACGCACAATTCCCCCTGAGATCAGCTTTTGACCAGACACACAAGCCTCTTCTGCTTTATTCAAGCTCTGTCTGTTTCTCTCTCTCTCCCTTTATTTCTTCGCTGTATCCTCCTCCTTGCTAGGCTTCCAGATTTTGCCCTCTCAGTTGTGTACTGCCTCTTTCCTTATTATTTGTTGCCTTTCTTTTACTCTTTCTCTCCCCTCTCTTTCTTTCAACAGGACTGCACTGAGAGGCAGTGGTGGTGTTAGTGGAGCTGTGTGTCTTTGTGCTGTGTCAGTGCTTTGAAAGCCACCGGTCTGATGGAATTTCTGGTGTGTCCCCACAGTTATGTGCCATCATCAGCTTCTGCACCATTCAGCACATCTCTGAACCGTCTACACCCTCAGGCAACACAAGCAAAAACAACTAAAGCTTACACTAGCATTAACTAATATCACTATCAGCAATGAGATTTAGTGAAAAATCCTATCTAAATTTAATGCATATATACTACATACAATCATTCTACTGTTATTCTTACTGCGTTTGACAAGGTGGGTGAGCATCTCACATGAAGACAAACATTTCTCTCAAGCCCTGTGTGCTCTGGTTTAAGAATTCAAAAATTGGATCAAGCCGTAATAATAACTTTAACAACCCTATTTGTTTTAACATTCATACACCTTACAATACGTCTACGTATTGTAATAATAGATTAATTAACACTCAAAATAATCTCTAATGCATTGTTGTTATTATTAATCAAAATGGATAAAATATCTATTATATTTTATTATTTAAAATAATAATAATAATAAAAAAATTAGATTTCCCCCCCCTGATTTTTTAAAATTAAATTAAATTAAATTACCTAAATAGAAATGTTAATAAAAATGACATATGAACCTGAGAAGTTAAAATTAAATTAAACATAAAATTAAGTAAAACGTGTGTGTGTGTGTGTGTGTTAATTGTATTGTTTTGTTTCTGCATCTTCTAATTCACCTTTAACAGCTTCATTTTATACTTTTTAAATTAGTTAATGTATGATGAATAAACAACTACAAATAATAAATAACACATTTTAAAAATGCAGTAACCAATAATGCATAATAAAGGATACATGACTATTAACCTAGATGAATAAAACCACTGTTAATTGTTCTTTTATTGCTATTTCATATTTAATGTAATGCGTTCAAAATGTTTTAAAATTTACCTGGTTGTAAAGTGTATATAAATGTCAGTAATCAATACACCCCTCCCTCAATATAATGTAATGTAATATAATATAATATTAGGGAGAGGCAGAGACAGACTGCTGTACTCTAAGGTCTCAAATAATAATGCAATACACAGCAGAATGCACCAGGGGCAGTGTGGAGCTCAGACAGTACCCCAAGCCCAAACCCACACTCATGCTTCAATGTAAATGCGCATGGCACTTCCGGCAGGACAGTTACCAGAGACTTACTCTACACTCAGCTGTGACGGGTCACATTTGAGCAGACAAAAGTGGATCCCTGGAGTATCTTCAAAAACAGTGTTTCATAGTGTTGAGCTGTGTCTTACTTAATAATTTCTATCCACAATACTGAGCTAGACTGCCCAATTCTACATAAGTATACTTTCACTCCCCCTCTTGCTACACAATCTTGAACAAATGCAGTATATTCCTTACACAAAGCAAAACAGTGTATAGTACTTTGACAATATGACAGTGAATCTGTTAAACATCTGCATGCTGTTAAATCGATCAAATACAACACGTGTGTTCTGGTAGCATGCTACGCACTATTCAAACCCCAGGAAAACATTTGTGAAAATAGCACTAGCTGTCTACCTATTCCCATAATTCCCCATACCTACTTATTATACGTATCCACCTCTGCAAAGTGAAAGGTAAAATATTCATATGAACTGCAGCGCCTGACAGATCCCAGATAGTAACGACGCACAAATGCAGACGCTCTTCAGCCGCTATTTGTCTGTGGTAATAGACACCTCACACTGTTAAATTGTGGGGTGTGCCACCAAAAATGGCACTAAAAGCAAGCGTTGCCCTTTATTCTCCTCTAGCAAAAGCGGATTCCTGCTGAACGCTGCTTTATTTAGGCCTACACTGATCGTTATTGGAACGCGCTCTCTCCAATTCATCATGACTACGGCTTAATTCACTCTGCCGAGGTTTTCGACTAAGGACATCCCTTCAGAGTATTATCAAACCAATATTTTAAGGATGGGAGAAGTGAGGGCTGTGTTTAAAAAGCTCATTGGGTCTGATTTGAGAGATACAGCTTTCACTTTTCCCCCCAAAGTGAGTTATGACTATATTAAGAACATCTCAAGCCGGGAGTGAAATCAATTCCGTAGTGAAAATATGCAGGGCTAAAATCAGATCAAACTCTCAATTATGTGCTGCTGAGGGATATTTGCCCAGGCAAATTGATCCAGTATTGACAATTAGCACTTAAGGTGACCTTTCATAAGGGCCATTTGTTTCTGCTGTATGCAAGGGACTGAGTAAAGCAACAAAAAGGAATAAGTAAAAACAAAACACAAACCCATAAAAACCAAAACCTTTAGAATAGCAAACGCAAAGGTGACACCAGAAAGCTTTTTTTTTTTTTGGCTTATGTTTCCATCTTGGTCTCTGCTCGCATCAATTGGAGCTCCCCTCATGCTGGGGGAGAAGGCAGTGGACAAAAGCGGCCGAGCCTGAGGTCCTTTATGGTGCTGTGCAATTGACTTCCTCCTGAAAGGGCTGTCGCCGGGAGCCGACCCGGCCTTCTTCGCACACACACAGAGCACAAGTTCCTCGAATCCACGGCCGATGCTGTGTGCTCAGTGTGAGGGTAACAAGCAGTCGCCAGTTTCCTTTTAGCAGACTTTAGAGGTCGAAAGGCTCTTGTTGGAAATCAAATGGCTCAGGCCGACACACATAGAGAAATGGAAAAAGGAGCCACACAGGACGGTAGCATTTTACCAAGAACTGATTTATTCTTTAAGTATGGATGTGTGTCACACGGCCAGCTTGTTTAAGTGCCTCGATAAAACCTCCCATCAGATATATGCTCTGTGGTTGTTCAAACGCTACATAAAATCCTCATCTCTATCTCTATCGTGGTTCCTCACCTGCACCGACAGATGACCCTCACAGAGTCCTCTCAATCCATCTAAAATTCAACAGAACGCATCTTTACTTAAGGATTAAAACTTTTTTTCACCATTTTTTATGGCCTCTCAGCCCCTCATCCCCGTTCCACACGACTCCACCCTTTCTTCTGAAGAAAAATGCCTTATCTATCACGAGCAGGTGATAAGTCTCAAGAAAGCGTCACTGTGCAGCACTTCTCCTTATTGATATCTGGGATCTACTAAGTCATCCACGCCATCTCTGAGTGCACTACCCTCTGGTCCCTTCAGCCCTGAGCAAATCACGTTAGCCCTTCTTCCTGCAGGAGCGCCCTGGGGTGAGCTACATGAATAACATCTATCAACACCCTCAACTGGAAAGCTTGAGGTTTGGGGAAGTGGGGATCTTAGCTGTCAGGCGAAAAGTGTTACAGGCAACACTACTATCTAACGGCTGTGGGTGTGAGAGTGAAGATAAAGTGTGTAGGTGGTTGGTTTGGTGCATGTAAAAAGGAAGTGGAGGGATCAGGGATTAATTGCTCAGGGAATTACGATCGCAGTTTCAGGTTGGTAATATGATAACACCGATTAATTATTGCGGTAACAACAAATGTGTTTCTGTCAATATCGCAAGGAAGTATAACGACAGCAAAAACAACGGGGGAAGAGACATGTAGGAAGTACAAAAAAGGTTTTGCTTCATTAAGAGGCAGAGGTAAGGAACAAATTATGGAGAGATCATTTACTATGTGACAGGGGAAGGGAAGGAGAAAGGAAAAAAAAAACCTTAATCTTTGTCCGGCTTTCGTATTCTCTTCCCTCTTCCTCCTGTCTTTCTCATTTGCTACTTCACAGATTCATCCCTTTTCTGCCTTTAAAATTTCATGACTGAAAATAGGTAATTTAATCTTCATTAAACATACAAGGCTCACTTTCTCCTCTGCCTGAGAGAATTAACTAGTAGACCAGGGGCAGAATAGACACTGGGGTTCAAATCCCATAACCCTGGAATGCATTATATCACAGCATCTGTTTTTAATAAGCCATTTCTCCACAAATCAAAGTCAAACAGGAATCCCTGAACCCAGGGAAACTTTTGATGGACAAAAGAATGAAGGTGAAAGCCCAGGAATGGAAGGTTGAAGATTTTAATGACTTGGAAAGGCAGTAAATAAATAAAATTGTCTCCCTCAGAAACCTGATTGATGTGCCTTTTGGGATGCCCCATATGAAACAGCTACTCAGCCTGTGGCTTTCATCTGCGACAAGAGAAATCAATGCCAAGGATGTATGAGCAGCTACCTGTCTCTATCCAACAATCTCTTAGAGTACCCTTGGCATTCAAACAGAAGATTTTTAGTGCAGAGTGGACCAGCGGAAGCCTTCATCACAAAATACCACTTTCAAGGTTACCCCTGAGATCAGTGCAGGAACCCTAACGCAAGCACAAAAAAAAAAAATAATAATTAGAAATACACTGTCAAACGTTTCTAAATGCATTCCCAATATATAGATATCAATATAAAGAATTACATCTCAAGTCTTTCAGTTGAACTCTCGAAGACTGTACACTCCACATCAAAGCAACAACTGAAGGACATTCAACTGCAGAAAAGTCACCGAAACAAAACGTGCTACAAGTCAATTCATGCTTTTGTGTAAGCCTCTGCGTCTCTGCTATACTTCCAGTGAGCAAAGCGAAGCATACTGACAGCGTTTACAAAACCTGACAGTAAAATATAGGTCAGAACTGACCAGGGATCCTGCATTAAATCGGTCTTTCAGACCTCTTTTTCATCCTCCGAGTTTTAAATTGGTGACACTATTTAAAATGGATTAACTATTTACCGTATCTCCAATGGCACAGTGCTAGGGGTCTGATCCTGGGCTGAAATGGCTGCATGCTCATGGTTGTGTTACCAGGTTACCCAAGTAAAAAGGCAGTCTGCTGCCCTAAGGCTGTAGCACGCTGACCTACATCAATGCACCAATGCTTCAAAGCCTAATTAGTAGAACATGTAAGCCTAGCGTTTTGTCATGTTTGGCTGGTTTCTTTATTGGTACATGGATGATTAATGCAACTATACTGCAAATGCTAAATGGCAATCACTAAATCATTTGGCTGGTTTCGTGCTATTTATTTTTTTAAGGATTGTGCTCTTCTAAAGCTGAATTTTAAAGAGATAGTTTACACTTAAATGAAACTTAAGTTGTACTAATCATCATGTAATGCCAAACACATGCACCTTTTATTCTGAGGACACAGGGGTCTGAACAACCAATGTACCTTTGGGTGAACTATCGCTTTAACTGCAAATCCAAAGTAGCTTCTAAATTGGCAAGCTTCAAAGCTTCTCCCCGAAGTGTTAAAGCATATGCATGTCCTCAAATTCATCCGAAAGTGTTTTATAATGCCTTAAATTATTAAATCAATTCTTGAAAGAACGATTTACCTACATTGTGAGTAAATCTATAACATATCTTATTAATGTCGTCTTTAGATATTGGTTAATAAATTGTTAGATTTCACTCGCCAGTGATTGAGTTAGAAGCTAAGAATAATTTCAGAAGAGACATTTTCACTGCGTGTTTTAATACTATTGCTTTGCACTAGAACACTCTGACAGTGTCTGACAGGAAAAAAATAGATTAGCTCATTTATGAGGGTGTGGGAATACAGAAAATTGGACCACAGACAGCTGCATTTTCCTTCTCCATCTTCATAGTGCATGATTCGATTTCAATAGATTTGCAATGTAATATAAACTCTAGCTTGTAGGTGCAAACTCACAGTCTACATAGAATAGAATGCTACATAGAACTGACACTCTACATTTCTTATTGTATTTTACTGTCAAAATGACAATAATAATACATTATTTTAGCCTTTGAATCTTTAAGACAAAGCAGAAGTCACTTCCAACTAGTTCCATTGGCAGTGGGCAGGATTAAAGCAAAACTAGTAATCCTATTCGCTAACACTGACCCATCACTGTCCACTCTTGAAGAATATTCATGAACCAAGTAGCCTGTCAGACCTTAGCGCATTTTATATTATTATTATATGTTGAATTTGTATCAAATTCATTATTTGTATCATTAGTTTATTTACAGAAACAATTTTGTTCTTTTTAACACAACAAACAGACAAATGCTGATTTGTTCTAAAGTCATTCAAGCTATGCTCAGGATCAGGTCACTGAATCCGGAGCCCGAGAGCATTATGACATGTGCAAACCCCGCTGATCCAGACGCTGAATTCATACTGATATATTCTGAACGCTTCATGTAGCATATCAGTAAAACAGCAGAAAGCTACAAGATAAAACACATTCACTGACATCATAAATAATGTACATATTCACCAAAGGGCTCAGTGTGGTACTGAATTTGCTTTATACAGGCATTTCTGTAGCTGTGCCATTCACAGGCATGCAAAGCAAGTTGGTGAGGGAAATCTGTATCGTGCACACATTAACAAGTCATTTCAAGCATATAGAAAATAAGAAACTGGCATTCACGCACTCTAAAGGCCCACACATACTCTGTATGCGCTAACAGTTCTAAAGTAGGCCAGGGCAGAGAAAGGCTAAATCTATTAAAAAAAGTGAGCATTTTTTGGTGCTCTGTGCAAGGGATGACACTTAAACAGAATGGCAAGCTTTATAGGAAGAGTAAAGAGAGAAAGAGAAAAAAATCCATGAATGGGAATTAAGGAAAGCAATGACCCTTTAGACAGATCATTTCTATTCGCCCTTCTCAGGCGTGGATGTGCTGCCATGCTTCATCACTGCAAGGGTGCGCTAGTTAGGTCATCTAGAATGGCTAGAGACAGAAGAAACTAGTCTGAGCTCCGACTGCTGGAGAGGATACAAAGGAACGACTGCACTCCCCGATCAAAAGCTGATTTCCTCTAAACACCCCATAACACTATTTTAGATCATTCAGATCAATTCACTGATGGGAACTTTGGGAGTCTAATATTTCCAAGGCTTTGTTCACACTGCACTTAGATCACATTTTTTATTTATTTTTTTGATTTTATTTATTCTTTAAACACAATTATTATTTAAAGTAAAGAAATTAAATCAGACAGTTCAGACAACTGTTCCCTCTGCTCGAGTCCATTATGAATGATCTTCAATAGCTAAGTTCAGCTTTAGCTCTTCTCTGATTATACGTCTTATTTTTGTATACCAAGGGGCCTAGAGGTGATATATAATTATATTACAAAGACGAATAAAATAAATTAAAACAACCAAAACCCAAGATTTTTTCCCCCTCTAGAGCTAGAAAATTAATGTTAATTAATAAAATCTTAAAACCCCAAAGACATATTTATGAACACAAAAAATAATCAAACATATTCAAGAAGTTGAGTTTTTTTAACCCTTACGGAGTAAACAACTTTATTATAGTCACTTGCCAATTGTACACAGCACCTTCGCTATTTTTATATTACTATATTATATTACACATCCAGTTGTGGAGCTCAGTGTAGTTTGTTCAGAGTTCAACCAAAACGTTTTATCGAGTCTGGGCAATAAGCAAGTGTTACAGGGAGAACAGCAGGGCGAGTGGGGTAAACATAGGTTCATTTTGTTACCATGGTTAGCACCTGGCCACCGAGGTGCAGAACAGGAAGGGCTTTGATCACCTGCAACAATGACGAAGTGGAAATTGACAGACAGAAAAGAGAAAGAGAGACAGAGAGAGAGAGAGAGAAAGGGAGAGACGTCAAACAAGAGGTATTTCAGGAGTTCGTAACCAATTATCCACTCTGAAACTCAGTGTTGTCAAACCTCAGCCCACACACTCATCAGAAAAAGAAAGAGAGAGAGAGGAGGAGCGACACTCAGCACAAGAAGGCGAGTGGAGGGAAAGAGACAGAGTATGAGACAGAAGAGAGAGAGAAAGAGCACTGGTGAGGTTTAATCTACACACTTGCTTCTCTCCTAAATGTCAGTCTTATTCAAACAGATGTCAGGGAGACTGGGTCACAGAGCTGGATGAAGTAGGTGAGCTCTGAGCATGTGGCTCTCTCTTCCTGGCGGCGGCTGGTTGGCAGGCTCTGTCAGGGGGCAGCGCTTGGGGGCCTCGTAGCCCCGCTGAGTGGGAGACAGGTTTGATACAGCATGACACCTTACTTATTCATGCCCTCTTATTAGACCTCCGCATTGACACAAGGGATCATGGGAAGAACCAATTTTTTTTTTTTTGCATGACGAGATGAAGTGAAGCCAGAAAAACAGTGCAGGGACAAATCAGCGCTGCTGAGCATGCTGGTATATGGAGATGAGGTACACTGATGTACACTACAGTTTCCCCCACGCATTTCCTCCTGATATCTTTTGGCATGTTTTTCTTATCTGGCTTTTCTAATGATGCTGAGGTTTTTTTTTGTTGTTGTCAGTTTGTACACAACATATATCTCACTACATCCCAGGAGGATTTCTAATGACACAAATGGGTTTATGCACTGTAAGCATGCATGGACAAGGACTATGGGAAAAGAGTGACTTATTGGGGCCATCGTACGAGGTTGCTCTACAGCAGTTATAGACACTTGTCTGCCCGTCCTTGGCATTTCAATTCGACGTAGCACCTACAGCAGGTGGTCCGCTTATCCTCCCTTGGGTCAGAGCAATTCATCATGGCAGGATGGAATATGTTAACATTAAGATTATGTTAAACTATCCTCCAAGGACCTAGAGTCTACAATCAATTTCTGTAATCAGTGACTTATGAATGATAATGTGCAATGAATCCAATATGAAAAACAGTTTGGAGGCGGAGACCTAGTGTAGGGCAATAAACTGGGCCCAATTAGACAAGCGCTACTTTGTGATTTATGTTGCTGAAGTAATAGTTCACCCCAAAAATATTAGATTTTGTCTTATATCAAACAATGAATGTCATTTTGTTCTGCGGAACACAACTTTTAAAGAAAGCACACTACTGTTCAAAATTAAAGGTTTATTATTGTTACTATTTACTTTGTATTTATTTTTTATTTTTCAAAAATAATAACAAATATCCCCCCACAAAAATCATATTACTGAAATATTCACGTAACACTAAAGACTAATAACGGTTGCTGAAAATACAATTGGGGTACTGCAGGAAAGTGCTGCATTTTAAAATATAACAAACAAATGTATATAATTGTAATATTTCAATATATTACAGCTTGAACTGTACAGTGCATGGCGATTTATTATGCATGTTATTATTAGGTATGCTGTGCACTAGAGCTTCTTGCATTGAAAAGGACACAAAAGCACCATAAAGTAGCTTAAATTTCAGTCTCTCTCAAATAAACCTGTTTTGTGGCTTTAATAGACTTACCTTAATGATATTTTAATGGTGCTGTTGCATACTTTTTAAAACATGAATGCATTTCCTATGCTTAGTGATTTATGATAACTAAGGCTGCATTTATTTGTTTTACAATACAGTGCTTGCTGAATTATTAGGCAAGTTGAGATTTTGTTCATTGATTTTGCATTTAATCCTATATAAGTGATATATAATTGTCTGCTGAAAGTCAAAATCTCCTTAAATTCAGGTATGCCAAATTATTAGGCATGTTTTTTTTTTCCAGATAAAATAAGGCAAAACAGAGATTGAACTCAGACTAAAAGTTACAAATTATTTATACTTGTGAAGACTCCAGGAAAATTGCAGTGCTAGAAACCGATAGCGCTGGAGATTCTCTCACCTAATTCTTGACATGTATTCTTAATTATTTTGGAAAGGACAGGAAAGGATTTGACATGTGGCCACGTATGGTTTCCTATACTAGGAATTTGTGCACACACACAGCAGCGAGAAACTTCTTTTCTTCTCCACTCTGTTGACCCAATGGTTATTCATTAACTTTTCCAATTCTATTATTGCATCATTTTTACTACTATTTGATAATTTTTATAACTAGTCTAAGTGCAACGTCTTTCTTGGCTCAATTGATCTGGATATGCCCAATAATTCTGGCACACCTGAATATAAGGAGTTTTTGACTTTCATCATTCCCAGACAATTATATATCACTTATATGTGATTAAATACAAAATCAATAGTAGCTTTTAAAATTGATGTGGTTTGGGATCGGTCAAATGTTCTTGGGGAAAGAAAAAACTAATTTGGCACACACTGTATTTTAAAATAAACACAGCCTTGGTTATCATAAATCACTAAGCATAGGAAACGCATTCATGTTTTAAAAAGTATGCAACGGCACCATTAAAATTTCATAAAAGTATTTTATATGAATGGTGCATTATACAAGTCTATTGAAGCCACAAAACAGGTTTATTTGAGACAGATTGAAACTTAAGCTACTTTATGGTGCTTTTGTGTCCTTTTCAAAGCAAGAAGCTCTAGCGCACATTTTTTGTATTCCCATAAAAAATATCAACAACAAGTAGATATTTCAAAACATCTCCATTTGTGTTCCACGCAAAAAACAGGTAATTCAGCTTTGAAATAAACACCAGAATGACAAAATCATTAATCATAGGGTGAACTATTCATTTGAAGGCAATGTGAAATGTAAATCAAGAGGAGGCGCAGGTACAAGCAGTCCTACCGTTGCGTGGGGTTCGTTTCCTGCGATCACGGAAGGCTGCTCCAGACTGCAAGGCCTCCATCAGGCTGTCCATCACCCCGGTCTCGTCACCTTCTGTAGAGAGGAAAAAGTCGCCTGTCAGAGCTCAGTTACATGTATCACACAACTCACACACAAATCC
Source organism: Enteromius thamalakanensis (assembly GCA_032357475.1). Classification (NCBI taxonomy): domain Eukaryota; kingdom Metazoa; phylum Chordata; class Actinopteri; order Cypriniformes; family Cyprinidae; genus Enteromius; species Enteromius thamalakanensis. The sequence goes on from JAUCMT010000026.1 coordinate 20,577,698, forward strand.
ACACACTGTGGTCAGGCTACTAAAAACCGAGTGTGGGAGTAAAAGGAAAAGCAAAAACAGAACTGCAATAAGGCAAGGCAAATGGGGCAGAGGGTAAAGAGAACAGCGCGGCTCCCCAAACGCATGAACGCTTCGAGGCGGCGGCTAACATATGGAGAGGAGCCAGAGGATGAAAGTGTTCACTGATGGCCATTGACAGGTATTCGCTCTGTGGCTTGCACAGGGGAGCTAAGTGCTCTTTACCAAGATTTAGTGTGGAGCCGGTCAATACAGGGGCTTTTTATCATTGTTCGATGACAGTGGGATGTGCTTCGAAAATGGTCGTGCTACCCAAGTGCAACACATCTCCACGGAAAAAACAGGGTTTGACTTCTAAAAGACAATGAGATGTGCTGCTCACTTAGTGCAAGGACAAATCCCAGGGAGAAACCATCAAATTCAGGTTTTATTCATTTTTCTGAGCAAAATATAGAGGAATAAGAAACACTTTAATAGTCTAATATTTATTTATTTTTTTTTAATAAACTTTCTTATTGCCAGTATTCCAAAAACATTGTATAGTAACAATTTTGTTAAAGACAATATATATATATAATGAAAAATATTAATATAATAATACATATGATTGATGTTATTTAATCATATTTAAATATCAAATAGCATTAATTCAAAACATCATCATAATTATCAAATTACATTTGTTCCCTTATTCCTTAATATACTGTCACATTCTTCATTGATATACTGTATTTCCACTATTACTTCCACTTGCAAAGTTTTAAAGCAGTTTTTTCCCCCCTTGCATGGGCATATGGCGCAGAATATCTAAAGCATCGGTCAACGATGGGGTTCAGAAATAATCTTTGGGTCTTTTATCTGGGTCATCTATCTTTACCCAGCATTAATGAGACTGAGGGTCCCCACTATATCATAGTAGTCCAGCAGAGGCATTATTTTAAACTAGAATCATTACGGTGACTTATTGTTGCGTGTGGGATCGTTTCATCAATTCTTTTGTGTACACGATCGAGCCGTTCTGTGGAAATATTTAGTGAATGGGTTAGGATTCGACGTCTGCCTTGGCAGAGAGAAAACGTCTGTGGAGGAGATGCCGGTAGCTTTAGGCAGCAGTTTCAGGCGTGTTAATCAATCTTTTGTTTCCTCGCACATTCAAAGTAGATGACAGTCAGCAAATTGAATTTATAAAGAGGAAGAAAGTTGACACGGCTACATAATTAATTTCAGAAAATGCCACACACCGAGGCAGAACTGCACAAGTGCATTTTCCGCTGGAAGCAGCATCGCGAATACTTATACGTTAAACAACTGTACACAAAGGCAACATATTACGATTAAAGAGAATAAACAAACAGTAGCAGTGAGATAAAATGAAAATAAATGTTCTCTACAAGCCCGCCTTCTACTGTATCACTTTATACTCAAGAACCTTACTCAAAAATCAAAGCAGCCGTTCACACAGTGTGCTGTGTTTAATAGCCAGCAAAGATTAAATCAAGCCAATTAAACTAGCTGTTCCAGAACAAACCAGAGCAGAACAAGCATGGCTTATCTCTAATTGCTCTTCAACACCTTGGCTGATAGCTTTGCTCATTGGTTTAAACCAGGACATGCATCTCGCTGGTTCCTTCCACCGAGCATGCCATCGTCCTCTGAAAGCAATGACAGTTCCTAAAGTAGCTGCATCCCCAAAACACGTCCACATCCATCTGATGCCCAAGCTGGGTGTTCAGGGGGCAGGTAAACATTTATTACAGGCACCATGATTCCGGAAACTTCTCGACAGCTCCCTCATTTTCTTCGTTTTGGAGACCTAGACATCACAAGGGGCACCTGACACTTTGATCAATTTGTCCTACTTCTTGCTTGCTTAACTGTAACACAATTCATCATCTGCAATGGCCAGGACAGGAGAGCTGGGAAGGCTAGGTTCAGAGGATCTCAGACGCAAGAAAGCAAAATTACTAAAACGGGAAACATGCTCCCAAGCGACCCATGACTGCTCCATTAACAATGTCCTGTTGGGCCATGCTTCCACAAGAACCAGCTGGACTCTTGATCTCTCCACATGGAACTGAGAGAAGGTGCCAGAGCATGTGGTCTACATTATTTCTCGGTCTCATCAGTGCGGGATGCTTTAAAAGCAAATCATCTATTAAAAGAAAACAACTGGAAAAAAATTCTGATGCAATATAAATCAAGGAACACATTTAAAGTTAACTCTTAAGATGAATTAACAAAACTATGGCAAAACTCAGGACAAACTGTTTTTAAGGAAACTCACAAAAACAAACATATTTAATATTATTGTTTGGAGAGTGTGAAATTAACCAACTGCCCAAATAACAGTTGCCATTATCATAATCACAGCTTATTAATTTACACGCTATTTGCTAAAGTCAACTTAAGTGGGCTAGCAACGTAATTAACCTTTTTTAAACAAATCAATGTTTTTTGAATGAATTGGTTGAGCGAATGATTCCTATTTATTTATCTGCTGACAGTCTGTGCAAACAAATTTAAAAAATAAAATTACTACTTATTAATATTTATTGCTGCATTGGTGCATATAAAATATTAAATAGATTTTTTTCCTTGTGTGTAAAACATGTTTTGATAAACTACATTTTTCTTCTGGTAAACGTTAAAAAGTTAAAAATACCTTTTTTTTTTTTCTTCAGATACAAGTTACACATATATATATATATATACTGTTTACAAAAATATAAAAATGTTAAGACATTCCACCCATGTCTATTTGAAAAAAAGTGTTTCAGACAACTAACTTCCGGAGCATAAGGTGGACTCTTGTTACAACTGGTCTTGCATCTGTATCTTCTCTGTTGTCTGTCTCTTTACTGTCTAGATATCAGGTGGTTTTCTGCCCCTCAGGCTCCTGCCAAATGTACCACAATGCCCTGGGGCCCTGTTCAGTTTTTCCGATATATTTATGGGTGCACTATCACATTTTTAATTAGGGGATAACAAGCACAGCCCTCTGCCGGATTTGTGAACTTCACACATCAGATTAGCTTCCCCAACAAGCACCCTGGCAAAGGGTAGGAGCTTATCTTCCACGGCACAGGGGGAGAGAAACGGGGGAGGAGAGAAACAAAGTCAAGTGTCACAATGAGTAAGAAAAAGCAGTAGGGGAGAAGGGTTAGTGTGTTAAAACACAGGCTTGAGTATTCTCATAGTGTGGCATCACAACATCTGGAGGACTGAGTCATGGAGAAGGGCTGCCGAAGCGAGACTGCGCAGGTCGTAAAACCCCCAGTGAGACACTCAACAGAGTGGACTGGCTGACATTTAATTATTTCTACAACGTATGCACGTGCACGCTTGGCCTACCACACCCGCTCTCTCCCTTTCTCAATGCCACGCATCTGGTAATGCCTGTGTGCCACTGTATATGTAACTGAGCTTTGCTTGAACACTGACTTTGCAGCAAATCATCAGGATTAGGAGATTACGGTGTATATGAAATCGCCTCATACACCAGTGTGTTAAGAGAAGCAGAAACTGTTTTTGTTAACAGAAGCAGAAACTGTTTTCATCTGCTGTGCCACAACAGCATGACCAGAGTTCAGTCTGTTTAAGACTGAGGCGGGCTGAGGATAAAAGGTTACGGTGATGTATTCATCATACATTAACGCCAGTCGAACAGAGGCACTTAAAAGAGCCAGATGTCTTATGTGTCACTAAACTATCAGTCAAATGCCAAACCAGCTTTGAAGAACATAAATTCCTATGAATAAACAAAACGAAGCTGTATGACTACTGAAATACTGAGATTAGTCGCTAAGTTTGCAGCTAAGCCTCTAAGAAAAAATAAATAAATACATTTAATGTTACTTGCCGTTTTTATGTAACTGGTTGTAAAATCTATCAGTAATTTCTGAGTGAAAAAATGCTTTTTTGCTCTGTTTCTTAGTGAATAACAATAATGCAGCAGTGTCAACAAGCCCTGTTCATAAATTCAACCTTCTATCTGTCCATAGTTTTGAACGAAAACAAGGAGAATCGATTGAGAACTCATTTTCTGTTGGTTCTCAAGAAGACAATTGCTCCAGGGAGGCTAAAATGCACAAAACTTTTGCCTCTTAAATCTTAACAACAAAGACCCATCCAGAGGACATTATATCTATTACTGTGTCCTCCGAGTGACCGGCCTACAGCCATAGACCCCAAGCTCTCATTTCCACATTAATAGAAGCTAAAAAGCATCTTAAAGCTCCCTGCTTGGAAAATATGAGCCGCATCCACCATCTTTGTCCCTCCTTGTCCTTCAGTTTTTTGGAAAGCATGTTAATCTATCTGTCACCCTGGAGAAAGGCACCTGTGCAATTAACCTTGCGCATACGATGCGAACAAAGCCCTGCGTCGAGGAGCCAGGTGCATCCTGGACTTGTTTCCCTCCTGCCACTCTTTGTCTGAGAGATTCCCTTTCACCGCAGCCACTGAGAGTGCATTAGCACCAGAGTCAACAGTCCTGCCGGTTCCAGCCTCGCACCTGTTATGAGGTGCTGTCTCTCTGGAGGATCTGACACGAGATATGACACTGTGACCTGTCAGCTGGCCTGCTGGAGTGAGAGCTCCAAAGCACTCCGAGAGAATGAGCCTGGACTCGGGAGTAATGAAGAAGATGGATGTGGCACCAGACAGGCATTTTGGAGCGTTTTGCTGGAACAGCTTGATGTGAAAACCCACTTATGTCTGCGTGTAATTTAATTAGGGATGCTCACACATCCCCTCCTTGAGCGGGGCGCTCTCTCTTCGAGTTCACATAGGCGCTAAGGGGTCTGGGCCTCAGACAATGAGGAGCGGAAAAGGGGACCAATGAGACTGGCATTTAGAGGTGGCCAGAAAAGATAACTACTCCACCCAGGTTACGTCCGTTCCTTGTTCAAGGCTGTTGATTGTTCAGCTGGGAGGAAATAGAAGTGGATTAGATGGCATGTCACAGAGACAGCAACTCCAGTGTTGATCCTCCGGGCAGCTGCATGCATGAATAAATAGAGAAGGGAAAGCAAAAACAAAATGGGCATATGCTATATGGCTCTGCATTAGAGGATGTCAGACATGCTTGGTTTGGGAGGAGGAGAAAGGCTAAAGTGTAAACTCCAGGAATAGACTATCATACAGCTTTTGAGAGGCCGAGTCATTTGCATATTCAGCTCACAAGGAGAAATAAAAGATAGCTACGATCTGTTGTACGTGCTCCACATTTTTCTTGCATCTTTCCGTATGCTAATGAATCTCCACAGTGGTTTATCAGGTTGGTGATGCTTAGTGATTGTTCCCTGCTCTCCTTGCCATCTGCTTGCTGAGATCACAGACCACATGAGCCTGGCTTATCCGAGAATACATTTCATAAATCATCCAGCCAGTCCGGCACTGTATCTCTTAAGGGACAAGACAAAGAGATCTTTCTCGATATACTGTAATCCCCACGTATGACAAACAAAACACCTGTGTTTCAAGCACTGTTGTTGTCCTTTCCAAAATCCTTCATTAATTGTCTTCTCAGAGGATTTAGACTTTGAAAATGCGATGTCCGTGCTCTGTGCGGCAAGCTTAATTATTTTTGAGTGACTGCGGAGTGGCTCTCCAGGTCTGGACTCACAACGAGGAATAATCAGAATGTAGACCACCCATGGCTGTAAATTAATGACATGCAACAGCGCAAATGTGCGCTCGGAGAGTGGGAGGGTGCTGGCGGTGGAGGGATCCTCAGATGTATCCACTCATTTCTGCTATGACCTGAGGGAGAGTGAGCTAAATTAAGTTAAAGAGGCTTAAAGTGATTAGGACATTTAGAGCTACCCTAATTAGGGATGGCTACACAAAACATTGCAAGAAGGAGAAAAAAGTTTTATTTAAGGGAAAAAATAATGTATATTTGAAAAAGGAATTATTGGGGGAGGTGAAAATGAACATATTATCGTGGAATAATCAAGGCTGCCGTATCTCTTTATTTCGGAATGTGGAGTCAGACAGGAAAATAATAATGGGAATATGGCGGGCTTCCTGGATGTCACCATGACTTACACAGATGCTTATCTTCATAAATCAATGACTTCTTCGCACGTTAGATATTTAGAGACGGCTAATGCGTCTCTGGCCAGACTGATGGCAAAATTCGCCATGCTATCATCGCCTTAAGGCACACGGGCATCTGGCTGCTGATACGGCACAAGCTAATATGCGGTTATTTATTAGAATTGATGCACTACAGCAGATAAGATTGGCGCCCTTGTTGGCGTCTTTCAAGGTAATGACAAAAAAATCCACAATGCCAGCAGACGCGCACACTCCAAGATTTCCTGACTGGAATTTGCTTATGCTTGGGAACCAGCGGGCTTTGGGATGTAACGTGGCATTCTTCAAAAGAGGATTGAGCTCCCTGACAGTGGGTGTAAATAACACTGAAGAGCTGATGGGGAGCGCTGATATGCATATAGGACAGACGCTCATTTCTCGGCACCGACACTGAAGCCTGCAGACAGCCCAGATTTAATATGATAGTTAAAATACAGATAATGACATGCCATAGTCGGCTCAGCATTATGCAACGGTACTTATCTGGTCCACTTATTCATAATGACCAACGTGCTAGATGGCATATCTCAATGACTAATTAAAAATCGGAATGATAATTAGAGGAGAGACAGTGGGGTGTGTGGCTTCTCGTGGTTTTCTGTTTGCATCACACAGATTAACATATTCTAAAGTCACGACCTTTACCAGAATAACCTTTTTGGCCAGGAGACCTGCACACAGCCACCGTCATATATGTGTGTGTGTTTTTAAAATCTCAAGAGAATATATGTGAACGTTGGAACATTTAATCCACTTGATGTGTGAAAAAAAATTTATTTCTTAAAGTTTACATAACTTACACATTTCCTGAATGAATCTGCATTTTTGAACAAATCAGTTTGTTTGAGTGAACGCTTTAAAGTCTCTTATGAAGAGAACCCAAATCACTCAACAGACCAGGACAGGGCTTTTTAGACTGATTGCTTGTGACAAAGCGTTTCAATTAAGCCTGAAAAAATTCTTGACCCAAAATTCTGTTTGGTGCCAGAAATTTGTAGGTGGAGAAATTACACTTTACATTTAAAGACTTTATAAAGATGTCCCAAAACATAAGTGCACACAAATTGCTCGAATGAATTAAACCAAACCTATCGACTGACTGTCTGTGACTGAGAGTGCTGAATAAATAGTAATGGGTTATAGAAAATATTCAGACATAAAGAGCAGTATTCATTCTGAAACCCACTGGTAGACAGACCTCACAAAACTGAGCTCAACCATACAGATAATGACAGCTATCATCACATAAAAAAATATTCAAAAGAATACACTAATCTTCCTTTTAGCCCTTTAATCCTACAATATTTTTTTCTAAACCTTTAAAGGGATCATTTGTACTGTCAGACTGGAAAGTAAAGCTACTTTCTTCTTGACTCTAGCAGATGTGTGCTACAGTAGTCTTATTTAACAACATGATTTATTATACCGTCTGGTTTTTATATGCCGCATGAAAGATGTTATTCACAATGACTCAGCAAGTGACCACAAACAACAACAACATTTTTAGTTTGAAAATGACAACACACATCCTGATTTTGCATTTTGTACAAGCACCAAACACTAATTGAAAACCTGAACTTCACAAAAATTATAAACCGGTTTTTAAAATCTGCTTGGTTAATCACAATATTGTTTCAGGGTCAACAAAAAAGTTTGATCCAGGAACATGTTGCGTTTGGTAAAATCAGTCGAATGTCGAATATATTGGAAAGATTTTTAGACAGCAGTAATCAAACAGAATGAGAGGAAAAATATTCTTTTCCTTTCCTTTGCCTGTGTCGTGTTTGTTACTGAACTGGCCGAGCAGAATTATTGGACATGGGTCATGTCTCTTTTTGTCCTCAGTCAAAACATGTCTCGACTGAGCCAAATCTTTAACATTATATCTGTATAAAAAGACACCAAAAGCTGGGTAAATGTTGGAGGGCAAAACTCCCACGCAATATAAGAGTTTATCCAAGAGCAGGAAAGGAAAAAACCATATAGCTAAACGTTACTAAAAATATGGCAAGAACAATTTACAGTGTTTTATGGAAGCCCTTATGCCATGCCTCATTCAGCTCAAACACCACGTGGCCACAAACACTTGTATTTACCCACAACAAGCGTGACCCTGAAACAGCCAGCAGGCTGAGAGACGGCATAGACAGACGCACAGGAAGTTGTATCATCTCTTAATGATTTTTCGCAACGAGTAAGACACCCTGTATACAACATACAGTAGTTTCATATCCTCTGGCATAATGGCTGCCCTGCTAGGACAAAACATATTTTCCTAATAAAGATAGAAGGATTAGGTGGGTTTAGGCCTATTTTACATCATTTCCCATTTACTTTCAGCGGGTTAAGCAATTTGGTGAATGCTGAACATCTGGTCAGTCTAAGAGAATATGGAAATCCACTTAGAGGAAATTAAAACAAATGGGGGGCCGGGTAATGATTTCATGAGCAATTTCCCATATTAGGATTTCTAATACTTTACAAGAAAAACAGATTTTGTCCCACTTGCCATACACATCAATCACATGGCACTCAAAAATGCTTGTGAAACCTTGCAAGGACACATTTCCGGACACCGTCTGCGTGACTTTAAAAATACTTTTGAAAATGAAAATGGTACAGATATTCATTTGCCCAGCTCTGCCGCCCCCCGTCAAACACATCCTCTTAACCCTAAATGAATTAAAGCCTTATTAAAAATGCATCTCATTGTTAATCATGTGCATGTGAAGGGCATTAGATATCAATTTGCAAAATGACTTCAAAAATCTCTATATAGAAATAGTCCTTTGAAAAGGCCTTAAAAACTATAATTAATCAAAAGGTTAGACACGGGTTCTAATGAAAGAGTCATGTGCCAAAAAAGAGAATATATACAGAATGGAGAAAATTTGCAACACAATAGTACTGCCCTAATTTTAAAATACATACAGTACACATGCACTTCAGCTGATTTGTTCCTAAGAAAACACTTAGAACATTTTATTTTCCGATAAGACACCCAACCGAGCCGCTGAATGCTGTTTGATTACAGTGTTATTGGGGTAATTAATGTTTCAGGCAGAAATATATTTTTTTAATCACTCATACCCAAACAATCATTATAGATGTACTTATATTCATTTGATTTTAAAAAGACATTATTTTTCCCTTATGGGGAAAAAACCCCAATAACTGCAGATTTTGAATATATCCTTTGTAGGTGATCAAAAACTCAGGTTACAAGGAATAACAGAAAGACGCTGTCAAGGTGGAAAATTTGCAGAATAGCAGTTGTAATATATTATAATATTATAATATAATAGCAGAATAGCAGAATTTGCAGTTAATTCTTAACAGACATCATATGAATGTTATATAGTCATACTGTCTATAAGTTTGAGGTCATTAAAATTGTATGCAATACATTTATTGATCTTTTTTATTTTGCAAGGATCACTTGAATTGAGCAAAACAGGCTATATATATATATATATATATATATATATATATATATTGGAAACACCCGAGAAAAGGGCTGTTTTGGACAATATTGGCGTGCATCTTTTTTAATTTGTGATAATAGTGTATACACAGAAATACTTAAATGTTTGATTCATCATAATATCCACCATTAGAAGCTATTACAGCTCTGTATAATCTGGGCATCTGAGCCGTCATACATTCAAACATTGACTTGATATATTAGTCCAAGCATCCTGAAGAATTGTACAAAGACCATTGGGCCAAGTTTAAACTAGTCACAGCTGGCAAATGGACATGTCTTACTTTGATATGTATATTGCCTTTATTATGTAAGCAAAATAAAAATAATTATTGCTGGTCTTCAATAAAAAAGTTAAGTTACTTTAATATATTTGCACCAAAAAAGGTAAGGATTTATGTGGATATCATCCAAAACCACACTTTGCCAGGGGTGTTTCCAAACTTTTAGAGCTCAGTATATGTGTACATATATATGGAAAACAGTTTGGATTGTATTTTGTATTTCATAATAGTACTTTTTTTGACCAATAAAAGACTTCTTTCAATAACCTTAGTATTCAGTGGAATAACTTTATATGCATATAGCAATGCAAAAAACATTGATTTGTTATATATATCTGAAAGTCTGCAGAGCCAAATGCACGACGGAACTCACTGACATTCCTTCTCTTTAAATCTAGTGATGACTGCAGCAGTTCAAAGATAAAAGTCTTTTTATGCGCACTGACGCAAAAAAAGAGCAAACTAAAGATAAGGTATTCTCAACTGCACTAGAGGGTTTGTTCTCCACTGTCTTTCCATCTGTATTATCACCAGCTCAGCATTCAACGCGGTCACTTCTTAGGAAACTAGCGTGCTTCAGTCATCCTGCGGAAGCACACAGAGTCGAAGTTCTACATGTCATTTTGTCAAATATAAGGCCGCAGTAAAGCTCAGTGTGACATTTTAAGTTGGAGCTTGTGGAAAAAAGCTTTTAGCCAGAGGCAGAAATTTCTGTCTCATTGTAAGGATCAGAATAGTGCAGTGCAAGAATTTGCCCTGAATTTGCAAGCCGCGTTGAGACATCCTGACACTTTTTTCTTTCTTTTTTTAAAAAGAAAAACGAACCGCACATTTCTTTTCAAAACACATCATTTACAGGCCTGACATGCACAACTCTAGATACACAGAGGACAATTTGTTTTTCATATTCAACCAGTTTTACTGTAATCTAAACTGAATTAAGCTATTGTCGACATGGCCTCTTTTCATTTCAGAAATAAACTGAGCAAGCTTGTGAAAACTTAATAGTTAACTTTCAACTCCATTTACTAGGCCACAGGCAATCTGCCAATCCATTATCTGTCTGCTCTACAAATGCATGAACCTGAGATGCTTATCTTTACATGTGACCTACATCTTCACTGGCAGGGGCCTGTCAGCGCCGCCTCATACTGCTGCCGATTTGCTCTACACCTTCATGTAGCAATGGAACAAATGCTCCAGCTAGCAAAATACATTTAATGGCAAATAGCAACAGCAACAGTGGTGAGAATACGAAACTGTGCGTTTCTTCAGTTTCCTAGTAACTTTTCAAAATTAACCATAAAAACAAATATAAATATTAGCACTGTAATTGTAAAGCTATTGTATAAATAATAATAACAGCAATAATAATAATACAACTGTTATTAATTGATTGATTTATTTTTTAACTAATATTACAAAAATCATTTATTCTGCCTATTTTTGACACAATAATGCTCATACAGATTTATGGCTGGTAAATCGCCCACCATTTGAAGGCAAAATGTTATTTTTATGCTCTGCTTTTTTCTCATAACAGCTTCTAATGGTTGTCGATGCTGAATTCCCCTTGGTTTCGGCTGGATTTCACACTGGTGTGATTGGCATTGCGATTACCATCATTTTCGTCAACATTTATTTGACAGGTGGTGTCTTCATATTCCTATCAATGTTTTCTTAAACTGTGATAGTTACTAAATAGAGACTTTTCATTAAAACATTCTCAGCCCATCTAATCTGCTTGTACATTTAGTGTGAGCGAACAGGCGAAGAAGAGTGTGATTTTTCACAGTAGTGTGGCCCTGTCCCTCCATCACCATCACCACCCCTGCAGTGCTTAGCACCGTGTGAAATCGTGATCCTGGCTGCAGTCGGGCCCCGGCGGGGCAGTAGCGACGTACCTTTGTTCATGTCAATCAGCTGTTTCTTCTTCTGCTGTCTCTCTAGTTTCTCCCGCTCAGCTTTCTCCTTTGCCAGCTTGGCTCTCTTGATCTTCTCCTCCATCTCCCTCTTCTTGTGATTCTCCCGCACAGCATCCTGAAGTGTCAGAAAGAGAGAGAGACAAAGAAATTAGAGGGCAAATGAGAAGACAGTGGAAGAGAGGGGAATAGATAGAAAATTCCAGCACAATTCTATCACTAAAGAAACCCTATAGAAGGCACTGTATAATGTGGAGTAATAGACTGACAGTGAGTTCATATACTGTACAAAGAGGGTAATACAGTACTTCAGTCCCATGCTGAATCTACACCTGCAGCTCTCCACAGAATCAAACCTTTGAATATATAGATTGGATGTACATGAAAAAAGCGATACATTGTAGGGGAAAACATTTGATAAATTGTTTCAGCACAGGAAATAATCCATTAAACAAACAAATAAACTATGAAACAGGTCTTTAAATCCCACTACAGGGTTTGCATGACCCTGCTACTAGAGGCAATACATTTACTTTTCAGTGTTTATCTAAATGGGGGCATGCAATAGACTTCTATTATTTTTATATACTGCTTATCATAAATATTAACATTTTTTTTTTGCTTCTTCCTTCCTTCCTTCCTTCCTTCCTTTGTTCCTTGCTCCCTCCCAAATTAGGTTTTGGGAATAATTTACCAGATTTGGCATATTTCTTGTTACTAATTTGCAGCCACACAGTCTGTATATACCTGGACATAATTTCCTAAACTCATAGGTTCACAGATTTCATCTGAACTTGCTTAAAGGCTTTTCTGCTTACAATGATAAAAAAAAACAATGAGTGTTGAGAAAAGGAAGCAGACAGCGACTGTCTAATTGAACATCAAGATGGCTCCTGATATCGCTGTTGTCCCCACTGAGCTTCAATCTCCATACGCGTTAATGTGGAAGCAGATAACACAGCGTCCATCCTGGATATTTCCAGCGACTGAATGCCAGGATGTGGCGGCGGCAATGCTGGCGGGGAACAACAGAGTGGGAGAGAGGCCTGTGTACTGAGATGCTGAGATATCGTCCTCCTCCTCTCTTCTTCTGTAAATGCCACGGAGGTGTCAGGCGGTATGAAGACGTCGAGAGAGCCGGACGGAGATGCTCAGAGGGCACGGAGACACAGCAGAGAAGAGAGAATAAGTCACTTCTACATAACCTTTCCAGCACAGCAAAGGTCTCTTCACCCCAGGCCTGCACCACTAACCTGACAGGCCTTGCCTTAAAGGGAGGAATGAGTGTTTTGCGTATGCGTGTGTGTGTGTGTGTCTTGTTCGTTTTTGGTACGATATAATGAGTGTCGACAGTCTGGCCCTTTCAGACTCCCTTAGGGTTTCGGACGTGCGTGTCGTGTTCGGTGCTGAGACACAAGGATCATGGCTCCAGTGTGGGAGGAGAAAAGTACAGCTCAACATGGTGGTCAATAGCAGATCTGCCATCAAACCAGAGAAGAGGAACCCACACGCTCGCTGTCGTTTCTTGACAAGGATGAACATGAGAGAGAGAGATGCACCTGTTCCGAATTTGCATTTTGCCACAAAACTATAAGTCAGCAATGAATAAACACAACATTTGTTCTAATAAAAAGTAATTGAGTCAGCACGCATATGGCTGTCCTTCAAAGAGTGCGAAAAGGAATTCTATATTCATCTATTCATGGCACAGAGTGACAACAAACATTAGCATAAACAATTCTTCCTGTTATTGTGATTTCGCAGTTTCAAATAGAGTATTATGAAGCCACTGGATTATGGGTCTCCAAAACTGACAGTTCAATCTCAGTCTTGTAATTGGAGATAGCATCAAACTCATTGTTGAGCGTTAGATCCTTAATTGAAAAATCATTTATTCATAGCGACAAAAATAATTCCTGCTGGCAAAAGTTTTTAAAAACAAACAAACAATTCCGACTGCAAACACGATTACACAACATAATTATCTCACTCTCATCAAACATGCAAAAACTCTAATTACCATGGCAACAAACATGTTTTCAACCCTTTGCCTGATCCCAACTAGCCTGGGGCAGTATTTATGATTTTATCAATTTTCTTAATTGTGTTTTAGGTATTAGGAAGCCTTACATGAGATAAACAACACCCAGAGGGAGCGCTTTTGAATATCATTCTCATGGCGCCAAACGACGCCACTACTGACTACAAAGGACAGAGCTGCATTAGCATAAATCAAGAAGGATGGTGGGATGTGTGCGATTTGCTTTTTTAACGTATGTTTGCTTAAAAGAATCAAATGCACAATTTAGACCATGATCGTGGTTTCGCTCACAGACGGCCCTGAATAGCATTCATTCGAGCCGCACAGTCTCACGCAAATTTGTTTCTTGTGGTCACAGTGCCTCTGACTGCTGCAATTCCAAATTGCATCCCCATCGGTTCTCTCTGCCATGGAAAGCTGATATCTCGCTCTATGCAAACGAAAGGTAAAGGTTAGTTTAAAAAATTATAAAAAAAATGGAAGTAAACGGGAACGATTGAAACCCGTAGGAAGTCCTGTGGTTGTCAGTGGTGGCCACCAATCAATATGTTAAGGCAAATTAGGCCGGCTAATTGTGTTTGCACACTAAATAATCCAAAGTCATTAAGAAAGCTGATTACAGGGGAAAAAGTCTTCCTTAAAACTCTTTTGGCTAATTAGAGTACTCAGGATGGGTTATTTAAAAATGAGAAAGACAGCGCTCAATCTGTCCGTCTTTAAAAGGAGGTTGTTGTAAGAAACATAATTTATTCAAACTCATGTCTTTTCAAACCTGCATGACTTTATGGAAGGACAAAAAAAACACCGCTGACTTTAATTGTCTCAGTACAAAAACTGTTCTTCGTGCTGCGCAAACAGGTTTAGAACAACACGAGCACGAGTAAACTAATGCACTGCTTGCGTTCTCATAATTTCAAGATAAATAATCTTCTTAAAACCCAAAGTTAGTAGGAGGATTAGCGTTAATAAAATCAGACACAAAACATTAACAATTTATAAATACATCTATCCCGAGTGAAGAAATTGTGGGAGGATATGATCAAATTTTCACTTGGATGAATCACCAGCTAGTACGAAAGACGATAATAAACAAGCTATTTACTTCTACCACCAATCAACACGACGTAACCACCTGGGAAAAGCACATTTCATGTAAAAACGCCGTTGTGCAATCTCTAGATTGGTAAGGCGACGCTCGACCGGCTGCTGTCCTCAGTAGTGTTTGCACTACTCTAGGAGAGGGATTGCTGCGGAATTGAATTTGCCAATATGGACTCCATCTACCCCGGGTGTGTTTATGCATGCTGGCAAGCACAGGATAGGATGGTGTCCTTCCAGGCAGCCACTGAGGACTAGACGTCTTTGTAAATATATTCGCTGGGTACATGTGCAGCGGAGTGACACTAAGGAAGCACGCTCTTGCTGCAATCCTGCACTGTGGAGGTGGCTTTGTAGTCTCTTCTGTTTGCCCAGCCTCAGAATAGAATATGTGAATAGCCTTGTCTTGCGCACATGGACAAAAAAGGGCGGCTCATCCCACAGCCAGGGGGCTCTATAATATTCACTTTTTTGGGCGTAGGGAGGGGGCTGGAACCGTCATACAGTATATGTATTGCCCTAGATGCAATGAACACACACACTTCCAGGAAAGAGAACGAGAGAAATGGAGGACAAAAATCCACACCACAGATGGGCCTATTTGGCCAACACGAAATCTACACTAACCAAACCACATTTGATGATGTTTGAGTTATTTATTTATTTATTGGATCATATCCCCCATTAGTTTTCAACAGGCTGTGAGAGGCCTACAAAACTGCCAAGAGTGAAAAGTGGCCGATGTTGTGCGTGTTGACACAAATACTAGACTAATCTAAAGGGACACTCCATTGGGTTTAATTGCAGTTGAAACCAAAAAAGCAACAGTGACGACATCACACTATATCACAATCTCTGTTACTTGCATCATCATTATGATTACTCCCAGGTTCGACATAGCAGATAAAGCCAAATGCCCTTGATAAGTGTTTTGAGCACGTATTCACCCAGAGACGCACACTTACTAATGCACACACATGTGCTCTATTGATTAGCTGAGTCACGCTTGTCATGCACCATCACCGTGGCTCAACCTCTGCTGACTTTATTGGTGTAATCAGTGGCTCACTCAATTAACAAAGTGAGAATGTTAGTTCATCACCATCTGCTGCACTTTGATAAGGCATTAATATACTGATATTCATCCACAGCCGCTAGTCAGGATTACATAGAGAAGAAGAAGACGCAGTGGGAGTTTCTCTCCCTCCAGCTCAACTCTGGATAAATTGACAGGACGACCTGCAACAAAATTCATGTGCTGAAATCAAATTTCATTTCTATTGACCCTGAAAAGAAATACAGCTAATGGATTCTCTTATCTGAGTGCGCGCGCTTCATGCGAACTGGCAGGCGGGGTTTTTTTTTTGTCCTACCAAATGGATGTGTCACTCAGGCAATTTAACATACAGCAATGTGGGTCATTTCTGAGGATAAATGTTAATAAAACTATGAGGTGTCATAAATATGCTATGGTGGAACGCATATTATGTGGAGGGTTCTATCAAGAATATAAATTTCTTTAATAACCTTTCCCTTTCCCAAAGAGTCACAAAGTACGTTTGTGTAGCTAACATCATGTCATAATTGTGATGTGACAATTAATTTACTGTATCTCTGCATATTTGAGGCTTTTGGGCCAATCGGATTCCACATTGGGCGGGATGGGGTTTGGGGGCAAAACGTAGCAAGTGACATAACGTCCTCATAATGTATGACTTTTACAGCTTGTCTGTTTATCCCATCACGGCTAGTTTTGACACAAAATAACATTCCCAGCATACACCAAACAAGCCTTCTTTCTAATGCATTATACGCCTGGTTGGTCTTCTGAATTTTTTACCTAAAAGAAGCAAAAAAAAACAAAAACAGGAGGAGTAAAATGCCAGAAAGGGAATGTTCCCGGTGCCACTGGACATCGAGCTATGTTTGTGTTCTCCACAGCTCTTCTCTTTGCATTGAAGTCTAAATCAGTGATAACTTATTCATAAAGAGCTTTTCGCTTGAGAGAATAATTTATTTTCATAGATGCCCCTTTTACAGCCGTTCAACGCTGCATCCTGGAGGGAGCGCCGTGTCATGTGTGTTACTAGGCTTTGATCAGGGTGAATGAAAGTTGGTTTTTAGATATGCTTGTGAGAAAGGGGTGAGGGAGAAGCCACAGACAAGACCTTGCCATTCACTGTAATGGGTTTCGAAGACTTTGAGCATACCTTCTGGACATCTTGTTATCCTTTTTTTTTTCCTTTTTTGCTGAAGGGGAGATAAAATATAGGCAGCAGCAGCTAAATATATGTGTTAAAATATCTCCAGAAGCTGCTTTGTGTAAAGGCGTTCTGCCCACCTATTCAAACCCCAAAACATTGAGGTTCCATCTACGAATCAAAATTGCCCCAATCCCAGGGTGCCCTTAACCATAGTAAGGCTAGAACTTTATATAAATGTTCTTTGGAATGTACTGCAAGTGGAGTTTCTCCATTCAAAAGTGCTCAGCATGAAGTTTAGTCATATGCAGTAAACTAAAATGTGTTGGGTTTTTATTGTCTATGATGCATGTATTACACTGATATCAAGAAAAAAAATATATATATCAAGAAACTTTACAGAATTTTTTTTATATATATTTATGAGTACATCACACAGTTTCATACTGCTTCTTTGGAATTGTTTGGTAAATTGACTAGCACTTTCTGAATGAAAATTAATTAAAGTATTAATCAAATATTATTAGCAATAATTTTAATAAATATATATAAAAAATCCATAGTAAAATGCATATTCCAATAAATACTTTATTGAAAATTGTTAAACCCTTTTTAGAATTATTAACATGATTCAATAACAAAAATAAAAATAAACAGATCAAACCAACAATTCAAGACACAATTTCTGTAAATTCCGTATTAATATTTTGCATAAACATTTTCATAAAGTTTCTTTTGTATAATCTCTAAAACCCATTTACATTATAAGAAGCAAATGCAAGTCAGGCTCGAAGTACCGAAAAATTATCAATTAGCGGAGAATCTTATATCTCCTTTATACCGTGAGATGTACTTGAAACGCCTCTTTTGGTTTCACACTTTATAAATCCCATCCTATCAGCAATAACCTAGTCCTACCTGCCTAAACCCCAAGGTTTGACAGGGAGGAGGCGTTGCCTTTATATCCTCCAAATACAGAAGCTAACGAAACTCTGAAAGGATAAGAAGCTTCTGAGACTCTTTTATCTGCATAGGAGCCACACGTTTGGTAATACATTATACATTCCATTCTCAGCACAGTTTATGTATGCTTTAATTTGCCCAATAAGCCCGTCCTTCCATCTCCTCACCCCTGTGAAGAAAATGTCTTTATCAAATGTGATAAAATAAGCTAAATCGCAGCATGCACTTAAGACAAGGCCAGCAGCTTTACTTCAGAACTCTTAAAACTACGGACTGATAAAAATGATGTATATATACGAAAAAGAGAAAGCGATGAAGCTGGAAAGAGAATTTGCTCTTACATTTCAACCAATAGAAGCTGTCAAAGCAATCCTAAACTTAATCATACTGCTATCCAGCAACCCTGACCTGTTCTGTCTAGCTGTAGAAAAAGCTTTGGAAATATTAATTAGAGTATTTTCTGCACCTGCTCTCGAAGACTCTTTTGGAAAGTCAGATTTATACACATTAGAGAAAGAACAGAAAATATCTGACTCTGAGTGCAGAGAGCAGAAGAAAGCACTCTTCTGTGGATAAACAGGTGACAGTGCTGCTGTACTCACCATGAAGAGGTTACGGAAGTTAGCCAGGTCTCCGAAGAAGTCCTCGATGCTGACAGTGTGGGGGTCGAAGGCGAAGTAGCTTCCAAGGCTCTCGTAGAGCTTCTGCATGTTCTTGTGCATGGTGGAGAGCTTCTCGTACTGATCTCGCGAATGCTTGGAGAACCCGTGAAAAGGATACGGTTAAGGAAGGACAAACGGTGCATTGAGATAGCTAACACACAAGTCTGTACGGTGATGGATAAACACAGACAAACAAAGCAACTAGCAAAGAGGTTACCTGCAACAACAAAAAAGTCACTGCAGAGATCAAGCGAGACAAAAAGAGGCATTCAATAACCTCTCTGTGAAAGTTTGGAGTCATTGGCGCAGTGAGCTATTAGCACCAGCCCAGGAGTGATAGAGGAGCATTTCATAGTCTGAGGGACTAACACAGATGCTGGAGGGAATAGCTGATTGCAGTCATTGTTTCATTGTTTCTCCCAACAAGAGCGGGGTCAGCGTGCGCCGAGCACCCGTGAGAGATGCGTTCTGTAATTTAAAGAGCAGATGAAGGCAGGCTCTTTCACTGAATGGCTATTGACAGCAACTGTCTGGGATGTGCTATCTTGCTGCTCACAAGACACACGTGGAACGTCCTTGGCCTCATAAACCGCACACACACACACAAGCGCGCAAACAAACAGGTAGCATGCATCAATAGAGCCTTCTTGCCGCATGCAAATAAAGCCGAACGCCGTACATAGACTGTAATTTAGCTGCACGTTTACAGGCCCCATTTCTAGGTGATTGTGTTTGCCCTTTTGAAGGAACAGAGAGGCTATAACAAATCCATGTCTGGCATTTTATTCAAGCTATTCATATCAACTGCTCAGAGGTGAGTCCGATTGTTTAACAGCCATTATAGGATGCGAGTGCAGTCCCAAAAACATCTGTTTGCAACAGGTTGAATGGAACCATCCAACTCTATTCTTCTGTTTTCTGGTGAGAAATTGAATTGAGAGGAAAGGTTTTGGCTGATCGTTAAAGCTGAAGTATGTCATTCGACAGTGATCTAATACATTTTCTTATAACGGTTTAATATGCAGAGTCGACAATCCCAGTCATTGTTGGATTTTCCCATAAAGTATGAGTACTGGGGCTCTGCGATGATGTCAAAATATTGTTTTGTTTGTTCGAGTTTGACAACCATGCAGAGACAGAAAAACTATAAGACTGTTTGTCCAACTAATAGCAGATGAGCAGTGTTCAGGGAACCCCCATGATAATGATAATCATTTATTATTACATAATAATCCATTTAGTGACACCAAAGCCCAAACAACATTTCAGCTTGATAAGAGTTTCTTCAAGTGTGTTAAATTAAGGCTGAATTCTCGTTAAAATAAAACGTTTTATGCAACATATTAAAGTGTTTAATGAAAATGTAGCAGTTATTCCACAATTAAATTAAATGTGAACATATATATTTTGCTTAAAATAAAGTTTCATTCAACGCTGAGTTCAAAACAAAATGTATACCAAAACAGAACTAGAAAAAAAAAAAAAATTGAAAAAGACATTAATTTGCTGGCATAACTATCGTTCTTTTACATCATTAAACCATACTATCATTCCATTCCAACAGTTAGAAAGCCTTTATAATTATAAAAGTATGTGCCTGGAATGGTGCGTTAAAATGAGTTAAGAGTAGAATAATTTAAGCATATATAACCCTGGACCAAAATGGTAACACAAAAGTCTTATAGCAGCCTTATGACTTGTTTTGTGGTCCAAGGCCAGATATAAGGGTTATACTCAACACTAAGTATAAATAAATTATATTGCTACCAATTACACAAACTATAGCGTATTCTCACATTCCCAGTTATTCACTCCGGGAGCTCTTAAAGCCCAAACGGAAGCTGTTTGAGTTTGAATACCTGCAATAGTGTCTGAATGCGTGCACGTCTTTGTCCTTGGGGCTGAGTTTTATGAGCTCTTTTGACAAGTGCAAAATTACTTCCTGTTTCTTTTAAGCTGAAAAATGAAGCAAAGATCCTCAACAGGTTGTGCGACGTTTTCAAGCCCACATACTTTAATATCTTGTATTTGAGCAAGCTCTGCTTTAGATGAGGAATGTGCATCTAGCAAAAATCAAAGCGATAGAGCTTTGAGGTTTGGCCTCGATTGGATACATTGCCAAAAATACTGTGCCAAAAAGAAAGCGTTTGGGTATACTGTATGTGGGTGTGTTTGACAACAGCTCATCGCAGTCATACGTAGTTCCACTGGACTGGGCCGAGCCCTCACCGACTATTATTTCCACATCAAAGATTTGTCACATTGACAACGGCTGACATGCACGATTCAATATCAGTCCCGGCTTCTCCTCCAAAAGCAATTCCTTCAACTCCTTCTCTCGCTTTTTTCTTTGCCTCAATCTCTCTCTCTTTTCCGTTACCTCTGTAAGAACTTTCAAAGTACACTCTTCACGCTTCTTTGTCACCCGTGTCACCCCTGCTTCACATGCTGGGGTGGAGAGAAGTTCCTGGATAAAACATTATTCGCTACCTTCTCCAAAGCAACCGCCGTCTGTTGGTTCTCTCTCTGTCTCCCTCTCCAGCTGTCCTCAAAGCAAAGAACGAACACAAGTTTCCCCAGCAACATCTCATATTTCACTATACAGAAAGGATAGCATACTTCTCTTATAGAAATGTGTTCCTTTTTTAGCTTTCTATACAAATAAGTAGTCTCCGCGAGAGGTTCTGACTAGAAAAAAATAGTACAAAAACTCCCTTTAACCTCATTACTTTACAAAACTATTTTAATGAAATTCCAACAAAGAAGTCCAGGGAAGAGATTCTGCACATCATCCATTCAGTACGTGATAAATGTTTAAAAATCTGTGAGACTGTGTGAAGAACAATTGTCTTACTTTAAAAAAAAAAATGGCCAGGAAGTGAATTCCAAACACTGCCACCTCTGAAGACTGCCATAAATTACCTTGTTTGTTTACCTGTGTGCTTGTATGAGTGAATAAAATGGTGCATGGCTCCCTTAGGCAAGGCCAAAAAGCCTCCTTAATAAATCTCTCCTAACCCACTTCCATTAATGTTTATTTAATGCTTTTCTATGTGCCTCCTGGCTCTATGCTGAAAGGCAGCAAGTAAGCTTTTAGTGTGGATTGACTTCCCCCCTCAAGGCCCACAGTCAAACTACATGCATCCCACCTCAGCGTGGCTGAGCTCTCACCAGGCCAGCAACAGGGGCCGCACTCATGGATTTAGAGCACTGATCCAGGAAGAACAGGGCAGAAAAGCGTCTTTTTTTGGGGTGGTCAATGGACAACTATTAGTTTGCAGTTGGGAGTTGGAGCAAAGAAAATATATTTCCAATTGTGACAAGTTCATGGTTCCCGGAAACGGCGCAGACAGAAAACGGCCTTGCGATGTAAGAAAGGGTCTCTGCCAGGTGTATTGATCCACTGAAATGGGAATATTGTTGCACATAATAATAGAACAGTTTTACTTAGAAAAATAAATAAATAAATAAATTAAAAAAAATAAAAAGTTGTCCCATGTTGAATTCATGTTGCCCTAATTCTAAAGAAAACAAAAATGTATGAAGGACAGTGAGTTCAATGAAAACAATATTCACTGAAGTCAAACACTTTTTTCCCCCCTAAAATTAAAGATATTATTATTACCTTTTAAATTCTAATAAATAAACTAATAAAACAAAATGGTACACATGAAGTGCAGCACATACGAAGCATGCAATAGCTGTGGTAACATGAAAGAATACTATGGCTTTTCTTATTAAGTTTATTTTTATGAAATTTTTGAGATAACATCCTTACTGTATGTCGTGGATGTTATGAGATGCTATGCTGAGGTAACGACATCCATTTCTCGTGGCCATGACAAAACTAAGACGACCCCTCAAGGTCACAGTACACCAATAGCCTGGTGGTGATGTTTACGGTGTGATTTAATGACTTTTAACCCGCGTGTAGAAATATGCTAATCTATTATGTCTTGGTATGTTTTTTTTTTTTTTTATGATTTACATGATCAAATCTAGTGAGATAACACACACTGTTTCCCAAATAAATGTTAGCATCCCAAATTCACAGCATATGAAAAGGAAGATTTTGTGGACAGAGTGGTCGAGCTCCACGATGGTAAATTGCATTGGTAAATTGCTAATTCTCATTAATTCACAACCACATGTCTTCTAAATCTCGGAGTAGCCTGTTAGGGTAGGTTTAGGGTCAGTAGAATAAGTTGACATATATAGCCAAGTTTCTGATAGTCAATATGTAGTATGTTGTGAACTAAATTGTTAGACGATATTAAGTAGACAGTCTACTAATACTCTAACAGTGTTAGTAGAATATCTAAAGGGAACTATCGAAAGCTTACTTTTCTTTATGCAACACAAAATGAACACTAATTTCAAATATATACTGCCTTTTAAACATTCAAGCAAGTTGTACGAACTCTGTATACAGAGCTATTCTGATTCTGGTATTCTAATAAATCCTGCCTTGAAGTTCAGACAAAAATAAAAAATAAAAACAGTTACATGCCATATGCCCAAAAGCAAGCTAAATATAGTAAATAAACAGTGAGAGAATTTTCATTTTTTAAGCAAACTACCCCTTTAAATCACTGAATGGCACTTACTGTGTACTTGCATCATTCTTGACAATGAAAATGAACAGTGCCTCCCTGACTGAAGGACAAGGTGTTGAGTAGATTATGCAGTAAAAAATAAAGGACCGCCTCATTAACATTCATCTCCACGAAAACAATCTAAGTGCCAAATAATGACACTTCCCTTCAGGCAAACATGAATAAAAATAATAGAAGCCCATTCCTCATGAACCCAAAGAAGAGTTTTATCTGTAGCGTGGCAATATTGGAGAAGGAGGAGAAAAAGAATAAAGTTAGGATCACTGTTAACCATGAAAATGATTTGAATTGTACCAAATTGAACGTCACAGTTCTCTAAATTCTTTGAGGGTTTCTGGACAGCATCCAAAGTAATTAACACAACACCTTGGATGGGGATCAACAGAATGCCACCGTGAGGCTTTCCAGCAAGCTACCATCGCAGTCCTGTCTGCTCTTAAAAGCTGCCAACACAGCCAAGACTGTCAGATAGCATCTCTGCCGTCTCTCCCACATGTAATTATGCCGTATTGTGCAGCTGTACATGCAATCAAGCGTCTGAACTCAATCAAAAACTTCGTTCAGAACCTGGAAAATTTGGAGAGCACGCTACTGATTAATGGTCTATTATTGACAGAAATCTGAGCCTAGCATGCTGTGATTTGAACAGTAATGAGAACAGCCATGGCTGAAACCAATTTTTTAAAAGAGGAAAAGTAGGTAATTGCTCAGGCAGTAATGAAACTGATGAGCGTTGAGATTCTGATGACTCATTTTGTGTGGCTGTGGAATATTTGAGCAGAAAGGAAAAGAATGGGACACATTTCTGCTGATTCAAACGTTCTGAATTGTACACAAGATAGGGAGGCGCGCTGATTATTCTCTCTGAAACTCAAATGAAAAAGGGGCCTTTGCGCAACGGTGTAGACAGACAACTGCTTCTCTAAGCTTGCGTTGCATTCACATCACGGCCAGATATGATAAGAAGCATTTAAGTAGCTGTGCTGAGAAGCTTTTTAGATTTATCTGACAAAAGCAATATTACATTGAAAAAGGGATTTCAAACTCAAAATGACTATGTGAAAACACGATAATCTTGTATTAAGTAACCCCTTCCTAAAATATACAAAAATTATTTATTTATTTATTTATCACCCTTTCCTATAATATACTCTTTCTTTCTTTCTGTATTAGACCGCGCAGGAAGAATCATAAAAGGACACTAATACAAAAAAATACAAATTCTGTAGTCACTTAGTCACCCCATTGTTATTAAAATCGGACTGACATTCTTTATTCTCGGTATCATAAAATATATACTGTCTACATGTTTTTCCCCCTCCATTCATTCGTATGAACAAATAACGAAATAATATTAAGCTACTTTTTATTTTATAAAAAGCCTACAATCACACTGTAAACAGAGTTAGAGAATAGAGTCGTCACACTTGTTTATAACCAAAACGAATGTTAACATATTCGGTGTGGCAGTACACACCTACAAGTGAGAGCTCACACAGACCCGCAGACATGCGTCAGCAGGCACAAACACAAACAGACACGAAACAAATGGAAATGAGGTATTTTAACATCCACACCTTCATTGGCACTCAGACTCTCTCAATTCTCTTATCAGTGAGCGGAGCTGACAGCTGAGAGTGAATTGTGCATGCAGATCAGATGTGCTGCATCAGAGCAAGTCTCCTCCTGCAGGCGGTGTGTTCTACACTCCCGCATTAACCAGCAGAGCTAGGGGTCTAATTTAACCTCCACACACAGGCTAGTAATTAAAGCCTCGGCCCCCAGCAATAATCGGGATGTGATGTGTCGACGGTAACGGCGAGGCGGCGGATAAGTGAATTCCTTCCTCCCCTTGCCTCGCCGGTGAGGTCGGGACCTCTTGTCACATCACGCTTGCTGTCACATCAGCGCGGAGAGGCCCTCTCTCCCTCTTCATTTGAAAAATTAAAAGTGGGATTCAGAGTCAATTTCACTGTCAATTTATTCTGCATCTCTGCAAATGAAATATTTATGGATCTGGGGGATGGGTCTCGGATGCTTCTCGCTCCAGTATCCAGATGCATGTGAAGTAGAGTTTGTGGAGAGCTGTCCAAACATCATCAAAACTGCAGGATGGAGCAAACAGCGAGAACGGGGTGCAAGCCAAAGTGAAAAAAAACAGAAGAAAATAAAGGGTTTAAAATAAACAAAATGGATTTCAGCCTACAGGTGAACTAACAGCACGTCTGTGGCTCAGCACATATAGAAACCTTAAGGCTATGTGTTGATTAGACACACTACTACAGCACAGCCATCAGAGGAAGTGTGAAGTTTTCAGGACATAGGATGTTTTTCATTCTGACTAAAGCTGTGCGCTCCAGAACAACATATATGGACATGTATGTGCCTCAGCGAAGGTCATCTTTCCTATCAATGCTGTTGGCTCTGCTGACCTGATCTTGACACCAACAGATGTGCTGCATCTCACACATTCTCCAATGGGTTTAATATGCTCTGCTTTTCATATCGGTGCTCCATCACATTATAAAAAGGCATCCACATAAGCTTTTGAAAGAAGGAGAAAATTAAAAGAAATTAAATAGGACATATTCCATTTAATGGTGAACAAAAAGCATCATTTTTGATAACTCAGAGTAGCATTAAAATGATGTTTAACTGTTAAAATGTTAAGGTTAATTAAATTTCTGAATCCAATTTTGCCTATTTTAACTGACTAGTAAAAAAAAAGAGAATATGGAATCAATATTTTTAGTCATTGGGCGCAGAAAAGCAAAAATATACTACTATGACAACTGCCACAAACCCAAGGACTTTTATTGAGAAATTGTCTTTTTATTTATTTTGCTTAAATTTTACAGAATAAAGACTGCTACTGAACCACAAAAGCAATGGGGTGATTTAAAAGTGGTTAGTGTTTTCTAAATGTTTTTAAAATAAATCTTACATATTTAAAAAAATAAAATAAAATAAAAAATAAATATATATATATATATATATATATATATAACATGTCTTATGGTAATTTTGGATCATTTCACTGCTTCCTTGCTCAATAAATCTTTTACACTGTACATATACTTGACTAACAACCATAATAAAATGTCCTTCAAAAAGGTACACAACTAATCACTTCCATTTAAACCAACCTTTTCTTTGGTGTCCTTCAAAGGCACAACTAACGCATTCTAATCCAGATCTGTAACAAGTGCTATTTTTATACAATGTGTGACCTAAATATATCCTACATCCATGCACCTGATAGTATCCCTAAGTCAACATGTTGCTTATGTTATATTGTAGGTGCCTCCTCTCTCAGTGCATCTCCCGGCGTGCCTTCACCCGCTAGTAATTAAGTTTATCACTCCTAACAAACTGTTCTGTGATTACACGAATTACACAATTGGTTTCAGCGATTGCTATCATACAGCTGCTGAAATGAGAACAATTGCAGGCTTCTTCACTTTAATTGAAAACCACATCGGCATGCATCAGGCGGATCAGAGAGAAAGAGAGAGATTCTAATAATGTGAGGTAAATTACTGAGACAGAAGGGAAAAATGTGGGAATCTGTGGATTTGAGCGTTTAACAGCGGCACAAGCTGGTTAAAAGCAATGGCGTACCCCCCCATTTTACCTTTCCATTAGTGATGGTGGTTCGAATGAGCGTGAGAGTGGTTCTCTGGTGGGTGGTTAATATATTTCCTAAGCATGCCTGTAATCAAGACTAGTAGGATTGTTCTGATGGAGTCCCTGCTGAGCTGACTTTGAAGTACGCCTCCAGACGACTAAGTGTTTTAAATGTCAATAGAATTGGAGGTTCTCTTTTTTTTGGACATATAAACTTCTGTACAAATAGCTGGTCTAAGCACTTAAATGCTTTTAGCTCTGCACAAATTGGATCGATGGTAAGCACTTTTGCTGCAAAGCAAACCTTTCTCCTTTTTGTTTTCTATTTTATTTAATTTCATTCCTTATCTTGTGGTTGTTACTACTTTAATGAGAGTCTATTTATTTATTCCAAGGAAATCAATTCCGACACGTTCAAATGAACAACTATTTGGATAGGCTGGGCAACTCATCCTCAGGATGTTTGCCAGCCTCTGTGAGATTGTTACATGTGCACACACCCAGAGAGAGAGAGAGAGAGAGAGAGAGAGTATGTGAAGTATTGATCAGTCTCTTCCTGTTGAAGCAGCAGGGTGCTGTGACAGGCAACAGCTCCATTCAATATCCTTATCATCCTCCCAGTCTTCAGCCTAACAGCAGGTCACACCAGAGCTGAAGAGTTGAAGGAACATTTCGATTCCTTAAGCCAATGAATTCCATTAAAAGACCACAAACACATTTCTTTGTTCGTAGGAACTTCAGCTTAATGAAGTGTCCAGATTAAAAATAAATAAATAAATAAATAAATAAAAATACATATTAAAGCACCTGTGTAATAATATTAATACAGTACTTATGTACTCGTGATAAACCGGTCAGGCAAATAAACTACTGATATTTAATTCTAATTAACTGCAAATGCACACTAGCCATTCTGATACACACGCTGGCAGTTAATGGTAATATATAAATGTGTCATACCAAGGTTGCATTTATGTGACCAAAAATAAAGCAATTTTGCGAAATGTCAGTACATTTTAAAATTATAGTTTCAATATAAATTTATATTTTAATATACTTAAAAAAAGTTTTTTCTTTTATTTCTTAGATGGTAAGGCTGAATTCTCAGTAGCCACACTTTTAAAATACAGGGTTATTATATATTATTATTATTATTTTAACCCAAATGCTCTGCTCATCCTGTTGAGTCATTTTATTAAGTTGTTATTAATATTTTTACCCAGGGGGTGTTTTTTTTTTTTAAATGCTGGGTTCAACTTGTTAGTGATTTGTAACAAATTTTGTAAACACCTTTTGCAGGTTTTGGAGTCAGTCACTGCATCCTCCAGAAGCACAGCTCGCAGCGAAAACAAAAATGTTTTTTATGAGCTATTTTTATGTCTAAAATAAATTGGTGTAATATTTTAAAATATGCTGTACACTCTAAAAATGGCTGAGTTAAAAATAACCCAATTGATAACTCATCACTCATCACTGGGTAAATATTGGAAATATTGGACAAAACACATGGTGGGCATGTTGGTTCATACATTTTAACCCAGCAGGCTGGGTTGTTAAGAATACCCAAAATATATTCATTTTTACCATTTATGTGTTTGCATTTTTGTTTTCTGGGTTATTCTTAATATGACGTTTCCATTTAACAGAAATGAATATACTGTCTTTTATTCCTCACCTTCATGTTGTTATCTTCAGAACACAAATCCGAGAGCTTTCAGACCAGGGTAAGTAATTAATGTATTCTGAACACAAACTTACTAAGTGCAGATAAGTATACCACAAAACCAATTTATATGTCTGTTTAATTTAAGTGTGGGCTAGTTAAGTCCCATAGACAATCAAGTATGTATGTGAAATCTGTAAATGTATAATATAAACATAAATTTACTGCACACTTTTTGAGACGTCGAACCGATTCCTTTCCGGGAATCACTTTGTTCAAAAATTGAAACTCTGATGAATCGGTTTAATTGATACGAATTGTCGGTTCTTTTAGACCATTGACATGCGTAATTTGTATGTCATTTACATGTCAATATGACTCATTTGACTGTTATATTTGCTTTTCAATGACAGAAACAAATATTTCCTCTATTACAGATATTCACATATTTCAGTCTTTCAGTCTGATACTTAATAAAACTATATTAATCTGTCATCTCACATACTTTAACACGCATAGGCTTATGTGAGTACATGTATGTTAGCCATGGTAGTCTGAGGTAAACTGTTCATCGTTTAACATAATTGTTAACGATGGCTTGCAAAATTTAACAATATTGTTGCAAAGAAGTTATAACGATGTCAATTTTTTAATAATTAACAATAAAAACATTCTAGAAACTTAACTTAAAATGTTGAAACCTGTGGCTTTGCTCTGACATCCTTTCAAAACGATAGTTTGGGAAGCGGCGTTAAATAACCCTGAAAACAACCCTGCATTGCAACCCAGCAGATTTAACTCAAAACCAGGAAAAGTTTAACTACCCAACAAGTGTTTAAAATGTAATAACCCAACAAAATGACCTAAGACACTCAACCCAGCAATGTTTAGAGTGTATTCACCAAAATAAATTCAGTTTGTATTTTATTTTGTTCATGTGCTCTTGCTTAATAAATGGTAATCTTTTAATTACTGTAATATTGAGTGATTTTTAATTTCCAGTCCCTTTTAAGTCAGCGATATAAATCTTTTTAAACAATAGTTGACAGCCTGGCATGCTGGGTAAAACATTTAACCTAACCAGCTGGGTCAAATTAATAAAGCATGTGTTCCGTCCAATATTTACCCAGTGCTGGGTTGGACTGTTTTTAACACAGCATTTTTTAGAGAAAACTACTTGAGTCTTCAGATTCACCAGTTATAAAAATGTGAAAATGGTTATAGCAATTTCATGATTTTTGGATAAATAATATGTTTGTAACATCATAAAAGTCACTTTAAACTGATTAAAAGAATCGTTGTTTAAAGTAGAAAATTGTATTAAAAAAGGATCAGCATAAAATAGCTAAGAAATGTGGTGTGCTCATAGAAATAATTCAATTTCATTTAATTACATATCATATATATTGATTATTATTTGTTACCAATCACCCTGCTCTCTTAATCTCTCCATGTAAATTTAAACAGCAAAACATGATGACGACAACAAAACAGATGTTGCACAGTACAATGTGTTGTGAATAAAAGCTGTTGCAATCTATAAAGACTCAAGTTCACAGCTGGTCCAATTGTATCATGTGATGTTTTTGTTTTCCTTCCCCATGTGCTCTATGTGTGTCCATGTGCTCCGTGACCTAGTTTTCCGTTAATTATTGTATTCTGTTCAGGTGTGTCTCCCTCGTTAGCGTCTCTACTTAAGTTGAACCCTTTGTACCAGTCTTTGTCGGTCATTGTGAATGTTAACGTTACCTGTGTCTTTGCTCATGCTTATGTTTAAAGTTATTGGATACTACTCCACGTTTTGATTTGTTTATTAAAAGTCTTTTGTTTATTTTTAAGTCTGCCTCCTCGTACTCCTTCATCTACTCCAGCACTACACGTTACAGAATGACCGACCTAAACAGTTTTGCATGGAGCACGCCCGAGGAAATCCTCGAACGCTTCATGCTGGATTTTCCTCCAAATCCACCACGAGGAGGAGATCAGCTGCCCGTACTGGCGAGGCCCGGCTGCAGACTCGCCATTCGGCGGCGGAAGATTCATCCCGCTTCCTCACCTCACCAACCCATCCCTGCACCTCAATCCGCATTCAGACGACAGCCCGCGGCAACGGAGATGTCGCCAGAGCCCACGCCGGACAGAGAGCCAGAGCCGGAGGTAGCCACCACCACACAGCCTGGAGAACCTGACCAAGTGCGTGAGCCGGCAACATCATCCGTCTCCGTGGGAGTGTTGGTGGAGTTCGGGAGTTCTGTGGAGAGCTCCGCCCATCTTCCCACCGCTGGTAAGGAGCAATGTATGACAGCAAGCTGGCATCAAGAATTGTCTGAAGTTTTTAAGTGTGATCTCATAGACTGGTTTGAAGAGGCACTTCCAAGCCCTATTCTTCCCTTCCCGCTGGTTCCGTCCAGTTTTTATGATTCTGAGCTCCCTCCCGCCCTCCCTCTTCCGATGCCTTTCACGCCAGTCAGTGGCCTCAAGTCGGCGCTTCTCGTTCCTGCCAGCACCATTGTTCACCCTCTGCCAGTGCGTGTGGATCAGCCTCAGAACTTGCTGGGTCGTGAGGATCCCGTATCTCCGCCTCCAGCCATCGGACACCAGACTCCACCTAGATCCTCCGACCTTGATGTCCCGCCTGGTCTCCCAACTCCCTCAGCTTTGCCGTTGCCCGTCGTCACACCAGCTCCACCGGGCTCCCTCGTCTCTCCGGCTCCGCCTTGGTCAGTTGTCGACCATC
>JAUCMT010000026.1:20609215-20661647 GCA_032357475.1 Enteromius thamalakanensis
TACTTAAGTTGAACCCTTTGTACCAGTCTTTGTCGGTCATTGTGAATGTTAACGTTACCTGTGTCTTTGCTCATGCTCATGCTTATGTTTAAAGTTATTGGATACTACTCCACGTTTTGATTTGTTAATTAAAAGTCTTTTGTTTATTTTTAAGTCTGCCTCCTCGTACTCCTTCATCTACTCCAGCACTACACGTTACAGAAATGAGTAATAATCAGCAAATTTAAGTATTGAGTTCTGCATGCACCCCGCTGGCTATAAAAGGGACATTCTTCTTGCGTGCGGGCTCCCTCTGATTAGATTAAGTGCAGACATGACACAAATGAAAATCATATTTACGGTACACCGTCATACATCTACTGCCGACCCGTGTCAAGTCTGAGGGGAGGAGAGCGCGCTGGAATAATGGAACAGTCTCCAGTGGAGAGAAAGAAGGCACAGCCACTATTTTTAGCAAATTAATTTAAGGCTCTGAATAATTAACTGATAATTATCTGGCAATCAAGTGTGAGATAAAATGATCTTTCACAGTTTCTCCAGCAAAAGCTGAGGAGCTTTACAGGGATGCTGAACTGACAAGGAGAATGAGACGAGTATCCTGAAGGCAAGTGGATTTGCGAATCATTAATGTCTAATGAGTGACAGGAAACTGGCGCCCACACAATGTTTGTTTGTGACATAACAGAGGGGATGTGAAAAAGCTGTCTGCTCCAGCCGGGCTGATCAGAAACATGTCGCAGAGCTGACGCTCCTTCATGCAAACACCTTTAGTGAGTACGAATATCCCTCCAGCACGGATGCGTTTTACAGCGGACAGACTTTGGCGATACTGTACGTTTCAGAGTGGTGCTGTATACCGGACGGTTACAGTGGTAATGCAAGCGCCGATGAATGAAATGCATTCATTTGTCCTTTCCTATTCAGCACAGAGTAGAAAAAGCATCCTCAAATACTTTTTTAGTTCAAATGAAGATAAAGACACTGCATGTGCATTGGTGACAGCACATGCCCTGCACATGGCACTACTAGCATTTTATAGGATGTTGTAAAAGAATAACGACCTCACACAAAGTTGAAGATATGCAAGGATATAATGCGGTGGATCCAAGGTTGTGGATTTCTATAAAAACGCAAGAAACCCTGAAAAAAATCGTATCATTACGAATCTGGACATTCCACAAACAATGTACAGAGAGTCAATGAAGCCATTCAGAAAGGACGCGTATAATTTTCAGAGAAATGCATACAGTACTGCTTCTTTCCTCAGTAGGTCACACTAAATATTGTATAAGCTTCATATATATATGCAATGCATTGAAAAAATTTATATACTTTAGATTTAATCAATCATTAAAGAATGATATATTCTGTAAGTAATATGAAAAAGAATATCACCTGCTGAATATAGTGCATAGTGCATATATTACACTGCCTGTCTTTCAGTTATATATTTATAATTGGAAGGACAAAAAACATCAGTTTGGGGAATGAACATAAATTCCCTGCATTTGAATCCGGTGTTACTTAATAGTCCTGAAAAAAAAGACAAATAAACAAAGCTCATTGCTTCATTCTTCAGTGTCACTTTCAGACCTTTTAGAAATCATTTTAATATGGATTTTTAATCTAATAAATGCAGCCTTGATTAAAAACTATTAAATAAATTACTGACCCCAAATTTTTAAAACGCTAGTGAATATCTCAACACTATGACTACTGTGATGATGTGGCAACATGGTGGCAAATTTGCTTTTTAATTTCCCTTCCTGGTTCTGTGCACATTAAATGAAGAGAAAGAAAGAGGGATAGTGAAAGCCTTTATGCCCTAGATAACTGCACACCAACCGGCTGGGCACTGACAGCTGATGAATCGCCCAAAGCAATGTGTTTGCGCTTCAACTTGTGATATTGTGTGAATATCAAACGTCTTACAACCAGTTGCCCATAATTCCCTCTAGATTCTACCTGCCTCTCGCTCTTCCATCCATTCATCCATCCTTCCATCCACCCATCGCTCCTCTCCTCCTCTTCCCTCTTTCTGAAACTCTTTAAACATTGTTCCACTGGCATATTCATGTAGAACCATCTGTCAAGCTAACTATATCAACCCGTCAATCCTTCTATCTCCCTGTCACTTTATTTTTCCTCCCCCGTTTCTAGTCCGGCTCTGTGGAGGCTGATATCTAATTTCAAAACACTGTACCTTCTCAGTGCCAGAGAGCTGCAGAGAGACACAAGTACAAATGGAAATGTGGATCGCGCCCAGGCATCATCTGTCTGACAGCTGCTTTCAATATCAAAAAACAAGCCTTTCAAAAGCCACATAGTTTACACACAAACAGCAACTCCTTTTTAATACAAGACAAAGAGAGGGGGGGGGCATTTTTGGTGGTAAAATGCTTCAGATGATGGATACGTAACTGGCTGGACACACCTGACTATTGTGTCCTTTACAATAACGAAACGTCTAGGGAAGCTCAATTACTTTAGCTCTTGAGATGTGCATGGTGAGAAGGTAGGTTGACAGGCTACCTACTTCCCACTGTGCAACCTTTTATGAAATCGATGCCGCAGCTAAATGTGGCTTCCCTCTTAACTGTAGCCCCCGTCGACCGAACAGAGAAAAACACCCACAAACAGATAAACCCATCCACTTACCATAACTGTATTCTTTGGCACCGACTGACAGGGGTTGAATCAGCAACAATGGACTATTTCTACCTGAAATAAAAACTTCAAGAGCTCCTTCGAGCATCTAGGCACTAACAAATCGTCTCTCATTATACTCATCCAGAGTGTTATGGATCAGCTAAAACCTCTATCTGACAAGGCAGTGTCTTAGTGGTGAAAAGGTTTGACACAACCTTGACATGTTCGATGCCTGCACTTTGATTAAGGCCAGGGAAAAGAGTGAAAAATCCATAAATATATCATCAAGCCTCTGCAGGGAGAGCCATGGGCACACCAGCAAGCCTGATGCCTGCCCAGTAAACAGACATTTGAAAAGTCCTGTCTTCAACCTGCACAAAAGAACACTCACATCTATCCTCCAAACACGCAGCTCAGGGAGACGCTTCAAGCGCTTTCAAAGGATCGCAAATTATAGCAGTAGTCCACAAGCACCCAGACTTTCACCACATTTCACCACATCTAACTAGAAGAGGTCTGTGAGCCGCGTGAATACTGACGGTTTTAAAAGAAGAGACACAATGAGATATGAAAGTCGACATGTTTTGTCCACAGAGATCATTGGGAATAATTGAGATTGATTGGACGTGCAGACTGAAGTAACTTTGGGTTGTTTACACAGGAAGCACCGCTCCAGATGCCACCAGCATGGGAGTCGCATTAATCTAAATGGAGCTCGGCACCTTCTGCAGGTGCTGGCGACAGAAATGAGCTGTAGGAAGAAAGCAAGCGAACTCCATTTCCATTCGGAGGCAGCCATTTTGTGCACTTGGTGACATTCATTTGCGCAATGAGGGATCTTAGAGTCTCTCCGGCTCCCCTCATTAACATTAACCGCTGCAATTCAGAGCCAAAGCGCATTAACCCACTTACTTTCCTAATTACCTTTCCTCTGCTTTTTATTATCTACTTTCCATCCGACCTGAGAGAGGTTACTTTGAGTGCCTTCCATTCATTAGACGGATGCTCTAACGTTTCATGAAAGACGCGTGAATATGTAAAAAAATGTATTTATGAGTAAACTCTTCCACAGATGCTTGAAGGGCTGAATGGATTCATTTCAATGTTTTAGCAAAGAAGCATCTCAGTAGCACTTGCTGGTTTAGTAGCTTCAATACAAAAGCAGCATTCATAATCAGATGTGATACAGACCTGCATCACACGTGACAGGAACTGGTTTGTTATGAATAAAGATTTGTGGGGATAAATGGTATTTCCTTTTTTTTCACCGTCTATTTATATATAGATAGATATTTTATGTTATAACAGATAAGTGCTTTATGCCGCAATCTGGAGCTCTCCAGTAGAAACATCTAAATCCCAAACCAGACGGGTTCATTTCTTTAGTTGCTTTAGCAGGCTGCATTAACTTCCGCGAATCCATGTGAATGCCAAAGCACTCGTTCATTCTGCTTGTGTCATTTATTATGGCAAAATAAGAGAAGATATGAACTGAGGAAAAAGCTTTGCTCTTTGGCTAATCGTAATTAGCTGCTTAATTGTCTACATCATATGCATTCTCTTGGTTGTGACTAGTAAACATACAAAGAAAATGGCTTCTTTCCGTGAATAAATCAGCCCTTAGCAAGAGACTGCAGTTTAACAGTCTCTCTGCTGACAGTAATTACACAAAACATTCTGCTCGCATCTCAATGCATTGATCAAAAACAATACGCACTGAAAAAAGAAAAAACGCCTGAAATAAACCACAACATATCTGCAATTCATTTTCTCAACTATCTTGGTATTGCAAAAATAATATATGAGCTCTGAACTTTTTAATTTTAGTGTTAATTAAAGCGAGGGAAAAAAAAGTAGAGGAAAATTACACCAATATTTGGCAAAAACAACCCGTTTGGCCAGTGTTCCAATATAACAATACGTCATGAAGATATACTGTCATATAATGCACTGTCAGAAAAGAAGAAGAACATTTTGCACCTTTAGGTGTACAACAACCTGATGATGCAGCAGTTTACATTATTTACCTCTACAAGGTCACAGTAGCACCTTAAGGGTATATATTTTGATCCCAATGCACTAACATATGATATGTAGGGGTGTATATGATACAACGTTGTCCCTTCACAGGTACTGCTATAGTGACAAATTGTTGCACTGTCAAAAGAAAAAAAAAGCGGGACCTCAAAGGGACATCTTAGTGCATATTAGTACCCTAGAGCTAGAAGCAATATGGTATGTACCCTTAAGATAGCAATATGTACTCTTATGGTACTAGTACTGTATAAATACTTCAGGGGTGAAAAAAAAAGGTGAAATGGTGTATAAATTTATATAAATAATTAATAAATATTAGGGCGGGGACTTTAACAAGTTAAATTTTTTTAACGCATTTTAAATCTGGCGCTAAAAGGGGGTCTGGCCCAGGGAGTAATTCCATGTAGAACCGCAACTGGATAAGAGCAAGCTATGCTTGCAAAGGAATTTGCATACCACCGTAGCACATCGAGCCTAGTATCACCTCAATGCTAAACATATAGCAGCTAGCGTGGTTCTCTGGTCAAATATTTATAAAATATAAATTAATAAAATGCGATTAATTTCAATTAATTAATAACAAAGCCTCTAATTAATTAGATTAATTTCTTTAATCGAGTCCCGGCCCTAATAAATATCATTGAAAAAATAAATCAAACTTAATAATATTTTAAATAATTGAATTATAATTCAATATATGCAGAAGTCAGATGATTAAATGTAGGAAAAAAACAAAACAAAAAAACTTATATGTCCAAGCTTTTGATATTAATTTAAATAAGATTTTAATCCTATAAATACACATCCATTTTTACCTTTAATTAGATTTTCGGGTGAGGTGAGCTGGAACACCAGAGAACCATTGAACAGAAACGATCCCACAAGGAATGGATAATGCCTCATCAGCCGGTATGTGTGTACACGTGCACAGGCCTGCTTGATTAGCTCATATATATCCTCACCAGGAGGATCCTGAGCCAGGCCTCACGCTGCCATGCGAGATTAGCCATAACTGCTGTTTTATGTCTGCTCTTCAATTTTCAAAATCCAATTTAAAAAAAACGGAGGGGAGGTGCGGGGGCCTCAAAATGATCACACACCCCAATATGAAGCCTATATTTGGAACAATCATTTGGAATTAGTACCGACAATGATTGGAAGCTTTATCAAATAATACTGACCGAGAACTTTGCTGCTGTTTTAGTACTTTTCATTCCTTATTCATATGCAAATCGTGACGCTTACCATTGTGTCTTTTATCGTTAGCTAGCAAAGCAGAGCCTGTGTTATAATTGCTGCAATGTTTCATGAAGTAAATTTGGAAAATGAAAGTGTTGTTGCATTCCCAGGGGAGCAGCAGCTGAACCTGTGGCACCGCAGCAGTTGAAAGCGTCCCTCTGAGAATGCTCACTGTCTCTACTTTTCCCTTTCATTCTGAAGCGTAAGAAAGAGTTAACAATCCACTTTAAGACATAGTCAAAGTGAATAAGGGAATTAGAGGAAGAGAAAATCTTATCTCCTTACATCCCCTCTGTCTCGATGAAAAGCTAGGCACTAGACAGATATGGTGTTAGAGCAAATCTCTGAGATATACTTTTAGTGCAAATTGTAACTTGGAACTGACAAGCTTCTTCCTGTGATCTCCCTGAACTGCTGTGAGTGGCAAGTACGTGGCAGCAACCACATGGCCCTTTATACCCTGAATAAGTGCTGCCATTTTCTTATATGCTGACTTACATAACACAAATTTTCACTTTGAAACGCAGAGAAATTTGCATGAAGCAAAACTCATCTTGGCTTCTATTTTTGTGTTTTAATCAAATAGCAACCTAAAAGACGAGCTAAACAGAAGCCACAATCCTCAAACATGGGAAAGAAAAGGCATTTGAATATTCCTCCCAGTCGAATGAAAGAGACTATCACATTAGATAGCGGTGAAGATACTCTTCACTGATGGAAGATAAGCAAATATTGTGACCGGATTAAGTTATCAGCGAGGATCAAGCGGTTTGGATAAGTGAGATTCCTGGCAAATATGCAAGATTGATAAAGAGACACAATAATAGCATTGTCACCACTGTGCAGATATCACACACGCACGCGGCCTCACACTCGGCTTCTGCTAGAGCTAAGAATTCATGCAAGCGACACATTGCTGTGCCAGGCAACACAACACCCTTATTAGACGCTATATGGAGACCAGCTGGTGATCTGAATTCTGAAGCACCTCTGAGCAGGTCAGTCCTTTTCCCTACGAGACGAACCAAACAGGCCTGAAACAGATGCTCAACCTGTACACAGACTAATGTAATTTATAATTGGAGAAGTGACATAAAAATGAACAACAGAGGAAGAAAGAAAGAAAGAAAAAAACACACTTTGTGGTACATGAGAGGCAAATAGGCTCTGACAGAGCAGCATGTGTGGCAATTACAACTCAGTGGTAGATGGGACCGGATGGAGCGATTTCCTACAGCACTGTGGCCTCCACAAAGTTGCCATTAGAAGCTCTGCTGGGGTACTCTGTCTTCTGTTATTACCATCTCTCTCAAGTCAATCTACATCTATCATTAAGAACAAAACAGGAAATCTGGATATTCAACTATTAAAAGTCAGAAGTACAAACCGGTCAATCTGACAAATACATTTTCAGGTCATATTGTACCTTAAAACGACAAAAAGAAAAAAAGGAAAATATAATAATTTTGCACAAATAGGTGATGGATGAGGGAGGCAGAGAGAGTCAACAGGCTCCCAGTTTTCATGCACAATATTAAAACGCGTGCTGAAGACAAACAAAGCTTTTAGAGGTTTTGAACGGCATGGAGGTAAGTGATTAATGACACAATTTTCTTTTTGGGGAGGAGCGACCCTTCAAGGATTTTAACATTTTTTCCCCAACATGCTGATAATTCTTCACTGTGTATGAAACACTAAAAAGTGCAATCGAGTTTTTTGCAATACATGCACAGCATCAAACAAATTTTTTTTTTTCTTATTACAACATTTCCTTGCTTACCTACAACTGTGCAATCACGTGACCACAGAGACATGAGGAACTCATTAAAAACACAGATGCGGTATTTAATAGATAACAGCTTCTAGGCTGCAAACGATATATGTGAGGTAGCGCACAGAGAGTAATATTAAAATATAACAGGTCATGGCTGTAGGTTAATTGCCACAGTGGCAGGGTAACAGGGGCAAGAACGGACATGCAGACACTCTAGAGAAGAGAGGGATGATCTGTCTGATAGTTAATCTCATGGATGGAATTTAGATTAGTTGGTCGGATCTGTGGGCCGAGGAGAGTAACACGAAGTAACACTTCCTATGCTTAGCTTTAAGAAGCTATGCCATCGATCGGCTCCCAAATTTTGCCACCATCATTCTCCTTCTACAGTATATTTGCACAATATATTCTTCCCATCAAAGTTGCTCACTGATGGTCTGTCATTATGCAGACTTCACTGAACGCTGTGAAACACACCATTAAAAGTGTATTTATAGAGCAACACATCTGTTGCTTTATCATTTAAACCCAAAAAACATCTTTTTGCAAAATGTTTTCCTTTTTTAAAAGTGTACTTGTGCTGTCTTTAAACTATATGCCATTTGATTTGACATTTTGTTATCTCAAGCAACAAGAATCAGTAACTTTTAAAAGTAACCTACATGTTCAAATACTTTTTGGGGCCACTTTGAGAGACATTTTAGGGGCACACGAGGACAGATAGGAGAAACAGTCTAGGCTAAGTGTGTGTGTCCCTTGCTGTGCTCTTTTGAACAGGAAAAAAATAAAAAAAGAAAAATAATCAAGGATTTTGCTTGAACCACGGCTTTCCCATTCAAAATAAACCTTACAAGAACAAGCGGAGGTGGGCCGATGATTTTATGTTGATATGCAAGTGAAAGGGAACGGTGATGTAACAACAAGTAGATGCTGTCTACATTGATAGCATACAGAGTCACCTCAGCCATTGTTGTGTCACTGTACAAAAAAAAAAGTAATTATAGGAAAGGCTTTCAGCTCGGGACACAATTAAAATGATTAAAGGCCAGATTTTGCACACAAACTAGATGATAATGGATTATTAGTCACCAACAGGAGGCATAAAAATGGTAAACAGCAAAGAAAAGATGGCAAAAGAATAAATATCTTTCTCAGGGCCTCTATAGCATTCAGGAAGGTCAGTTGGTGTCTCAGGAAAAACAGCCTGAAACTTTGCTTGTCTTTTTCACACACAGTCAAAAGAGCACCACCCCTTTGGGCAACGCTCTCCTGCATCTTTCTTCCTCCCTCCACATGCCAGTCCCATTTCACAATCCTCTCTAGATCTGCCCAGCCACACACACACTCTACCGTCCCCCATCACCTTGCTCTGAGATGAATGAGATCGCCACTGTCCTCAATCATTTTAATCACTACATTGGAAAATGCCTTGTTCACGGTTATCATTTTTGGCCTGCCTTCTGGCAGCTCTCCCCGCATCTCCGTGTGACAGACTCACTCTCGCAAACACGCACATACACGTGAGTGGCCAAGATAGAAGAGTCACAGCTAACAGATGGTGGAAGATTGGGGGGAAGATTCCTAATTTTGACTCCCCTGCCCTTTTCGAGGGGGCCTAGTTTGAGAATGTAGGTTCAGCATCTGCTTCCTGCAGCACAGAGGCGAATCGCTGAACGCTAGCAGCCTCTCCAGCATGATGATGCAAGCGCAGGCCAACAGCACAGCCACCTGAGACACCACGACTGCACTACTCACAATTAAATTAATAATTTATACGGAACAAAAGAGCTTCTTTTGTTCCACATTATCACATAAAGATTTGAGCAGTGTTTGGATGAATGAGAGTGAGGGTTTGGAATGTTGACTTTATGAATTGACTATATTCTCCAAGTCTAAATATACACATTATTAATGATATTATGACTATATATTGCAGGGTTGGAGAAAAACTAGTTAGGTGTATTAACGCGTACATATTATATGGTTAGGATTGGGTTTAGGGCTATTTGCATGTAATCATGTATAATTACAGTAATTGCTATTATAATAGTAAGTACATGTACACATAACAAGGACACCTTGAAATAAAGGGTTACCTGTTAATGTTTAGAAAAATGGAGATGTCTGAATATTTTCAGCAAATTTGTTGCTTTCCCTGTTTTTGATTGAGCACTAAAATATGAGACACCAATGTGAATAGTCACAGAATAGGATTATGAATACGATTATTATTAGAAAAGGTCATTTGCTATTGGGTTTGTGAGTGCGTATATATATATTGTTTTTTGATGCCAATATTTTCTAACATAGCTATGCAAAGATGTTTGCAAAAAAAATCAATAGAAATTTAAAAAGCAATTAAATTGAGTTATAATTTTAAAATAACTTGTTATTTGTAATCCATTACATTCCCAACATAAACTTACAAATCAAAAGACAAGAGAATAATTAAAGCATAATAACAGGTGTTTGTCAACTTAAGTGCATCTTTGGTGCAGCATTGGATAAGTTAAAGAGTGTTTAAATTTCAGTAATAGATAAAATAAAATATATAAAGTTAATAGAAATAAAAGATTTATATTGGACATTACATTTAAACAAACAAGTGAACAGGTAATAGAGAGCAGACAAAGCAGGTGCAGAAGATTCAAAACAGAAACAGGTGTCTATTAACTAGTTGTGGCACAGTGCAGCGTGGCTCTCTGGGTAATTGTAATCTTAACTCTTCTAATGCCAGTAACGGGAGAAATCCAGTTTTGTCGGGTTGCATGCGTCCTGTGTAGACATGGTGTGAGAACCACAGACAGAGAGTGATAGCTGTCACACACTGATGAGTACAAGAGAACAAAGATCAGTGCTAACACACCCAAGACGTCAAACGCTTTCCACTTTCTGTCTTTCAGTATCCCCCTCCTAAAAAACAATCCTTTCTGATGGCCTACCTGTGTCCTAACCAATAGCGAGGGAGGGTAGCTAAAATCCAGGGGATCAACTGTAAGTCTTCATCACTAAGAGTCAATCCAAGGTCGGCGCTCGGTTCAGGCAGCTGGAGTGTGTCTGTCTCCCGAGCTCCGCTTAAATGACGAGGCTTACCGTACCTGTGTGAATGTCAGCCTTGATTCAAGGCGGCCTGCTGTGTATTCTGCCATGCTCTGAAATATCATCAGCCTTCCATGAAGTATGTGGTCCAGAGCTACAGTAAGCACATTATACAAGTCTTATGGCTATAATTAAGGTCCTATTATCTGCTGTTGTTAGATATGTGAGGAGATTACACTCTTGTTTTGACAGATCCTCACCACCATGGTGCTTACAATGCCGAGAGAGAGTGAGATTAAATGTGCAGTGTTGCTACAGAATGCTATTATTGTTATGCCATTATAACTCTCTTGTTTAAGTGGTATACAATTGTGTGCATCTTTAATGTGCACGAGTAAATGAGCCTTGCAGATCAGGCGGTGTAACTATTAAGCTACCGAATCAAGCCTACACGCAATGAGACGAGGCGGGTGCTGCGATTGGGCCAAGTCGATTGTGTGGCGGCAGAAAAGGCAATGGTTCACTGATCATAGCTTTCAACAGAGCAGTAAATCACTACACTAGGAATTTATTCAAAACAATGAGAACAGACAGCCGAGATGCCCATCATTCTGTTTAAGCACTGCCTGATAAATTAAGTAAAAAATAATGGGAAATAAAAAAAAAAAATAAAAATAAAAATAAAAATAAAAATAAAAATAAATAAAAAAATAAATAAAATAAAATAAATAGAAGGAATGCTCGGATTATTTGGAAATTATTATTTGGTATTT
The DNA here is from genome assembly GCA_032357475.1 of Enteromius thamalakanensis. Taxonomy (NCBI): domain Eukaryota; kingdom Metazoa; phylum Chordata; class Actinopteri; order Cypriniformes; family Cyprinidae; genus Enteromius; species Enteromius thamalakanensis. Next base: position 20,620,727 of record JAUCMT010000026.1, read on the forward strand.
AAAATTATTATTATATTATTATAATTATTATTATTTTAATTAGCAAGCATGTTTTGTAGATTTTTTTTTTTTAACAAGACAATAAAAATTTAAATCTTAGAAAAACCAAAACAAAACTAAACTAAAAGAATAAGGTGTTAAAATGATCTCACATTTTTCCTATGGGGCACAACTGAGAACCTTATGGATAGATTGACCATTCTAAGCACAAAAAAGTTTGTGCAGAGCACAACAGACCATTTGAAGAGCATAAAGGGAGATTGCAGATGTGCAATATTGAGACCCACAGCATTCATTATTTCCCTCAGACTTAGAGAAATGTGCGAGAGAGCACTCATGAGGATGCTGTTTGCATCTGGGTACGTCTACAGGGTCTGGACTATAAATAGTATGCTAAACAGAGTGAAAGACGCCTGAGACATTCAAAGAAGTCAACTGTGCTGAACGCTTAGGGAGGGCTGTGTGTATTTGTTATTATGCACTCACTTTTCACTGAGGGCAATTTGTTGTGTTTGGGCTTATTTTTAATGAGGCAAAAAAGGCCTCACACATTCTTGGGTGTAAACACCTGATAAAAGCATTTCAAGAACACAACACAAATGTTGAACAGAGCGGGTTTTTGTTTTCAACTTCACTGAACATAAAGCTCCAACACCCATTTTGCAATATCACGGCATCATCGTAAAGCAAACATGACTCGTTTTCCGGAGATTTCAGGACACATTTGCAAAAACAGGCTTCGGCAGAGACGGTTGTGTCAGTGTGTGCGTGCATCTGTCTGCCGTCCAGAGGCGGTATCGTGCTGCTCGTCCTGTGGAAGCATGCAGTGACAAGACACAGCAGCTCTGAACAACCCCACCACCCCCCTCTGTGTGATTGATGAGGCTAATTTTGTCAATTAATGAAGAAACCCCTGTTGATTAACATCAGATTGCCGTTTGTAACTGTTAGTGCACCGGTCTGTCAGAAATTCATTTTAATTAGAAGTCACCGCGCTGTGCTCCTCTATCAGCTTGCAGATCTGCTGATCCAAATCTGCACACGACTAACAGCAGATCGCAGTTACGCACACTTCATTTCACCTATTCGCTGAGATTCAAGAGCGCCCACCTGGGCTGGACTTCCTGCTAATGCTGACATTATACATCATAATTAATTTGAATGCACAAGATAATTAGCAGGCTGTATTTACATAATGAACCCACTAATTGGTTCATAACAGGCGAATGTAGTCGATATATCCAGCTAATGGCATGTCTGAGTTCACATATATGAACGGACAGGGAAATGGACTGAAATGCTACAGGGCTAAATCTAATAGAGAACAAATAGAGATGTATGCCAAATTGTTCAAGGAAGTCATTAGGCATTAAGTGAAAATGTTTAGACATTAAAGACCCCAGGAAATCACTTGATGAGAGTGGTGTTGACGTGATTTGATAATAAAATAGTACGTTTGGGCAAGCCGTTTTCAAAGCTAATTTATTTTTCTTTGTATTGTTTCCAGTAGCCAATAGGGTTTAGTTACATCACAGCCACAAATAACTATTTGCTACTTATTAGTTAGCTGAAACATCTGATTGGATAAAAGAAAAATAATAATTCTACTGCAATATTTTTTAAAAATATTATAGATGTTTTTACTGTCGTTGTTAATCAATTAAATGCATTTTTGCTTAATAAAAAAAAATATATTTTTTTTTATAAATTGGAGTGTCCATGCTTTACTCATATTACAAATATATATATATATATGAATTTATTTCAATAAAAATGTCACAGTAACAGTAAAAACATGTATAATTTTTCAAAACATTTATGTTTCAAATAAATTAGTATTTTTTTATAAAACTTCCTTAAAGAAAATAAATAAATAAATAAATAAATATATATATATATATACACATACATACATACAGTACATACATAAACACAATTTATAATTGTATATTTTAGTAATATTTCACAATATTTTTGTTTGACTGCATTTTGGATCAAATACTGTAGATGCAGGTTTGCTGAGAATTTGTTTTTTTCTTAAAGACATTTTAAAAATCTCACCCACTTTAAACTTTTGAATAAGTAGCGTTAATGATCTCAAAGCAAAAAAAATACAAATAAAAAATAACTAACTAAAAGCCACATTTTGATTTTGTAAGGTCTTTAATTTGATTTATAATTTGGTCCGACCCTGAACTGCTGGGACGGCAAGTACACAAATGATACTGAGGGCCTTTTCATCACCTCACACCCCTGGGTGCTTTATATTCAGCCTCATACTTTGTATTTGCACTACAGAACAATAAATAGTAGCAGTGGTGAAAATTTCAGTGTGGAGTGGAATAATCGGCAACCGTCCAACCCGTATATCTTCAGCATGGACTAAGTACACTTCAACTTCCATTTAAGAAATCACTGAGGCATCAGTTGTTATATAAGTGTCTTACAGTCATTTCTGCTGAGATATGGTGATAACGCTCATTACGGCAGAGATAAATAAAGAGAGGTATGCGCAGTGGAGGCTCTCTGAGGCCATGTTTATCTTATCTTTATCGTCTACGCAAACATAATCTTTCCATAAAACATGCCCAATACACAGTTCTGATTCCTCCTGCGTCCCGCCTTGTCCTAAAACAAATACATATAGAAGTGAATAACACAACAGTATGTTTCCGCTCTCACACACATCCCAATTTTCATTTGATAAAGTAATTTGGTGACAATGGTGCAATTCAGTGGCGAGGGGCTGGGATTTCCATTAAAACATCAAATGAAAGTGAAATTACGAGCCATGACGACGGGTGAGTTGAAAAAGCACAGAAGAGCGAGTCGGTGTCTACAGTGGGATTAACACAGAGCAACAAGTGCTGAGTGCTTTGCATCAAACCCATGGGCCCATGACAAATGAGTAGGAGAAGCTCTGCGTCTATTACCCGGCTTTAAGCCAGAGTCTTCAGGGGTTATAATTAAGTACCGACTGGAGCAAAAGCAGAAAGTTCCAGAGGATGAGTGCTCTCTATGGATCCTCGCCAAAACCCTCAAGACAACAGGGACACGCTCTCTGTCTCTATCTCTCTCTTTGTCTGCTTCCCTCTCAGATTGAGTGCATTCAAGTATGCTAACTAGACGTGCCATTTTTCTCTCTTTCTAAGTGATGAAAGTCCAGGGTGGTAGTGTACCATTTCTAGGACTGCGTCTTTATCCCTCAGGAAGAACAGGGGAACCTGATATCACTATAAATGGGAAGAAATTGTAACATTTCAAGTATATCGAAAGCTCTGCCTTTTTGAAATTGATTTGAAATACTGATGTATAAATCCACTTTTTTCCAGTAAAGAGGCAGCTGCGGTTGCACTCCTATTACCCTACACAGAAAACAGCTGCCCCGAGGGGTTACAAAGATGGCTGCCGAGTGAACTGATTTGCCTACAGGGGGTTTGCTGCAAACACAAGGCAACAGAGCCACAATTAGCACGGCAGCAAATAATATAGAGTCAGTCGTACACCGAATGTGTGTCGCTCATTTACTGAGGCATTTAACTGGTCATTTAACTGGTGTTAAAGGACTAATAACAGAAATGAGAACAGAACCAAATGATCCAGATAGAACACTATAAAAGACACATTTTTATATAAAACATGACTGCCATTAGACTGTGTCGTTAGAAACTAATACGACCAGGCTAAGATTAGTTATTTGATGTGTGAAGTCATACTGGCATCAGGCCAAAATGTGTTTTTTGATTAATCACATTGTAGGAGGTCAGAATTCTGGCACCGGGTATGCAGCATATATGAAGAATAATTTAAAAACTGATGGACTGGAAGAAGATAGAGCGCCAAATCCTATCATCTACAACTGGGAAAAGACATTTCTTCAGGAGAACGTGGAGACCACATGCCACTTTGAGAGCCCTTGCACTGGGATCGGCCTTTATGTATTCCTCGTCGTCTTTCCATACACCTAATATGCCAACCATGAAATGGAATGAAGCCTAATACAGGAGGGAGGGGGATTGGATGGCGTTTCACATGTAAATCTACACAGACCTCAAACTTCCTATTTTCTGGAGATGATGTGTTACATACAGCAGAAGGAATGAAAGAGAGTCTCGACTGAAGGCTTTCACATCCACCCGGAGAGTAGTATGCCTGTCAGCCTCAGTGGCCATGTCAGCCCAGAGCTCCGGGTTAATGGACCTGCCAAATCACCCCCAGTCCCTCCTAACGAGACACTGATTGTGGAATTTCCAGAGAATTTACACGCATAATGATAACTCGGATAGAGACGTTTTCATGACTGGCTGAGACCGAAAAACTACGAAAAATCAGGTCAGGCAATCACGAAAATTTGATTTATGAAATACGATAGCAGAAATATGCTCGATCTCTTTCAAAGTGTCATTTTCATTAGAGGAGAGTGCAGAGCTGATATATGTCTCTGGAGAGTGAGGCCCAGATAAACGCTTGTGTGTGTGACGACAGCCAAAGCAGAGAGCGGATGATTTCAACTGTTTGGCTGTGCTTTAGGGAACGTAATATGATCGAGGCAGAGGGTCTGATGAAGATGGGGCCGCAGTGGAAGTAGACGTAGCTGTCGTTTGGTAAACGAGTACCATACCCAGCCACTGCTGAGCCCCCTTTGGCTTGCAGAGAACACACCGTACTAATATCTAAAAGAGGCAAATGGGAGATACAGCAAAATTGAATCATTGGCAGTTTATTGCTGTTATTATTATTCCTCCCCCCACCCAACGGTTCCAGTTTCCGCTAGAGTTATCCTTATAAAACACACTCCCAAATGTCAATTCAATCAATTTAACACGCCAATAATACCACAAATGGCCAAAGCAAAACAGCACTTTAACAATCAGCATCATTCTGCATCAGTGGCACTGATGTTCCATTAAATACCCTTCTAATCATGGCTTTACAAACGCAGCCTCCTCCCCAAAGCGCGGAGGGCCGTGCTGAATGGCGGAAGCTTTGAGGATGGGATTTGAAGAGGCAGTTATCGAGCCTCTCTGGTTCGTGCTGAGACTCCCCCACCCAGCCACACATCAAGGCAATCAAGTGCATTAGCATATGCAAAATCCTATCACACAAAACACATGGTTTGGATGCCATTTCCCAATAAACCCGAATCTGCGCACGCCGGCAACATAATCACAGACACGGGCGCCAAGTTGGTTTTGTGCTCAGACTTCGGCCTTTGCTTTCTTTATGACTATCATTACTGAAATTGCAATTATTATTCGGTTGCGCTTTTGTTTATTCGGTTCAGGACCAATTAGAATTTGTTAATTAAAATCGTAATGTCTCCTGCGACACGCAGTAAATTAAAGTTAGCCATTGTTGTCGAACAATGCCGTCCCCTGTAGACAATACAGTCCTGGAACAAACAAAAAGGCCATGGAAAGAAAGTCAAAGATATGGCCTGAATCAATCATCTTTTCATCTGTTTACTTCAGTCCGGTACTATATCAATAAATGGAAGAGGTGAGATGCAAATTGCGATTCATTTGCTCTATTATTCCAGAGCAAATTTCTCTAGATCTAGAGACAGACGCTGAGAGTTATTGTGAGGTAAACATAACCAGCGCAGGATGATACTACATTCCTCTGACCTAATTCCATAATTAACAGAGGTTTGAGACTAAGCAAAGGCATATTCACAGAGAGAGAGAGAGTAAGAGAGGAGCTGGAAACACCGTGCAGGCAGCTGCAAACACATCTTCATCAATTCATTAGAGACTTTGTACCCAAAGGTAAAATAATAATCGCAGTTGATCATTCCTCACCTCGATTTGCATGATCTTCGGGAGCAATCTGTAACGCTCAGATGTGCAGAAAGTCGCACAAGCCAAGCTTTCTTAGAAACGTTATACGACTCGAGATTTACATCAGGCGGATGAAATGTTCTCCCGCAGCACTCTGTGTATTTCCGCTTCTCTCAACCCATCAAACATTCCTGCCTAAAGCTACTGCATCTCCACAGCAGGTATTAAAACACACAGCGAGAATATGTGCCAGAATACTACAACATGTAAAAGGTGCTATGCTGGGAATCAAGTGTTACGCTGCCCTGCTGAGCGCTGGCCGACACTCTAAAACCAGGATGGAGACCACAGACTTTCAAAACAAAATGCACAGTGCACAATAGAACAATGGTCTCGGATATTTCTCTCTCCTGAAGAACGATTGTTTATGCCAGTGAGTTCAAGTCTCCCGAATGCATGGTGCTTTGAAAGCAGAGGTTAAGAAAACAGGTAAATCATACATTTCTTTTAGAATGACTGGCCTGACTGCTCCAGCACTTCCCTCGGTTGGTGATTTCCTCTGTCTAATGAGGCATTGTATTCTGGAGCTACGAGAGATGATTTGTTTATAGGCATTTAAAAGAGAGCCACAATAAAGTCCAAAGCTTCAGGGAGTCTTTAAAGAAACTGCACCCTCTCATTGGAATGGGATGTTTATGGCTTGGCAGGCGAAAAGGAAAGCTGTGCATTTTACGCACATATTCATTTAGTGAGCATTCAACAAATATACTGTTTCTTTATATCTCAGTTAATATCACTTTGACTATGCCTTTTCTACTACATAAAAAAAAAAAAAAAGAGTACAACTGTATTAAACAATTGTATTAATTCTGATACTAATACTACTAATTTTGATTTAAAATCAACTTCACACTTATACATACATACTACAAACAAAATAATTATTTTAATGAACACATTAATGAAAAATCACAGCTATTTTACCAGAGATAAGGAGGTTTGATTGTTTTCTAGGGTGGCCACAACACTATGACACAAATTACCAATAATTATATTAATTAACTAATATTATTAAACAGTATTAAATCAACTATGTAATTAAATAGATTATCCAAACTGAAGGCATATTTGGTCACAGGCATACATTTATCAGCATTTAATGACTTCAAACATGGCTCATTTAATCCAAATTTAGATTCAGAACTACGTATTTTTAAAAGTTCCTTTCACACATCAGTGTATTTATTTGAACTTTTCTGTTTCTGCATGAGCTGTGTCATTAGAGAGGTGGCGGCGGGAGAAATTGGCCGGCTGATTGGTGTTTTTTAGTCCCTAGAGAGAACAAAGGTTAAGTTAAATACCAGCGCACTGAATTACAGCAGAGCGAGATCTATTAGACAGGCCCCCTCATTTGTCAAAACTCAGTATGGACGATGAACGCAGCTGCAAACCTTCCCCTCTCCATTAAGTTCCCAGTACGCCCGGTCCCCAGGCAGGCTACCGCCAACACTGTCCCTCTGCTGAGTTACAGCTCTCCTGGGGCCGCTAGTTCATTTAAAAGCCTTTGTGGGGTGCCATTAATTCTGATAGATAGATATCACTAAACTGCTGAACAAACATCCTACTCAGTCATTTGCATACATTACAGTAATGGTCAAAAAAAATAAAACATTCATACCGATAAGAGCTGTGCACGTGAGCTACTCTGCCAGCATTTCACTGGTTATTCAGAATGGTTTAAAGCAAAGAATGTAATAACTATACGTTTTTAATGTATCTTGTATTTAAGAAATGCTTTTATGTAATGAAAAACTCAACACTGAGTTTTGAACACTGCGAATGCATTTATGAGGATATTCCAGTGATACAAACATCACATAATGACTGAACTAAAAGCAAAAATAGAAGAAGCATGGGGGGGAGGCAATTGTTAGCAGGTAATATGAATTATGATGCACAAGGATTGAATAATGTATATGAGAAAGTGGGAGTCTATTTTTTTTTTCTTCATTTAAATACCCATAATGTATCTTCAACTACTCTCCTATAGCTGACCTAATACTTTAGACAAACACACTCTTGCATATACAAGTTCTTATTGCAAGAGGGAATATTGAGCAGTTGGTAATAAAAGCAAATTCCTTTATTTGACTGTAAAAACAAACCCTTATGCACATCAGGAGTTTATTTCTCTCTTGTAACAGTGCGTTTGGTGCATTTTCAAACTGGCCTTGATTTGCTGCCACAATCATTTCTATTTAATGGATCAATATTTCAACGGTGCATCGCCATGTAAGCTAATAAATGCAGATTTGTTCCAGAGTCTTAAGCGCCTTAATGTGAATCTAATATAATATTCCCATATTTGGTGAGATTTTTTAATATTGCAAAATGTCACCTCCACAGTTTCAGAAGGGTGTGAAATGTGTACCGCTATTATTACATCCAAAAAAAGCTGACACCTACCTAGGCAAAATTCCTCTACCGCTCTCTCTCACGGCCTCCCTCTAGTTAAAGCCTTTTTATCTCATAAAATTTGGTACATAGTAGTTCATTCTCTCATATCTCGCTGGCAGGGCTCTAAATCTGCAGTTTGAGCTGCCATGAAACTGAAAAGAAACAAATGTTCTGCATATGAAACCCACAATCGTATTGTGTTGGGTCTCCCTGGAGCTGCAGAGAGTAAAAGAAAAAAAAAAAAAAAAGAGAAAAACACGCACAGAGAATAGTGTGATTTCAGGGTAGATTAAATCACATGGATCTCAAGGCTACAGTTCATAAAAAAGGAAGAAGTCTGAAGATTCTGACAGTGGCCACCTGGAGTAGTGTGATTTGGATGAGTATCTACAGGCTAAGAAAACACTGTAAACACGGTAACATCTGTTTTCTTCCTAATTCACACAAATTTGCTTTTCCCACCCCATTTAAACGAACCTTCAAAAGCACATGTTTTTAAAACACTTCCTGCACTGTGACTCTAAAATAATGGCTGCAAACTGTAGTCATTTGTCAAAGGTCACACTGAGGTCAAACTAATAAAAAGGCGACTGAGGAGCCTGTTGCTATTGTAAGCAACGGAGCGCATTCTTGCAGAAAGCACGCACACCCAACCACCTCCACGTTCACAAATTCAATCACTCCCTCTATAACATCCAGCCTGCTGTCCACAATGGCCGAGTGAAACAGCTTTCGGCCTCCTTTAGCTCAGTGACAATGTCTGCCCTGTCATCCGCAAAAGAGCTGGCGCAGCTGTGTTTGAACGTGCTGTCAGTCAGCATCTCTGCAGCCGGGCTCCGCCGCCTCTGAAAACGATTCGCGACTGGTGCACAATGAGGGTGGAGCCGTTCCCTTTCAGCCACGGCTCTCTCGCTCGCTTTTCTTTCTCCGCCACTAAAAAACCCCTCTCGAATCATCAAACGGACGTGAGTGCATTCAGCTCTGGCTGCGTGCCGGCTCTGATGACAGATCAGGTGAGACAGGGACGAGATGCGACCACGTTTGCACTCGGGGCCCGGTTGGCTTTTACAATCCTCCGGGGATGCCGTGAGGCCCCGGTGCAGCCGCAGTGGATCCGCGCCTCTCCATTTCCCCTCGCTCAAGTTCCAAGTCCTGCTAATCAATACTGTCACTAAGGCCACAGAGGTATTCTGGCTTGTTTTTTTTGTGCCGCACTGCAGCCGAGAGAAGCTCATTGTTCTTAAATCATACAAACCTAAGCAGCCCTCTTTGACTCGGAGCAGATTTTTAATGCGTTCCGGAGCTATTACTCTTATGCCACCCAAAGTGCCGCGTAAGCCCCCCATAAATCTCGGCGTTGAGCTCGTGAACAAAGAGCTAAAATAAGGTTAACTGCTGTCTTTCCTATGCTTTGGGAACATATGGGAAGACTCTCAGACTTGATAAGTCATTGATTAATGGCTCTGACTCGTAGTTAATAACACCGCTAAGGAATGGAGGAATCGCAGTGGGAATATAAAAGTCGGGCCGTCGCTCAGAACCGGCTCAAAAGTCAAATCTCCCTAAATCAGCAGCAGCTCTATTTCGGCTCACATAAACATTCACGTGTCAAAAAGCAGAAGTCAAACAAGTGTCTAACTTCCTCACTTCTTAGAGTCTGAGAAGTGCTGTGGCATCTAATTCGATTTGAGGGCAGTGTTTCTGTTATCGAAATGGGAGAGGTGCTTTGAGAGCTGATAGCCCTCAGAAAGTTGCAGAGAGGGGGCCTGTGGCTGGTCAGCAGATGAAATCAGCATGGGGTTGTAAGTATAGAAGGCTAAGAAGCCCTCCATTAGAGTCTGTAGGGAGAAAGTTGTGCAGTATAAATAGCTCCCAGAATGAACTCCCTTTGGAGAGCTTGAGAGACGAAGAGAACACTGACAAACATCTCACTTGGAGACGGCCTATCCCAGCCTATCCAGTATTTTCGTCTTGTTTTCCTATTAAAACCATCCTTAAACAAGATTTTCTTAAGCCAAAGAGTGTAAAAAAATAAGGCTTTTTTTCATTCTTATTCCATGTTTTTTTTTTCATGTTGTATAAACCTAATATTCAATGTTGTTGTTTATTATTAAATAGATTAATTCAAAATATAATTCCTGAAAACAATGAAATTACTTAATTTATCTGTATTATGGGTGCTTACATGTTCACTGCTTTTCAAAAGTATGAGGTCAAAAAGATTAGTTACAAAATAGAAAACTAAACAAAAATACTGAGTATGAATTATTATTGTTCATATCTTATTGTGAAAAGGACCTTAGCAACTCATTCCTGCAGCGATGCCTATAAAACCTTTTAGCATAGTAGACAGTAGTAGTTAATTGTACTCAAAGGATATCGACATTTTTTCAACAAACTTATCCTGCTTGTCATCAGTTTTGGGGAAGTTCTGGATGTCATTCTCCAGTCTCTGAATATGCCGTTCCATTGTGTCCAGGCTGGCTTTCAGGATTTGAGCAGATACTGTAAAAAACAAACAAAAAATTAGTTATGGGTAAGCTGATAAGCTTATAGTCAAAGAAAATTATATCATGATTCAAGACAAGAAAGTATTTTTATTTGAAATGACTCTTGAGTTCATGCTTAATTATACTGATCCACAGTGTAAAGTCAGGCATTGTTATGTGTTATTTATTATATGTATGTTATTTATCTCAGTGTCTCAGTTTTTTTTCTTTTTTTCTTCTGTACTGTGTAGGCGGTAGTTGCCTACTTCATACTGTTTGATGAACTCCAGTGCTCTTATTTAAAATTCAACATCTTGACAAGCATATTAAGTCCAGCATCTAACTCAGCCCTCAGAAATCTTTGGCTAAGAACACTGCACTGAAGTTACTGTCAAAGGGGTTCTATTCTTCAACTCTGGAGACTTTAATCAGTTGCAATATTACTTGAGGCAAGGCGTGACACATTTAATATTGATAAATAATGATGCATGAAGCATACAGCAATAGTGATCTAAAATAAGAAAAATACAATCACAGCATTCCTGAATAAGGAAAACACATCATATACATATGTATACATATACATAAACACATTATATATATATTACATTCTTGAAGTCTGGATGACATTGTAGTGACACCAAATGAAATAATGACATACATCATCAATATTAAAAATAGCATAACACTCATAAAGCCACTATAAATGTGCATTTCAGTTCAAAACAATAATAATAAAAAAATACAACTTAAATATGCAGATGATTCCCAAACAACAACTAATTGAGATATAACTAATACAGTTAATTTCCCGTTCTAGTTATTCAAATGGACGTTCCAGCTTGTTATTCTCAAGCGTATATTGGCTGGTCTGGGTTGTAAACCTTGCAGGTGTGCTCAGGTGGACAGGTGCACTGAAGTGATGCTGGAGTTGCTGACTGCGGCTGATGTCCGGAGGCTGAGTGGCGTCAGCATGGGTTCAGCTTCATTAATCTCTACATAATCACTGTTTACTGCTCTCCATCTCTCTCTGCACTCACTGTAGTCCTTTCAAGTCTGGACTTCAAAGCGCCAGCAGTGTCTTAGGGGGATCAGTAGGGATGCACAAACAGTTGTGGTGCCGTTTTGTGATTGGTGTATGGCTTTAGCTTTATTGATACACACGGTACGAATGATCACGGCACAATAAGGTTCGTCTAAGAGGGTCAAATCTCTGACTCATCAGAGACACGAGAGGCTTTGTGTGGGTCTTAGAGTGGACAAACACTCTTCAGGAGGGTTGCTGTGAGGACATTCTGAGTAGCTCATATATTAAGTACTTAATTAAATGTAACACAAGGATTTCAATAGTATCAACAGTTACCAAGGGGGAAATTTTTAATTTTTTCTTTACAACTATTTTTGAGTAATAAGGCTAACAGATCTATCTATCTATCTACCTACCTACTGTACCTACCTACCTACCTACAAGAATAAATCACATTCTAAAAACATTTAACAAAAACCATATATTTTTATACAGTATTACGTAGTGTACCCTACAATTTAATTTAATTTATTTTTTCTTATTTTTATAAAACAAAACAAAATCATACATACATATACATATATATATATATATATATATATACATATATATATATATATATATATATATATATATATATAAACTAAATTAGTCACAAGAGTTTAGCTTCAGAATTCAATCTGTTATTTCTAACTTGTCCTACTCGACAATGAAGCCAAAATAGGAGGACACTGGGCAGTAGCTACAAATCTACTCAAAGTACTAACAACAATATAAAGGGTAGACTCCTTGTCATTAGTAGCATGCTGGAGGAAACCCACAACTGGGGATTTACTGTCCCCTAATCAAGGCTCACAAAGCCGAGGTTAACACTCTGTCTGAGGACAGGTCTTGTGAGAGAACAGAGAGAGAGGGCAAGGGCAAAAGTTTAAGCTTTACAATGATGCTACAAGCTTGTCAGGCTGGTTTTAAAAGCAAAAACACTGTTGGTTTAAAATACTCTGATGGTATGTTGTGATGATTTTTATTGGGGCCCGAGCAAGAGAATTGTGGGCAGACATATGATGGAGATGGATAGGCAAGGTAGCCTCTATGGACCAAGTATTTGGGGAGCAGAAAGGGTGAGAAAAAGCCAGTTGAGTTCAACTAATAACAGCACTGACTCACTCATCTCACAGGCCTCGCCACTGATGAAACGCAAACACTAGGGACCAATGAAAAATAAAAAACTCTGCTCTGTTCTAGAACCAAGAACGCATCTCTTGGAGGTAACTATTACTCGAATAGGAATTGCCTCCAAATATCCACAGAATAACTCACAACAAACTTTTGAAGAGTGGAGTAAATAACAAACGAGCAGTACTTAAAATCCAATCAATACCAAAAGTCTTTAAAAAAACAAAAATACAAATCACCACATTTCTATTAGATGCCTCACTTTGTGCCTGAAGAGCTGATCATTAGCTAAGCAACATCCTAATGCCTAACTCTATTGGAATCAATTATTGGAGTATATAAAATCTCCTGAGAGGAGTGCAACAAGTGTTGCACGCAGGTAATCAATCACTTCCTACATAGAAATCTTTCTGTTCTAACTAGACCTCATGTCTACCACAAAATAATGTGATTTAGGACCACACACAGCCTACTGAATCTATGAATAGTTACTTCATTTCCCAATGTGAGCACTTAAGAAATTAATTGCTTGGTTTAATTACTACAATAAATAGGATAATGCCACGGTGTCCAGTACAATCAGGATTTTGAACGTTATTACAGCTATAAAAAAGTTGGAGTGGTAACAGTGTGTGGTACTGCATGTGGAAATTAACAGAAGAGGAAAATGTTAATATTTCTTTTGATGTTCCTCTAAAAGTATGGGCTCGTTATGGGTCAGTTTCTGCTTTTCAGCAATAAATTTGTTTGTCTCGGAAGCAGCTTTCCTCTTCTTAATAGAGAACCCTGCTGGAAGCCCAAGCAGAATAAAAGAGGCATCCTTTTGGGATATCATTAGTAAGATTAACAACAAAATAACACTGTTTACAGGGGATCAGCACTGCTGCATTAATAACTTGAACATGCTCATTTCACATGATCTGGGGGGGGAAGCAGGGGGGGGGGACCCTTAAAAAGATTCCCTGTCCTATTCACGGAAACCATTTCTGGGACGTGGCAATTTAAACTAATGACTGCTGTCTGTGTGCTTCCATAACACCCACCAACAGTGTGTGCGCGAACATTCATCACCTCTTCAGGTTAACAAATATTTAGGCTATTGGCTAGTTTTCATTACCAAAGATTGAAACCGCACGTAATTTTCACTTTATTAGAGCATTTTCTCACAAGGCTCATTCATGCGTTCCATCTGTGCTTTTTATTTTGCATTCTTTTTTAAGTCTATGTATAGTCTCTCCAAGGCCAGTCGGTTCAATCAACTAAACCGGTATCATAAAAAAATGGTTTCTTTACCTCAAATCACGTTAAAGCTGTTATGCAGAAACCAGCATGTGAATACCTTCGCAGAACGAGCCAAGATCTGAGTGAATTTAAAGATCAAGGACTCGACAGCATTAGTGCCCATTGTGATGGCATTACACAATAAGACAAACTCTTGCTGGTTGGCTTCTTAAAGATTTACAGTCAGGGTTTAGTGTTTGTGAGCCCTGCCCTTCTGTTCGGGCTTGCTCTGTGTGATATTCATTCTCAGAGCCAGGGGACAGACGAGGACTATTTCATTAAAACCCTTCCTGTCTCCTCTCCCCATAAACTGCCATGAAGTAACGTCGCTTGTCATAAAAAAGAAAGAAGATGCGCTTTGCAAAATACCAAATCATCAGCTGTAATGCCAAGGTGTCAGCGTTACTGTCAGCCATTTGTTGGAGGGCACCATCTCCATGTGAGATTTATAGATAAGGCGTATCAATATTTCATAGCTGTGTAGCTGTGATGCTCGGATGATACAATGTGAATTGAGATTTATTTTGAAGCAGGATGCCCCTGTGTAGCATAAGGCGTTTGAGATTTAAATAATCTCCACCGACAAAGGCGGACGCAGAGGTAGACGAGTGTGTGAGCGCTAGAGAGAGAGAGAAAGAGATGATGAGGTAACTAAAGAGGTTTATGCTTGAAAGTTACGGTCCATCACTTGACATATGTACACTGATAATTGGCAGGAAAGTGGGAAACTTTCATTAAACTCCAATTAGACTGGAGTTCATTGCATTCATCCTGTACAAAAAGTTTGATGGGGAGAAGGAAGCAGAACAGGGTACAGCCAGATTACGTCTTTTAATTTGGTATGTAATGAGTTTGAGGCTCAGGAGACCCTTAAAATAAAGACGTTACAGATACCAAAACTATCCCCTCTCCAATTCTACCTTATTAACTATAGAAGGTAAAATGCAGTTCTACCAAGAATGGCTCCTCACAACGAAAACATGCCTCTCGTTGAAGTATCAACAGATGATAAACTTCAATCGTTAATAAAAAGTACTAAAAAACACTACATCCTCACTGAAGTGCGTTGAGGATTATTGATCTCCACAAACAATAACCCCTTAAAAATCTAAATACTTCTATAAGCATTGAACTGATAGACTTCATTTCTATTTAGTTCATGGAAAGATACATTTTTCAGTTTGTTTATAAAACATTTGTGCATCTGCCAGCACTTCTTTGCCACTTAAGAACGAGTAAAGGTAATAGGAAACAGACAGCACAGTAATGGCTCATACTTGGCATATATTCTTTAGCAGTACGAAAAGACAAAAGCATCTACATATTTACACAAGAGCTGTTCAGGTAGAACAAAAGAGCTCAGATCACACTGCATAAAGATAATATGCAATGCAATTACTATCTTGTGACTAAGGCTTCTTTGTACTTTAAAATTGAAGGGAATTTATATGAATATATGTGAAGAAAAGTATACTGCAGATATTATCACTAAACACAAAAACCAGACAGTGTATAGTTTCTGCAGAACATCAATTATTTTTAATGCAGAAAGAGTGCAAATCCACAATGCATTTTCTGCTGAGCATAATTACTAGTCACCATCAATAGGGTGCTAATCGGATGGAGAGTAAAAAAAAAAGCAGCAAATCCTTTTACGTCCGCTCCATTTATTATTTTAATACGTGTTTTCCTAAAATCCCTCACTTTGCAAATCATAATTAAGGATTTATTGACTGATCATTTGAGAGCTTTTGTACTTAAAAACCTTAAGGTTGAAATATGCTTCGAAATGAGCAGCTAGCCACAGGAGATCCCAGCTGATGAAATGAAAATATTTCTTGATCGTTAAGAGTAAATAAAAAAGGATTAAAAAAAGGAGTGTGAGGAGGGGCACTCTAATACCACTGAATCCATTGTTAGTAAAATATAAACAATCCCCCACCACGTGATTCACTGCAAACTACTTCTAACATGCAAAATGTGAAAGAAACGGATCAAACAACAAAACCGTAAGCAAATCCCATTTCCCTTCTGAATGAGATGAGCAATTCTAGATTACCCATTCACATCACATTAACTGCACACCTCATGCAATACAAACACTAGTGAGCTCTGTCTATGCTGGCCGCTGGCCATCAAGCGTGTGATTGGGAATCGTCAGCCTCTGTCCGCTCTCCTTAACGGACGCCCATTTTGGAGGAGAGGATTTGCCATACAGGAGCGGTGAGGCTGGAAATAAAAGTGCTCTTTCTCTCCTCAGCTTCCCTTAGGATCCTGTAAACAGCGCTGGCCAGGCGATAACGCCACTCTATTGTGAGAAGCTCCTTGGTTCAATGACATCCCTTTACAACTGAGGCCTTAAAAGGACCCGGATTGGATGCAATTACTTAGCCCAAACTGCAGATAGAGATGATAGATAAAATGTGGAAGAAAAGAAAAAAAAAATACATTCACAGGTCAGGGATCCAACCAATTTTCTGACCTGAAAGGGATATTTTTTTATTTTTATTTCTTTAAGGCGGCAGATATCTGTATCAAACACATACGGAATTGAACTCATACACTTCCTCAGAACATATTGCTCTTGGCAGCCGCTGTGACAACAGATAGCTGACGCACGCATCTCAGAGGGACACACAAATGGAGCCAATTATAATGTATTTTGATATATGAGAAAGTTTAGACATCAACCCGAGGTGCTGACAATTCCCTGAGAGCGGGAGAAGAAATCTCGCACACAGAGAAAGGCAAAGACGTATAAAGGGTGAGCAGTAAAGAACAGTGCACAGGCCTATCGATCTTTGCCCTCTAGAAAAGAAAAGACCGGAAGGCTTTCAAGTTATACACATGCGTGACTTGTAGTTCTTTTACAACACGCCGCTGGGCAGAATCGCTAAACTGTCTAACGAGCAGCGAGTGATACCAGTCACATCGGTCGCCCGGCTCCTGACAGCCCAAATAAACAACTACCTGAGTAGCTCCAGAGATTCACAGAGAAGAAAACAGAAAGGGATGAACCACTGACAGAGAAATACACCTTTAACTGGGTCTGTCTGGATATGGAGCCTCGGGGGACACTGAGGGAAGTCTGGGCTGTGCAGGTGCAGGGGGTAGAGGGTGTGGGTGGGCCATGTTTATGTGTTATGAATACCGGTGAACAGATTGTGAAGCTGGGGGATATTTATAGGTAAACACACACCTTTGTCCTCCACTGCTTCAGTACCCACATGCCCTTGGGTGATCGTGCCCCTACTAAGGGCTCAAGCTCACTAGAGCTCTGACGAAGCTTTTGACAAGTGTAAGACGTATTTTGAGAGTCTGGAAAAGCCACACTCCAAACAATTATTCTAGCTGTTTGCTCAGTTTACTTGAATAAAATAAGCTAAACCAACACAAATCTTTAGTTTTTTTAAACAGGTGTCATTTGCAATTGTCAATTTTACAATGCTAAATGAAATCACATTTGTAAAAAATTGAGTTAACTTATACCATTTGTGTTGGGCCTGCACAAATAATTTATGTTGCACTGATTGAGCAGTGGATATCTAGTTCCCAGCATGCTATGCATATGGATAGATCATGAGAATACATGTTGAAATTAAATGCTGCTTCATGTGTTTTTAGTGAAAGCAAATAACTTTTATAGTTTGTTGTTCACTTTTTTTCACTATGTGACCTTTAAAAGAATTTATGTTCATCTTGATTTTTTGAGGTTACTATTATGGTGAAGTGTAGACCTTGTTGTTTGGCTATGGCTACATGAGCTGTGTACTAATGTGTTAACGCCACTGATGAGAAGATTTTTGCTGTATTAGGATGTCTGTTATATTCCTGTATGATAAAAAAAAAAAAAAAAGTATTAAAAAAAAAAAGTATATAACTTAAATTCTGCACTTAGGTACCAGTCTGTACTGCAACAGCAATGGTGGCGTCGGCAAGAGTGAATTATGTTTAGGGAACATTCACAGAACATGTCAAATTAAATTGGTTTGATCTCATTGGATTCGCATGATTTTTGTCATCTGTACAATTAACATACTTTAAGTTCAAATAAATCAGTTCAAATAAATGGAAGTGTGCATCATAATTTGATTAAGTTACATCAACAAGCTATTTTTCTGAGTGCAGATTAAGTTGAAATCACTGATAATGCAGCCTCTGTTTTTACATATAGAGCATATATAGACTTTCACAACAATCTAATATTAAAAAAGCTGATTTTCAAAGTCGTTCAAGAGAACAACAATAATATGTATATAGTTCTGATAAGCAATTCACTCGATCAGTCTTAGTAAATTTAGTCACATGAAAAAAAGAAAAAAGAACAATAAAACTATAAATAAAATAATAGCAGACAGATATAATATAAACACACAGATGAAAAAAACAACACATACATGTACTAAACTACAATTCCTTCTTTAAACTACTTTATATTTGTCTCTCCACATCTCTAATGTACAAAGGAAATAACATCTTCGATTCTTAAGGGGAGGTAAGTTGATAGCATAAAATACCAGGGAGATTTTCAAAAATGTTGCAGAATTTGTAGAGTGGGAGTTAGCTGCTTACTTATTACTCTGCTAGAGTTCACAGATTAGCTTATTTGAAGGGAATTGTGGATCGGTATTCATAAAGTCTGATACAGACAGAGCAAGGAGGGCAGACACATCCATCAATGTTTGAACATCAACTCACTGTTTAATATCACCTCTCTGAACTTCGGCTAACGAATACCACGACACAGTGTATATCTTGCAAGGGAATACTTTCATTGCCGAGAAGGATTTCAATGATTGGTATTTCTGAGATAATCGTGCAAACCGCCTCTCAAGAGCGAAGTGCACTGGGATAAATGAGAAAGAACCAGAGGCTAACTGAAGCGGCTCTGGGTGAGAGAATGGTAGAGAAGTTGACTCCACAGTTACTCGCAGCTTCAAAGTGTTATGCTATCGTATGGTGCATGAGACGGACCTTAAAGGGGCACAGTCCATCAGCTGAGTGACATTTGAGCGCAGTGGAAAGTTCCAGCTCTGTTTGTGAGGCTGATAAGCATGTGGACAGTCTCCATAATGCAATGCAGGAAGGCAAGTGCATGAATAAAATATCGATATCTGTGACATTCATACTGAGCCTAGTGAATCACCTTTGGGTTCTTGCAAAAAAATAAATAAATAAAAACAAAAAATGAATAATTTCCAGAATCAGTCACAGAATGATCTGTTCATAACAATTTTTCAGTATTTGCACAGCTCTTATTTTAGCATTTGATTTTCATAAATGTTTTAGAAATGAAGACGTGGATGTGGAGGGATGGCATACAATTTTGAACGTTTGCTATTTGCTTCAGAAATATTATTTCCATGCCCTCTTCTGTGTATATATTGTAAATGTCTCATTGTGCATGATTATCTGCAGCAATTTTGTCACTGCTCTTATTTCTAGCTCAACAGCTCCCTCTGTGAGAAACATCATGACCTGAGAGAGAACATCTGCCCTTATTCGAGCACATTTAAAAGAAAGTTAACTGATAGCTACCTATGGTGTTGAAACAAACCCCTCGAATGTCCATATGAGAATCAACGTTTACAATCTAATCAGCTTTAGGAAACAAACAAACAAAAAAGCTTGGTATAGATGTGCACAGCTGATTTCAGCAGTTTCATAGATCGCTCATTATGTGAAACAATACACCGTTAGGACACACCTGACTTCATTGACCATTTCCTAGCTTTGATTTAAGGCTAAATAAAGCCTCAGTTCATCATTGACACAGTTAATTCAAATAAATGAGAGGCATTGAAAACACAGTCTCTAGTGTCAGCGTTCTCTGCTCTCGCTGCATAAATGTCCGCCATAGATAATCAATGAGGCTTTGTAATGAAGACTTTTGTTCATTGGGGAAGAGGCTTTTAGATGATCGGTCACACTGGCTTTGTTCTGGATACAGGACTGGGTAAAACCCAAGAGTTATTTTTAGACGCATGCAACAGCCCGGAAAACAACTGAAAGTGAAAGTAGCTGCAATCCTGACCGTGTTTAGCCTATGATGACTAGAAACCCATACATGGAATATTAAACTATTAGATATTATTACATGGACTTTCCCGGTCCTGAATGTTCATGTTGTTCTCTAGTTAGGACAAATACTAGTGCTGTTAAACGATTAAATCACAAACGTTTTTGTTTACATAATGTGTGTGTGATGTGTATTTATATATGTATTTTTATTTATTATGTATATAAACTATGCATGTCTATATTTTAAGAGAAGCTTGGATATTAAATATATTTATACATACAAACTAGATAACTATATAACTACATAAATGTATATACATGTACATATTTTCAAGATATATACTGTATGCATGTGTCTTTATATATACACATAATAAATATACACATTACACGCACACATATAACATAAACAAAAACTTATTTTGGATGTGATTAATCGCTTGACAGCAGTACAAAATACATGATCAAATACTAGACACTGCAGCAGCCATATTAAAAATTTGAACTAAATTGTAATATTTCTTTAATAGTTTGGTACACATAAACTTTTTTAGTGAAACACTGTGAATATAGTAACAAAGGATAGACAGATAGAGTTCAACAGTTGAATGCTAAGTTGTTATGTTACAAAAATAGATGCCTTTGTATTTTCTTTTCATAAAATGGCCCCATTTGCTGCCTCTGACCATTCATCCTCTTTGGTGGGAGCTCTGAAGCTCACAGGCCTGAAGGTACAGGGTAGAGAAATTACATCTGTGGCTTCGCTCTTTGTGTGCCTATTCCCTATCCAGTCCCAATGCATCTCTGCGCTGTGCCACATGTACTGCATTCTGGCCTCCGCTCAGGCCTGCTGATTGCTGTGACTCTGGCTTGATTAATGGTGGATTTGAAACGAAAATGATCTATTCATCCGAGGTGTGAGGCAGCCTGTAGTCTTGATTGACTGTCGGCACAGGCCAAGGAGCCACGCTGGAGAGCGGGAGAGGTGCGCCATTAGCCGAGTTTACCGAGGAGCGGATATCTCTCCATGCACACCTCTGGTGGCCAAAAGCAAAAGAGCTGTGGTGGAAGTGCAATTTGAGGGAGCTTCAAGGACATTAGCGGCCTCCGTTCAGACCTCCCGCTTTTGGGGCTGAGCGGGGTAAAGGCCGTCTGACTCTAATCTAAAAAATTAAACAGAGAGCGCAGTCATCTCCGTCCGCTTTGTAGTCTGAATGCAGCTACTTATCGACACGCCACTGATTCACAGCCCCCCTGCCGCTCACGCTGATGATAAACCAAAGTGAATCACAGCCAACATCTTCACTCACAGCCTTGTCATCTTAAAACAGCAGCGAAATGGGCCCTTAATGAAAACATGACGCTGAGATGATTTAAACATGTCCGTAAGAGAGTTCTTCTAGCCACGGGACAGTGCTTCTTTGAGGAATTAAGGCGAGATGAAACTGGAAGATGATTAAAATGGGCTATTTTAAATCCGAAGCACTAGACACATGGAATCTGACTGATCTGCCAGCAATCCATTTGCATCGAGCGGCACAAGTCCATTTTTATTGAGCGCTCCGTATCTATGGTGAGCAAAGCTTTTGAGTCTTCCAAGGAATTCGAGCAAGTTGAAGAGGCCTCTCCAACCGTACTTTCATAGTGAAGCACCAGGCTGCAAACAGCTCTTTTAGATCAATTCTACGCTGTCAGCCATGTGTGTTTAAATCAGCACGGGGGAAACGGTGCGCACACTGTTCCGGGCCACGCTGCCAACTCCGGTGTCTATTAAAATAGATTGTTCTCACCGTGCGTGACCTTCTGCTTGTATTGGTACTGAGGCCCAACATTACTACCGAAATTAGGATAGCCTGTGTCCCCCCTTAACAGCGTAATAAAGTCCATACAAAGTGATTTATATCCCTCCACCAATGAAAAAGGTCAGATCAATTCCCACACCTGCAAACTCTGTCTTCATTTAGCGCGGTCGCGTGCGGACGTCACGGACCGTGGCATTTGCACGGCAAACACATGTATAAGCAAGTGTATATTCATGATGTGTTTAAAAGGAAAAGTGCCTGATATTGATTGGAGATTGGATTGCCCATTTGCTTTTTGTTTTGCACCCAGCAGATGCACAGCCTCGAGCATTAGATCGCAGAGCTATAAAGAAGGCTCTGTCGCTCGCTCTCTCTCTACCTCAGGCAATCCTTAAACTCATCAGCGTTTTAATGAGACTTTCAAGCAGGGAGATGAATTAACTGCCTGCCTCTTTTTTTTTTTTTTTCTTCCCCTGACTGGCACAATCCCTACAGACGGCCCGAGCAAACAGAGAAGTCAGGCCATGCATTATTTCATATTTTATCTGATATTCACAATAGTCTCATAAACAAATTAAGAGAGGGATTTCCTCCACCTGACGGTGATGGCTTATTACCTTTCTCTCTTTCTCTCTCTAATTTCAAAGATTTTTCTACATACAAAACACATTTTCCACTTATCCAGGTATGAAACACTCGCTGGTGGCAATATGAGGGATGCGATAATGTAATAATCTTAAAATCTAAAGGCTGAAATAGTATCTAGGGAGGTCACAGCATTATTGTTTATAGGATTATTGCACTCATGTAATAGCAAACAACAATATAAGCATTTTATGGCACATTTCAGATGTCTCTAACATAAAGTCTTAGCTGACAACATATTCTGTTAATATTTTTTTGTTGTTGTTTTTTATACTTTACATTATATATATATATATATATATATATATATATATATATATATATATATACAAAAACACACTAAAATTACATTGTCTCAATCCTTTTCCCCAGCATGTTAAAAGCTTCGCTGGTTTTTACAAAACTTTTAAACATTATAAGAGGGCTTTGAGAATTTTGTTTTGTATTTTTTTTAATGTGAGTCACAAATAAAAATATTACAAAATAAAATAAATATATGTATATATATTGTGGTGTAGGTTTCTGTGGATACAGGAGAGGGGCTAATCAGTGAGGGGTTCTTAAAGGCCAACAATAGAACATTCCATTGATTTTTTATGCTCTAAAATTTAATTGAATGGTTTTCTGAGAATCCATATAAAACATGCAAACTAAATTCAAATTTGATTTACCTACTTCATGGAAAATGTCCTTCAAAGGTATGATCCAATTGATGTGATGCTTTATCCTAACATCAATCATCTTTGACTGACATATCTCATTCTACAAACACATACGAAACAACCTTTTAATCATCTAAAACTGCATTACCGATGTTGCAGGATAAGGTTCACAATGAAAAAACTCAATGAACCCAGGAGCTGTTAAGATGTTGGATGTATCACCCATTCCAAGCCTTCTCAGCTGAATGGCTGTGGGGTGGAATAGTGTTTGCCTTTTTAAAGTCCTCGTGTCTCTAGGCGGCTTCAATGCCTCGACTCAATTTAATAGCCATTACCTAAGGAGCTCTGTGACTCTTGGCATAACCGGATAACTAATAGCCACAAGCTGTGTGCCCATAAGGCTTTCTTCTTGCATACCCCATCTTTAAAGCTTAATAGTACCCTAACGCTAAGTAAAGAAGATAAGAATAAGAGAGAGAGGCAAGCAAACATACAGTGTTATTAGCTTGCTGCCTCTTAACGCATCAATAAGTCATGAAATGATGTCTGCACTTTCTGGCTGTTCTTTCTTCAGAGAGAGACAATCAATAAGTAAGCTGTATGTGACTCATTAAGGGGACTTCACTTACGATTATTTAAAAGAAAGGTTAAGATATGTGCATCACGCTTTGTTAATGCCGTTTATGAAACAATTGGATTAAGGTTCACTAAACCTTCTGAGCATGTCTTCTCATATTGTGCGAAGAGAGACGTCTGCGCAGTTTATTTCACAGTCTGGTGGACCTCTGAAAACGTTAAAGGGATAATTCATCCAAAAAGGAAAATCTGTCATTATTTACTCGCCCTCATGTATGCTGCTACTTTTCACGACAATAGCAGACGTGAAGATATTCACTCGTTCTTATCTAACTGTGACCACATCTGTCAAGCTCCAAGAAGGACCAAAACACCATTAAAGTATGGTGATACAAGTGAAGTCATACAATACAGCAGCTTCGTACATGGGGGAAATGATTTTTTAATTTGTTGGTGTTTCGAGGCTTGATGCTTACTAACTTGAAATATTTAGAAGCACATTAAGGAACTTTTCATCATATTAAATTTAATCAAACCCTTCTAATAAATGTAATGACATTAGCGTATTCCTTTTAAATATATTACAGTTCTCACACATTTATTTTTAGTCGCAAACACCAGAGTAAAAAAAAATGCACTATCGAGGTCCTTTCTGATGATTTGCAGCCATTCACTATGAACTGTAGAATAAACACTTAGGGGCGTATTCAGGTTTTGAACAACATGGCGCAGAGTAAACACCATCAAGACTTCTATTATTGGGTGAACTACACCTTTAAAGAGGGAAGGACATGGAATCCTTCTCTGCTCTCAGATCTGTTTACTTGAAGAGTGATGGCTGACCTCCGCATGACAGAAACTCCTCCTGCTCCTTTGCTTTGACACGCCGGCCTTAGGTGACTAAGAGAGAAAGAGAGTCTGAAAGGAGAGAGCAGAGCAGGAAGAGGGGGCGGATGGGAGCAGAGCCATAGCAGCACCAACACCTAATCCCCTCCTCCTGAGATTTTATTGGCAGCTCTAGCAGAGAATGGCAGACACCCATTATAACTTAACACATCAAAATGGCAATGTGGCACACGTAGAAAAGGCCACCTGAAGACAAACACAGCAGCCCTCGCTTTATCTGCTGTGAACTCGCAGACAAACGCTGCATCAATTTGGCCAGCAACAATCGATTCTCTCTCTCTCTCTTTCTCCGTCTCACTCTCTCTGTCTCTGTTCTCTTAACTTTGAGAGGACAAGGCTTCGCATGACAATGCAATTAAAATTTCCTTGCAGACCTTACATTCCTGATATTTCTGATTATAGCATTCAACCTGTTGCTCGGAGACACGAAATCAAAGTCATAAAGTGACGGCTGGCTGCGTATCGCACGGAACCGTGCCATGGTCACCTTTTTTTTTTTGCCCTTTCCCCCTTCATTTGCAAAGTGGAACAAGGCTTCCTGCTGAGCCTGGCCCTCCCCTTACTTATCAGCATGCACAGGACCAGGCTTTGAACCCCAACACTCTTTCTCAATTTCACATGCAAACACACTGCTACTCATTTTAATATATTTGAATATGGATCACACTGCGCCATTTCATCTCACGGAACAAAACAAGGAGGAAAATAAAATGCAAATCACCTAGATGTAAAGGAAAGGTCACATCTAAAAAAAATACTTAGACAGAAGCAATACAAACCTAAATAATTTGGCGTTTGGTGTACATTATTTGCTCAAAATTTGCCTAATAAGTATAAGGGAGTGGAGTAAGATATATCAACAGGTAACTGTCCTATGGTCATGAGGTCATATATTCAGAAAGAGGCCTATATACTGTTGTATTGTGTGTACTATAATACAATCTGACAAAAGTAGCCTACTATACAAATATGTGTTCATACAGTAGTAACTCATCATACACATACACAACATGTATGCTATTGTAGTATATCACTGAGATACTATTATAGGCATTTTTTTTTAAGTTAGATTTATTAATTTTATTTTATGTAACGTATTTTAACAAAACATTGGTTTGAAAGCGGACTTCTGGAAATATAAATTATGGAAATATAATATTATATAATGGAATTATAATAACCCTGGCAAGATGTCACTGGCACTTATTTAATTTCTCTGACACTTTGGCATGTTGATAACACCATCTTCTAAATTCATTTGATACCAGTTACTCTGAAATAAAATTAGGAGCATTAGTTTCCCCGCTATCTCATTTCTCCTTGCCTAGAGGACAAGTTGTGTACAAAATGACACAGCTTACCCCACTATACCCTACCAAACTATAAATATAACGGAGCTCAAGATTTTGACTTCCCTGATGGTGTCCTTAAGGTCTGTCTCACAAAGACTAATGGATTCTCACAGCTGGCTGATGAGTGGTGTGATTCCTTTCACCTCCTATCAAGGTAGACAGTTTCACAAGTTTCAACATCCCAAAAAAAAAAAAAAAAAAAAAAGGACAATCATGGCCTGCTGCAGCTGTTCTCCTCTACTAAAAAGTATATATATATATATATATATATATATATACACATAAATTATATACAAATATAAAATAATAATAATGATCATAAAAATAAATATATTTTTAACAACACCACAAATAAAAAATATTAATATTAATAATAATAATAATAATACCACCTCAGTGCAAGCTCGGAATTAGACTCTGGCCCAACAACCAATAATAAAATACAACCCAGATCAACCATACAGGGGAATAGTTCATATGAAAAAGAGCAGCTTAAATTGTCATCATGGCATTTCAGCCTGCAATGCAGCAACTCAATATGAGTGCACAAATATAGACAGAACTGTGTGAAAAAATAAAGAACCTAGCTACCAGAGTGTGACTGGACCTCCTTCAACTTGGTAAATGATTCAAGCTTACAGGATCAACAACAGCCCTTGTGTGTTGTGTGATCCCTACGGGAGATGATTTGATTTGTGTGTGTGGGGCGTTAGGGGATACACTAAGTCATGATTGACAGCCTTGATAAGGACCTTTCTCTCCCTATCCTGTGATTTGAAAAATGTCACGCGCCTGATCTCAATTTTGCAGATGACATGCGCCACCAGCCACAAAGGTCAGAGCAAGTTTGGGGACTGCCGTCTTATTGATATCCGCGGCAAACATGAAAAATGGGATTTGAAATGATCCGCCATCTGTTTTAACTAGCGCAAGCTGCTACTTACATCAAAAGATAATTACAGTATATAAAAAGGCTGATCTGTGAAGCAGGGCTCCGCTGGAGCGCAGTGCGGTAGGTGAAGTAGTGTCTAAGGCAGTCTGGGCGAATAAAGAAAAGGTTGTCAGACATGATATTTTCAAGCATGTACCTTTGACTCCATCGTAAGTCCACTTTGATGTTTTAACTGGATGTCAGTGATATAAACAAGGATAAACTATAAGGATCAGGCATTTCAGTGTTCTACTCACTCTACCACGATTTCTGCATTCATTATTTAACTTATATTTATAGTTAAATAACAGTATTGATAGTATAGTTAGCCTCTAGTATTTTCACCAGTTAAACAAGGTTTAAAAGTCTTAAAGGGATACTCCACCACAAAATTATTATTTTTTGATTAGTCACTTACTCCCATGTCATTCAAAACCAAAATGAGATGTTCTACTTACCACATGAGTGGTCACAAACACATGTGTTTCCCCCAATTCAAATTAAAACCACTCACATTGAATCTGAGCTTTATTTGCTCAGTATCTATAGTATTTATAGCCTCTGTCGTCTCACATTGGGATTTTTTGGCGTAAAAATTTACAATTTGTAAACAATATCAAAACTACTCCTCTGATCAAAGCAAGGATCCAATCTCTTCCCTAAAACATTTTAAAACTTGTTCTTAGTGACTCTCATGTTCACTAACCACAGTGCCTAAAATTACATAAACAGTATTTAGCTGGTAAGGTTGTAATCACTAAAGTAATTGCATGAAGAAGGGCTGCGTTTGAGGAGAGCGAGTGCATCATGAGCTTGGGAAATCTGTTGGGGGCAGCTGATTTTACATATAAAGTGCCGGATATTACTTTCATTAGATTCATATTTTTTTAATCATTATTTGGCAATTCAGTCATTTAATTGTGCTCAGAGTGACTTCTTTAGTTGTGGTTAATCATGGCTCAGTTAAGGCCTGTTTCTCATTGCAACAGCGGCTGAGTGCTGCACTGTGGGATGTTATTGGGAAACTACAGTGCTAAACAAAGGTGGCTTGCAATACATTTCCCCCACACAGAGCGAGATTTTAATAACTCCACCAATGTGGAGACAAATATTGCTGCGAGATAAGACGCTGCAGGTGGTTAGACACCATGTTTATCACTGACACTTAACGAGCACACAACAAATAACAACAGTAAAAATGATATTGCTCATTAAAGGATCATTTTTCAAAACATTACAAAAAAAAAGTACCATGAATGTTTCTGCGAAGCCATTAAAATAAAGGGCAAGCGGAGGCATCATGTGGCTCACAGAAACTTCGAAACATTTTAAGAAGAACGTAAATTGTGAAGTCTAACGGTAAAGAAAAAAGAAGCGGGGACAAAATAAGATGGAATTGGGCCTGTAAACGCTTTTGTTAGCAGCCAATAGAAAGCACTCAAGCACAGACAAGCTGTAATTCGGTTTCCTTTCACAGCTCGAGCCAGATCCAGGTCATCTCCTGTATGAGGTATGTTTTTCTTCGGCTGTCTCTCACCTCTGCCTGACTGCAAACAACAGACAGCCTGAAAATTGCACACATCCACTCTTATCTAGTTGCTCACATGGAAATGAGTGACAGAACATAAAACAGTCGGGATTAAAAGGGGCCAAGACATCCATGATGAGTCTAAATGGTGATGTTTTGCATGGTCAATACCACTGTTGTGTCCAAAAAAGGCATCTTTATTGTCTTGTATCTTTTGAGAGACTGATCTTTTTTTCATTGGACCGATATGGTTTTTGAAAATGTAATTAGCATTGAGGAGGAAAATCTGTTTCCTTTATAAGCATTGCTCTCAGTGATTTTAAGACAAAAAAACCTGGCCACCCATTCAGATAGGCATTTACTGGCTAAAGGACCTGGATTCAAACATTTGACTAAATGAGACATGTGTGCACATGTAAACAAATACTGTCAACATTGTTCGGGCCAAATTATTAATATTCTGCTTTTTCCAATATCTCTTGATGGCTCGGTTTGTGGAAACGAACAAGCCTGAATCAACTTTTAAAGGTTGGGAGAAGAGGGGAACAAAAGCAACTTTTAGTAGCAATGCTTGTTCAAAACAAACAAACAAGCACATTCTAACACTACATCGGTATACATGTGACCGCTTTGTTGTGCTCCATGTGCAACAGTACTGCAAATTTTGCAAAAATGGATGCATCCATTATTACATTCTATTTATTCCAAAAGAAATGGGGTCACCATCAATAACAGCAAAAATGTGTTTTCATCGACCACTGGAACTTAATTGGAGCACCACCAAACCAGTCCTCAACAAGTCTGGTTGAGGAACCCAATTTACTTCTATGATGTGTCATATTGAGTGAAATAAGTTATTCAAAGGGGGAACAATATGTAGGCAGTGATTCAGGTTTATCCACTGGGGATTTTTATTGTGTCAACTGGGAGCCAGATAACACCAGATCATGATTTTACAAGACCACACCCCTCTGGAAAACTAGTATTGAAACTTAAATATTATTATTATTGTTGTTTAATGAATTGCTTTATCAGACGCTAACTTTATAGAAATTATTATTTAATTAAATAACTGAATTAATTAATAACAATTTTGACTTCTGAAAAAAGTGGCAATCAATCCACGAATGCTGTTTTAGTTTAATTAAAAACAATGAAAAAGACTGTTGAGTCAGCTAAGGTGAGGAGTGGAAATTATGTAAGGAAAGCGTACTACACTATTACTGTAAGCTATTTATCATGCTCTGCAGAAAGTTGTTTTGTCTTGCAAATAACCTCCAAGGAAAAGGTTTGACGTTGGTACGGTTTAGTCATGCATGTCATCTGAAGAACTACAGCATTATCTTTTCATTCATCAATTCATTTTCATTTCCCTTTATTGTTTTGCCTCCAGATGTCCCCCTGATAAAGCCTCTCTGAGATTTGTCACATCTGGTAAACACTCTAATTCAACACTACTTGTTTGTTCACTGCTGCATTCAGAGAGAATCAGAGAAAAAGAAACATTGTAGCTGGATATTCCGAGTTGTTTCAAACCTATTTGATTCTGACAGATTTTGACAGGTCGGACTCAAAAGCTCTATCGGGCTACCAGGTGGAAATACGAAATGGTAAGATGAAGGTGGAGGGGGCGGAGGGATGCAGGGGAGTCAATAATGAGACACACTCCTTCACACCCATGGAGAGTCTGGTGAGGGGAGAGCAGCCACATTAAAGTGCTTTCAAGAAAGAATGAAAAAAAAGCTGGCCTCAACCTGTCCAACAATCCCAGCATGCCGAGAGGTTGACAGTGACAGGACGTATTTCGTGCCTGGCAAACAGCATTATTTTCATTTTCTGCTGCATTGTCGACTCTCATCCAGGTGGGCTGTCAGTATTTCTAAGCAAAGCAGTCAGCCTCTCTGCACGTGTCCATCCATGTCTGCGTACCTGCACCGCCGGACAGAGAATGAAAGAGGGGGAGGGGGGCAGATAGGGGGCTGCCACATCTCTCCGATATTCTAACAGGCAAAAAAGACAAGAGGAATAAAGAAGCGTTTCATAAAAGCCATCACTCATACAGGGACAGCTGGGGCAGACAGGCCTGCTTCCTGCTCCTGATATGCCCTCTGACAGACTGTCTACTCTCCCAGCCAGCCTGTTGTGTAGCAGAGAGGACATCCTGCCCTAAAGAGTCAGTCTTACCTCGACTACAAAACAAATACAAGAAGAGTAGCCCCCTTCACTGGACATTAAGCGGTCATCACATCATAAGCGGGCTGGCAGAGTCAGAAACGACGGAAGATTTGACGATGGCTAATGCAACACAGTGAAAGAGTGTTGGTTTGAAACTACAGGGCAGCGAGTGGAGAATCAATATACACATCAAGTATATCAATCCAAAAAAACAGATATAGATAAAAAAATTAATAAATAAATAAAGATGGCACTATCCTTGGATCTTATGAGGTCCTCCAGCAAAACGGGATCTGTAAAGATTCAGTAAATGGTAAAACTCTCTTACTAGATTTTTATTTTATTTCCCTCAGATGTTCACTTTGCTTTTAATCTGAAGTGCCAGAATCAGTGTGTGCGTGGTATGTGTGAGAGTGCTGCCCTCAGCGTCTTAATCCAGACATGTTTGGCATGCATGTATGTGTGGTGCAGATAAGGCCAGCATTTTTGGAGAACTGAGCCAAAGCGGCAAATGTAGGGCACATCTCCATGGATTGATCTGCAGAGGCAATGTATTCTGTAGGTGTGACAGGAGGAATGGGAGAGAGAGAGAGAGAGAGAGAGAGAAGGGGGCACACCTCTTTAGAGTCTGTCAAGACGTGTACTAAAAAACGAATACATATGTGTTAATTTCTGCATATCATAACACATTTTGCGACATACATTTTACAATCTATATATATATATATATATTAATTTATTAAGACCAAACATGCATTAGCAATCAACAATATCATACGTTTAACCTACATTTTATAGTGTTTTATACCATAAATGAATGTGCAAGAATGCATTTTTGAGATGACATTATAATAAACCCCCCAAAAATAATGATTAATTTTGCATGCTACCCAATGACAAGTGTCACTGAAAACATTATTATCCCAAGCTAAAACCATAAAAGACATGTTTTACACTAGAGAGAAAAACTAAATATATTTTTTCGAATCTATGTGAGAACAAGAAGTCAATTTTGAACTTCTAACGCAACCATGAGCTAGACAGTGATGAGCTCATCATGCAGAAAGAATGCTTTACAACTTCTTAGTCCCACAGAAGAACAAAAAATAGAGGATGATACAAATTCATACCCCCACCCCTCTCCCTACTTCGGACTACTTTGCCCATGGCTGTGCCATATACTGAATTGATTTATAGGCCCATTTGTGTCATATTTCCCCTTGGATTGTCAGTCTGACTTGGCGTGGAGTCACAATGGCGGCTGGAGGCAGAAAGTCGGTGGCCCCTTCTTTAGTAGGGTGCAGAGGGTGGGTTTAACAAGGCAGATTGGTCAATAACAGCCGCTCCGGGCTTCCCCAGCTCTATTAGTGAAGGTCAGAGGTATAAAAATACTAACATCAAGAAGAGCCCATTCTGAATGGCGACGGAATCATCATTACCGATTGCCAGCTTGTGGAAGGGACTGCACTAAGCAGGAAATTGTGAGGCAATATCTACGCCGCGGATGAGATGATACGGCCATCTCAGTTCATCCGCAATATACGCTTTATGCCTATAAATGGGAGCTGCCTTTATTGACACAAACACAATTTAACAGCACTATTCGGCAAGATGACAGGATAAATCAAGGCCACTCTTATATATGTCAGTCAGGTAATGAGAGATATCAGCTGAACGAGAGGTGAGTATTCCTCTCACTGAGACTCACTCATCCCACATCAGTCAGGGAACAGAGAGCGCCCAAAGCAACATTCAACCTGACCCCATTTAAGGCTTAACTAACAGCAGATATATTTTCGGTGTGTTCCCCCTCGCCGAGACATGCAGCTGAACTCCTGATCCCTGCTTGTTCTTTCTGTCCCCCGGGAAATTATCAATCTTTAATTATCCAGGCCCAGCACCAAGCAACGGGGTGGGGAACCATGGTGGCAGAGATGATATTCCCACAACGGACCACTCAGCACTGACGGGCAGATAAAATATTGGGCATATAGAGATACTCTCGCATACTTACATTTGCTGGGTGTCCTTGAACTAGAGGATTCTAGCATAAAGCAAAATCCTTTTTTTAAAGTGTCTATTTATTTTCTACCGATGGCTTTGAGGATGTGCAGCTCAATGTGACCTTGCGAGAGTGAAGGTTCAGCTGCACTTGAGGATGTAGGATTTTCTGTGCCCGTAAAAGCACTCGTTTGATTCCTCAAAAGGTTTTAAAATGGCTTGAGTTGAGTTTTGGCCAGGATTTAGCACTTAAATAGAACAAGACTGGTTTCGTAAGCATGGGTTATAGAGCATAAAGAACAACGTACAGTCAGTCAGTTATTATTTAAAAAAGGGGGGCACTGTAGGGAAAGTCTCCTTTTCTCCTGGCTTTCTAGGACTTTCATGTATACAATAAATAACAATAATAAAGTTCATTCATATTTAACACACACACATTCATAGTGTTTCAGTACAGTGTATTACACAATTTATACTTGCACACTGACTTAGCAAAGCTGTAAATACTGTTTATTCTACCTGAACATACTTTTGTCTGCTTGACAACATACTTGTTGCTTTGTATGCGTGCATCGAAAGCTTTATTTACCATTTTATGTGCAAGAACACCTGGCAGTTATTTTTTTATTTCCGATTTAAAATTATTCTTCTTCTTATTATAAAAAATGACATTTGACAGAAATAATGAAACTTCTTTGCCGAAGTATTGTAAACTGTGTGAATGCCCCTATTGTTCAGAGCTGATGTAGCGTGTCAGAGAGCACTTTGAAGAAATTTTGACAGTCACTGGTAAGAAGCTTTACAGACACCCTTCTGAAGACTAAAAGGCTGAAAAGAACGGCAAAACTCGTCACAGCATTTTTTTTCTGTACTAACATTTTCTGTTGCGCATCTTTGCTCAAGACACGCTAACACCACAAGCGATCAAACTAAAGAGATAACAATGGCTTCACAAGTGGAGGCAGGCTTTTGCAGTAGCATTACTCTTGCATACTGAATTTTCTGTTGACATACAGCTTGCACTAAACAAAACAAGGTCTTGACCACAATCATCAAAACGCATGCTTTATGACCGCTGTGCTCCAGTTCACTCTAAGATGAAGAACAACCGATATAGAAAGGCAGCTGATTCATGTGGCAGCCCAACACCAGGACACCCTCTCTGCTCTTAGAAATTCCTCTCTCCTCCTCCTCTTGTCCTAGCTTCGGCTTCTATGATTTACAAGCACACAAAGTTACCAAACAAGACACAACCATTTACATTAGGACAAGACAAATAGAACGAAAAAGGGGCAGCACCTGAACAATTACACTGATTCATTTTCCATATGCAGGGCATGATTAATGCTGTGGTAACACTTCTGTTATGAGCAAAGGAATACATATGCATGGGGAGCCATGCACTTCCATACTGCAGACTCTGCCAAATGATTTTTACTTTATTTTTTTCTCCCCAGTGTTGTCAAGTTAGGGTGTTGCTAGGCAGTAGCTAGCGGTTTATTGAGAAGGGCACCTGACAGAAACAAGCTCAAAACCTAGTTGTGGTACAAACTACAAAATAAAAATAAAGTGATTATGTATATACAGATTTATAAATAAACAATTTATTTTTTATTTTGTAGTTTGTACCACAACTAGGTTTTAAGTATATATATATATACACGTGTGTGTGGTTAAGAAATAATTGATGATAGGCCGTTGAAATATTAGAAAAATAATACAAACCCGAGGTGTTCATGTGGGCACGACATGAAGCAGAGTGTGTGGGTGTGTGAAAAAAAAGAGAGAAAGTGTGAATTACCCTTCGAGTCTGTGCATCTCTCAGAAGTGTTCGACTAATTGTGAAACTTTAAAGTTAATTTTCTTCACTAACATCCTCTGTCTGTTTTGATTTTCAAGGTCAGAAGCTATATGATGAATGAATTAATAAATAATAATATGTTAAATAATATATATATATATATATATATATATATTCATTAATATGTAATATATTACATTAAGAAAACCTAAATACAATGATCTCTTAAATATTTTTGAATTTTTTATAGCTTTTTTAATATTTAATAATTATATATATATATTTATACTACAGGGCCGTTGAATGCTTGAATCTGATTGGCTGACAAACGTTCTAAGGTGTGCAATTATTTTCAGGGAAACGCATGGCGAACAAAGTCCCAGGCAGCTCTCTTGACCGCATTACAGTTCCATATCACTTATAACGGATCCGTTCGCAATAACGGAAATTAGCATACAGTACCTCTACATCACACGTCCTTGCACACGCACACCACGGTCACACTCACACAAAAATGTGTTGTCAGCGCTGCCCTGACGATTTAATCAGTTAGCCTAGTGTAGCAACTTAAATGCTACACATGACATTTCTCACTAGCGAGGTAATAACAGCGCTGCATCTTAAAGCAGAGTTACAGTTTAGAGACGGTGCTTCAGAACACTGTTGAGGGACACACAGAGGTAGACTAATCCATACAAGCTCTCTCTCTCTGTGTCTCTGTCTCTCTCGATCTCTTTCTAATAACTTCATTATTAACTGCATTAGTCTGCTATCAACGGCTCAAGCCTCCATTGCCAGCTTTAAAATGACATTTTGGAACGAGCAAAAGAGTCGTTGGATGAGATGCGGAAGAAATAATCCTACTCACAATAGCGATACAAGTAGAAAAAATGGACGAATCCCTTGAAATATAGCATCTTATCGATGTCTTGAGGTGTGGCAACCGTAGTATAAGCAGAATAATTGACTCTCGCATCACCACCTCGGGTGTGAATTATTTTTCTAATAATTCAACGGCCCATCGTCAATTATTCATTATATATATGATCTCTCAGAAAATAAAAACAAAGAGAAATTTAAAAACAAAGAGAAATATATATATATATATACATACATATATATATATATCTATATATATATATATATGTATCAATGTCGGCTAACACAATTTTACAAAGGTTTAAGCTTGTGATGTAATACAACAGGTAGAACTGCTGCAAGCATCCATCCCCTCTTTTTTGTGGGCAGGGAGGTGTAACGGAGCAGCCCAGGAGGGATGAACTTCATGAATAAGTAAAGGGGAAAGTACAATGCCACTCTGATTTCATGGTCGCTCCCCATG
Organism: Enteromius thamalakanensis; assembly: GCA_032357475.1. Taxonomy (NCBI): domain Eukaryota; kingdom Metazoa; phylum Chordata; class Actinopteri; order Cypriniformes; family Cyprinidae; genus Enteromius; species Enteromius thamalakanensis. Next base: position 20,656,679 of record JAUCMT010000026.1, read on the forward strand.
TCCCAGTCCTTCCTTGAGACTCAGCACATTTTTTTGCTATCCTCCCAGGATGATCAAAACACATTCTAATTAGCACCGCCCTTGATGGAGGTGGATGGTAATGGATGAGACAGGAAAGTCGAGAGCTCCTCTGCCCAGAGGGAAGCTCGGCCTGGGGAGGCAGGCCATGACCGCTTCTGACCTTTACCTGGGCAACATATTTTTTTACAGGCTGGCTGGCACAGAGGTATTAAGGGATGCAATCATGTGTGTCAGGAAGCAGTGGCTAGTCGACATGGGATTGCCAGCACATATCTCCTATCCAAACAGATTTTTTTTTTCTAAAGCAAAAAAACAAGATTATGTTGCTGAGGTGCATAAAATATTTAACACATCATAAACAAAAATCCCTTACGTGGCTCTGTGCTGCCAGCACAGATGAAGAGTTGTCATCATGATTATCTTGGACGATAATGTCAGGTCAAACCAAAATTGACATCAAAATTGCATTCTACAACACCCCTTAAGCAATGGATAAATTGCATGCAGTAAGAAACTGCATGAGAAGGAGAAAACAAATAAAACCAGACGGTGATAGTGAAAGCATGCAAGACAAACATCCTTCTGAGTCACATTAACAGATTCAAGCAAATGCCAAATTGTGACTCAGCTTAAAGGATACACGGGATGATGCAATTATGATTGACTAGCAAACAGTTGCAGTTTCGATTTAAATTTGTCAAGACAGTATTTGGAATTAGCATAACAATGATAGAGTACAGGGCAGTTCTCTATGGGCAAGAGCTGAAGTATTGTATAATGTGATCAAAGCTGAGGTCAGATCAAAAGAGCTCAACAATAAGGATGCTCAGCTGGCCCACAGCCAGTTGACAGAACTGTTACAAGCCCCATATTTGGCCAGTGTTGTGCTCTGCACTTCATGCATTTGGTAAATGTTTGGTTTTCTCTGATATACTGAACATTGCTGCTCCAAATTGCACTCATTTAAACTTGTCACCAAGGTAATGTTACAAAGCTGCCAAACACAATTAGGTTTTTCTGAAGTGGTAATAATGACTTGTGACATTCATCATCAGAATGTGTCATTTACAATGCACTAAAAAAATTTAACCAATCAGTAATGTTTTGCACTGCCAATTTACAGCTGTCATCATTTACAGCTAGGTATTCATACAAATTAATGAATCCATCTCTATCCTTTCCTGGACTCTTTCTGTTCCACTATCTTTGTGGAGATTTGAAGGTTTGGGACTGATGGAAAGGTATTCTGCAGTCACCAATCAAGGAAGAACTGAAGGGAGACAATAACTTTCCCAAGCAAATCAGGCAGAACTGATTGCTCTTTTCAATCAACTACTGTATATTAAGAGTGCCAGTTCCAACATTTGTAGATGGATATGTGATTATTGAATGTGTGTGCGTGCAACCTTTTGGACCAGATCTTGATGCAATAAGAAAAAATCACCTGATTTGGTCTTTGCTCACGCGTGTCGAGGCAAAGTACACTACCCAAGCGCAGAGATCAGGCAAAAACATGGGACATGTGATGGGAAGCTTATCAGAACTACATACATTGAGAGGACCGTGAGAAGATCCTGGTGTGTTATCAGCGTATCTGAGCTTCACAGCTCAAACAGCAGAGACCAGCAGGGTATAGAGACATGTGCTCCTGTAGGGCACAGGCAGACTGAGACAGGATAGGGGTTTGCAGCACACCAGTGCTCGTGTGTTCTGGTGTGCAACTCTGCCCGCCTAAAAAAAATAAAAGAAAAAAAAAGAAAGGCCGCTTTGATGGGGAGACAGGCATAAAGTGGAGGAAGTATTATTCTTAAGAGAGAAAAATATACTGTTTTTGGTGAGAAATATGTAATGAGAGACAAAAAAAGAGACAGAAAGCCCAAAGATTAGGTTTCAACAGCACAGAGTGAGGGTAAAAAAAGCAAGAAGTTAAGAAAAGACAGGAAGCAGAAATTACAGAGCATGAGAGGTGGTGTCTAAACTCGGCTCAGGCTTAAGGTGAGCTGTGCTAGCATGTTAAAAGAAGAAACAGATTCATGTTCTCTTACCACTTTGACACGAACAAAAAGGTCCTGAAAAGATCATTAGCTAAAACTGAATTATTCATTCATGACTGCTTCAACACTTAACCAGGTGGGCCATCTGTATGCGTAACATGCAAGATTGTCAGGTGAGGCCTGAAAAATGATTTAAAAATGCTATGTAAGATTTAGTTTTTACACAGTATTTCATTTTAAGCATAATTAATTTTGAAATAACAGTCAAAAGTTCATATTTACAGGGTACGGGAATTAATTAACAGACTGTGTAATATATAACTATTGTAAATAAAATCTAAAAAGCATAATAAATTGAGCTATACTGTATATAAACAGTGGCGTTCTTTTAAATTTATAATAATTATTAACACATATATAGCGGGGTGGCATTTTTTTGCACAAAGTTGACACCGGCTTCCAGTGGTGTTCACTCTAATGAACTAAATCAGAGCCACAAACTGCCTAACTCTTTCCAAATTAGATAAAGACCCTGAAACAAAGAACCGATTCTCCCTCAAATGTGTCTATTCAAAGATTGAGTCTTGTGCATTCATCCAGCCATCTACCTTGACAAAGATACAGCTGGTCTATTCAACAGTGACCGCATCCGTCACAACAAAGCACTAAATTACTTTTATTAGATTAGATAAGCAATTAGGTAACTAACAAAGTAAATAAAGCTCAAGGGCTTCAACCAAACAGTTCCAAATGGAATTAAAGACAAATTAGCTTATAGACAGGAGAAATTACGCCACTGCAGGGATAGGCATGCCATTTTTTTCTCTTTTCCCCTGACGGATACGAACACAGACAGACATAGCGAGTGACAATAATACAGGAGATTATTGCATTCACTGAGGGTCTTCATTTCCAAATCTGTTCGAAATGAATGAGAGTTAAGAAACCAGATATTTAAATTCGCGGAAATCTCCCTCAGCATAGTGGGATGCACTAAAGCTCTTAATCACTTCAAGCCATAATAAGAATCCATTCCACAATGTCAGAACGGCTGTGTGAGACTCCGTCACCGTCCCTGCTGAGCTACCTCCCCATTTGGACTCTTAACCTTTCCTGTCGGCCATACCGTGGAGCATATGGGCCCCTTGTGCTTCATTACATTTCCTTCATCAGCCCTCAGAACTGCTTTGCACCATTCGAATGAAACTTGTCTATTCGCAGCGTTGAAAACGGCTGGATTTACACATAGCAGAAGGATTAAGAAAGGCTCTTTGGCCATTAACTAGTTTTATTTCATTCTCTGCAAAAGCTCTAATTATAGTCTGCGGGGCCAATTGCGTCCAGTCTCCTGGGTTGATCTCTGTAACATTAGTTCATCTAATTCAAGCCATAAAAAGCCTCAAAGCTCACGGCTTAAAAGAAGACCACAGGAGGAAACCAATAAAGGATTTGTCAAACACCATAATGCAGCGTGATTTAGATAGATGGAGAGAGGTATACATATGAGGGTAAATATCTCAAGGTCACACCTGACAGAGCTCCACGTTTTTCAAAAGGACGCCGCTGATATCTGGAGATGAGGGGTGATAATGTCTTCACAAACCAAAGCTGGTTGTTCAATTAACCAGGCTTAACACGTTTAAAGGGAATTCAGTTTGATTAAACAGGATAAAAGCTTATGGGTGGGAAGAAATAAAAGGATAGACTTCTGGATCAAAATAAAGCGCATCTTTATCTTGCCTGAAACAAACATGCAGCAAACTGAATTACATGGCATTCTCACCAAGCCTTCCAAACTGACAGTAATAACGCCATCACAAACATGCCAGAAAATTGAGTCATTTTACTAAAATATTACATTGTGCTTTAACAGCGAGCAGACTGAAAAGGTTGAACGAATCGAATGGGAAAAAAAAATAAAATCACTTTATTTTCTATCTACAAAAAGTTTCTGTGCTGAATGGCCGCTCTCTATTTAACTGAAGCACAGCTATTGTAGAGGCCATTGTAAAATTTCACTGTAAACAACAACAACAAGACAATAAACGATCATAAAAGAATACCAGCTTTATAGAAAAAAAAAAATCCCCTCATTCACTCAGCAGTGCAACTGTATAAGTGTCCTGATATAACTTACGTTTAGGCACATCATATGCTACACAACACTTCTAAGGCCATAAATGCAAATAATTATTTACAACAATTATATTGTGGAGGAAAGCAAGCATGTTCATATAAACATACTGCCACATGATTGATAAATACGATAAAATAATAATACCTAATATAATATAATATTAATATTCTTACCCTTGCTGGCACTTTCAACATGCTCAAGCTCATTAGGGAACTTCAGGCATTCAGGATGCTTTTCTTCACATTTCTCAGCCAAAAAATGAAGTAGTGTAGTATTCTGGTCTGTTGACTTGGTATCACGAAGCTGCAGAGAAAAGATAGAAGTTAGAAATTAGTTATGAAATCGCTGATAATACAGCCATTTTAACATTAAACATTTAAGTAAACGGATAAACTTCTTGTGTCTCCTTGAGTTAAACTTAACACAAGAAGACAGCATGAAAAAATAGCCTGTTAGTGACAGACAGGCAAAACAACAGATAGAACACTAGCCAGAGTGGCCTAGGCAGGGAGATAGAGAGACATAGACAGAGACAGAGAGATAGAGACAGAGAGATAGAGATAGAGAGATAGAGAGACAGAGACAGATAGACAGAGAGACAGATAGATAGAGACAGAGAGAGAGAGAGATAGAGAGAGACAGACAGACAGACAGACAGACAGACAGACAGAGAGATATAGAGACAGAGACAGACAGAGGCAGACAGACAGACAGACAGAGAGACAGAGAGACAGACAGACAGAGAGATATAGAGACAGAGACAGACAGACAGACAGACAGATAGCTAGATAGATAGATAGAGATTCAACATACTATT
>JAUCMT010000026.1:20670020-20682142 GCA_032357475.1 Enteromius thamalakanensis
CAGTTGGAAATATCAGTATACATTTCCAAACATTATTTTTGTCATTAATTGTAATAATGCAGTGAGATTATTGTCTGACAACACCCAGTGCTCCACACAGAGATCTGATCTGATCATCATCCAGTCTGTCTGGAGTCACATGAAGAAACAGAACAAACTGAGACAGACTCCATCCAGAAGAACTGTGCCTACGTCTCCAAAATGAAGAAAAAACCTACAGTACCTGGAAAGCTACAGTACAGTTCAAAGTTTTAGACACTTGTGCAAAAATGCTGTAAAATGAGGATGCTTTCAAAACATTTTCAAAACCGAGGTACACTTGCCCATAATTTTACAGGTAGGTTTTTTATCATCTTGGAGACATGGCCACAGTTCTTCTGGGTTGAGTCTGTCTCAGTTTGTTCTGTTCTGTTTACTACTGCAAAAGATACAAATAACAGACTGAAAATACCAGTGGCCTAAGACTTTAGCACAGTACTGTATATTATACTTACTGACACAAATCTGTTTAGGCTACATTTTCGCTTCTGTGTGTCCACATGCTGTATTTTCATGTAGCTAAATTCTTAATAAATCTGTTTTCAAAAAAATCTGTTTTAAAACAGTGTTTGCAGTGTTTTTAAAAGCTTGAGTTTTCGATGGTGGAAAACACCGGATTAGTGTAAATGATAGGTGTAACAGTAGCAAAAGTTATGCTTTTTAAAAAGAAAATGCACCTGTGTAAACAGGTCCTCAGATAAGCAACATATCTGTGTTTCAAGCACGTTCAACTCAGACACGCAGACAGCTGTCGGTAACACTGTAAATAGCCCCTTGGCTTTTGGGGACCCAAGGCAGTCGCCTATCTTTGCCTAATGGGTAAGTCCACCCCTGCATGAACATATATGAAGGAGCCTATTATATTACACTTTCTTCTCTTTAATCTACAAGTTGCCAACATACAGAGCTGAAATTGCAAAGCGTTGCCGAAACATCCAATCTGCTTACCAAAGTGAAAAGATTATAAAACACTGTAAAAAAAAAAAAAAAAAGGCTGAATAAAGATGCACCCTTTATAAACTCTTCTGACATCTCTACTGAAAAGTATCATGCTTAAACAACCCCAAAAAGCAGAGAGCAAATCCAGATTTAATGAATATTATCTGTAATTTAACACCTTTTCATGCTTGTAGCTTTGAAAGGGGCTTTGCTGCAGAGTAAGCCTTTTCCCACATGGTTGATTTCATTTGAAGTTGCCATAATCTTTGTGTGCATTCCTCTGAGTCTACCTTTGCCTGAAATATGTCAAATGTTCGCTACAGAAGTTACTTTTTTGAAAAGTATGTGACAGGGAGTCAAGAATCCACAACAGAAGGTTACTTTCTACGCTCACACATACTTCTGTAAGATTAAAGTTAACTGAAGCTTAAAAGAACCAAGATGCCTTGTGTGTCTCTGAGAGATGATGGTCAAAGCTACTGGATTTCCATAGATGAAAACACGTTTCACCCGTGCCCAAAAAAACTGACGTGGAGCAGTCTCAGCGGTCTCAAAAATGTAACCTCATACGGATGATTTAGGTGAAACCCAATGTTTAAGACATCTAATAAAAAAAAAAACATCTAGATGTGATGCTGGATTATACATATTAGGCCTATTTAAATATGTAAAGTGCTGTAAAGATTGTGCTTAGCACTTACACAGACCTAACAGACTCTAGAATTTTCAAACACTGTACCAGAAAAGAACTGTGACTTCTGTGATTGGAATGGCAGGATATTAGTTGACACTGTTTACCACGGCCTAAAAATTGACAGAGCTGTGTTTGTCTAATAAGCAGTAACAAAAGCAAGCTTCTCGGTCCAAAAACACAGCTCAAACTCTTTAGTTCACTGGTGGCGGTGACTATGGCTGGCTGTTTCTTTCATAACACCAGATGTTTAAAGAAAGGCAGAAGGACTTAAACACACCAGTTCTGAAATAATAACCATGTTTACCCTTAAAAAGCTTCAGAATTATGCAAATGTTCTACAGCTGGTACAGTGTGACTGTGAAAGTCGCGGATCACGGGTCAGCCCACGACCAGCCCTCCCTGATGAGCTCGTTAGCAGGCTGAGGTCTGCCACATAGGGGGCCATTTACTTGACTGAACTGATTGAGAATGTGGGCATTTCCCTTTGTCCATCAATAACTGCCCAATCAGTGCTAAAGGCGAAAAGCTGTCTGCACTGCAGGCACTTCACTAATGTTCCGTAAATGTGAGTCTGACTGATATGAATGCAGTTGAATCTTTGGCAGCTCAAATAAAGAAAGACCAAAATAAAGGATATGGGTGAGAGAAAGAAGAGATGAAAGGCAGGAAAGACATGAAGAAGGAACGCAATACTGAACCATTAGACTGTTTAAATAATAAACAAACAGAAAGAAACTGGAGAAAGGAAAAACAAAAGGAAGGGAAAAAGGAAGGAAGAATGAATGCACTAAATCATTAGACTGCTCATAACGAAACGGTGAAAAAAACATGAAATGCAGGATGAAATACAGGAAAAGACAGAATGAAAGAAGAACGGAAATAAAGATAGAAGGAAGAAATGCAATAATACTGAACCATGAAAGAAGGAAGGAAGGAAAAAAAGGACATGAAATAAAACAAATATAATGCAACTAAACCAGATGGATTGAAGAGAAGATGATAGAACGCAACAGTATTGAACACAGAGTCAGTAAATAGTGAAAGGAATGACAAAATAATTCATAAATAATAATAATAATAATAATAATGAATGACAGAATGAAACAAGCAAAAAACAAAGAAAGGAAGGAAGGACTGCAATAATACTGAAACATGAGTTAGGAAGTAAGAGAAGGAGGAAGGACAAATAGGAATGCAACAATAAAACTTTAGACGGTTCACAAAATGAAATAAATAGTGAAAGAAAGGACAACATAAAATACTGGAGAGAAGAAAGAAATAAGGGAAGAACAAATGTATTACTAATAAACCAAATGTATGGAGGAAAGGAGGAAGGGAGGAAAGCAATACTACTGCACCTTGAGTTAGTTGGTCAGAAAGAAAGAAAGAACACTAATGTTATATCAGGAAGGAAGGAAAGCCCCAACATAATGTCTATAAATGCCAATGTGTAAAGATATGTTTAACTTAGTTATAAAGTGCTTCATGGTGCACAATGTGCAGTCAGAGCACAGCTGATAAGAGCTATATAGATGTCACCTGACAACCGAGCTTAGCGTTTTAGTCCACTACTGCAAGACCCAAGGACAGGCTTCACACCGAAGGTCAGAGAAAATACCGCCAAGCGTTGAGCTATGATAGCAACTGGATCCTCTCCCACTCAACAGTCTATGCTCAGGGCAGGGTCACCCATCAAGGGTGTCCTCCCTCTGGGCCATAACACCATCCAACACAAACATGAAAAAAAAAGAGAGAGAGAGAGAAAAACACAACCACCTAATGCTCATGTCACCTTCAAACTCCAAACCCGCCATACTTAAACATCTCCATGAGTCCACTCAAACACACACCAAGGACCGAACACATGCTGGAACTACTTAAGTGCAGTAATAAACAAAAATATAACAGAGGGGCTGACAGAAAGAGGTGAAGGACTTCCTCATGAAAATGCATGTGCATGCTGTTTTTGACATAAAACGTCATCCACATTTTTAATCAAGTAGCAATTTGCATTCAAGCACACTTTAAGAGAAAGAAAGATGTTCATCAAGGTCTTGGATGTTTAAGAGCATAAGTGTGCTGTTGCCACGGATTTTTTTTTTTTTTTAAATATGTTCTTGTGTTCACAGTAATTCAGTGGCCTTAGGAAAGTAAACAGAAAAAAAGTCAGAACAACCACTCAGAGATGCCACAACTGGCTCCAGCTTAAACCCCTGTGGTTGGGACACCTGTGTCCCAGCAGCATCTGGGATGGCTCCGAATAGATGACAAGGCCAGCAAAGAGATGTAACTAAGAGTGACGGTGTAGTTCTGGCTGCCTGGAAACACCGGCAGGGGGGTGGCTGTCTTTCATAGCGGGACCAAACGGCTTCACCATCCAAATCAGCTTGTAAAACACACAGCCAGATGTCCATCTTACATGCACAACAACAGCAGTTGCAGCTTTCATACACATTCTGGTAACAGTTACAATGATCTCAGTAGGGAAGCTTACCTGCCAGCTCTATAAATAAACTGAGAAACACACAATTTCCGTATATTACAGATGATGATATTATGTAGAATACTGTATTTCGGGGGAAAACTGTTAAGTTTGTCTATAACTGTCGCCAGTCATCAAACCCAAAATGGCTTTTACACCTAACAGGATTTTTTTTTTCTCACAATCTCAGCCTCATGCAAATCTGCTGCTTAAACAGGTTTATAATTTACTACTTGTCATTTGACAGACGCTTTTAACCTAATGTTAAGTATGCATGAGTCTTTCTCAGCAGTTCTGGGCTTGTATTCTGAAGGTTGTAGGTTCCAGTACCACATGGGATGATCCACAATCCATCACCATTATGTCACTCCAGGTTTACTGTGCTGTGCATGTACTATAATTACTCCGAAAGTACCTGCTAAATGGCAACTAGTAAACTAGAAGCTTTCTCGTCTGGTCTAAAAAAGACCCATGCATGATGATACATAAGGTAATAAATGTTTTCCAAGATGTCATTATAAATCTAACATAGAAGCTGTGGTGTAGTTTCAGAAACAAAGAGAATTGTTTCTGCTTGGTACCTTGCAGAGGAAGCTGATATTGAAGCCGAATGTCTGAGCATTTCTGGAGCCAGAGTTCATGTAATTCCCGACCAGCAGCACCAGCTCCAGGAGCATGCTGAAACCTTCGCTCTTCTTCACCTCCTCGCATGCGAATGTCACGTTCATGATGTCTGGCCGGATGTTATTCACTTGCTCCTCAAATGTCAGCTTGAATAGGATCCCGTTCAGTCGGGGACGCAGCATCTTGACTGAGCTCATCTGAAATGGAAAGAGAACAACTTTTAAACTGTAATCATCACAAATGTTATTTTTGGGGATATGAAATTGGTTATGGTATTCATTTGATAGCTATTTAACTTGGCCTAAAGAAAAAAGAAAACGCAGCAAGTTCCTGCATTTTTATAAGAGGTTACTAAACTATTATAATATATATATATATATTTTCTTTTAATACTGCACACTGATGAATCACTCACAATAAAAGCAGAAAAAAGGTTAAATACGTCTAAGTCGTGGTACAGTTACAAATAAAAGCCTATAAACAAAATTAAGAAGTTAACTTTACAATTGTGTTAATGCTGTAAACATGAATTTTGCTACAAATCTTGCAACAAATAAATGTCAGATTCTGTCGTACACCTATAATTACATTTAGCTGTAATAACAGCAACAACAAAACTGGTTGGGTGCTATAGTGAGATGACATTTCAGTTAAAAGACAGCGAGGAGGAGGAGGAGGAAAGGAAGGAGCGAGGAGACAAAACAACAACAAGGATCCTACAGGAGCTGCTTGTTGAGGAGGGCGACCTCAGACACTCTCGCTCCAGATTTCTGCATAATCTGACGCTCACAGGCAGCCCAGAGACACAGTCAGGATGTACCATTACTGCTCACATTTATTCATCTTTATGAGCAAGTTGGCGATCAAAAAACCCTGAGTCGGCCCCACGCCCCCGTTCACCGCCTCACCCCACCTCCTCCCTGCACATCCAGATTTGATTTCTCTGTATAAGAGGAAATCACAATAAAAGAGGGTGAGTTGGTGACAGCTCTGGAGGGAGACAAGCTGAGAGTGACTTATTTCCCCAAGGAGCAGTGCAAGGTGGTGTTGATGAGGTGCTTCCACAGCCTGCCTGTATATTACCCGCCTTGAGCTCAGTCACAGGAGGAGACTGTCACAACGTGCTTCATTACGCCCTCCAAAGACACAGGTAGTGAAAGACACAACACAGAGAGAGAGCGAGAGGGTTGTTCTGTTACCCAGCGCTGAATTGATTTCTGTGTGAATCTGCTGTCAAAGGCAGGTTTGTCAGATGCGCCATAATACCAGTGAAGGAATGTATATGCATCAACCTAGACAGATCTGTGCAGGACAGGACAGCATCTGACTGTAAAACAGACTTCTCATGTAAAAGAAAAAGGAAAAATGTAAATGCTTAAAGAGATTTTTTTGCCTTCATTTGTTTCCACTATAACGTAATTCTAACCCCACCTGACAAAAAAAGAGGAGCTGTTATGTGGAATGCTCTTCTCTATAAAATGAAAGTGCATCCAAAATGTTGATTTATTAGATTTATTACTCTTGCTCACAGAACTCACGGAAAACCAAATGGTCACCGGTTGTCATGACAACAATAAAGTTTGTGGAAGCTGCCTGCACCTATCAGATCCATGATAAATATATATATATATATATATATATATATATATATATAGCATACACAGTAATTGACAAGCAAATGAGAAAAAAAGTTTAGTTTACTTGGTCAAAAAAAATAGGACACAAGGGTGATCCATTCCTTTAATCCAGGTGCAAGTCACATCATGTGTAGACTAACTGATGTAGAGAGAAGCTTAAATATTTCAGACAAAGTCATGACAAAGACCAACGTTAATGGGATTTGGTCAATATAGGAAGAAAGTCTAAAAGCCCTTCCAGTTTAAGAACTCGGGACCTAATCACGCTCTGTAGTAAAATAAAGCTCTGCCTCACTCTTTATTATTCATCAAAATCATAGCTTCTGTCAGTCACAACCAGGCTACCAGATTTGACTTGTCATAAAAAATGTCCTTTATATTCTTGGCCTTTTAATTATACATTACTGAGTCTCTTTATATATTGAATAGCGCTGATCCTGCATGGAGCCTGAAGGCAGTCTTCTTTCTCCAGCACATACGATCTCTCTCTCTGTGCCTAATTTCCCACTGCCCCCCATTCTGCTTTTCAGCTCAAAAATCCTTCACAGAGAAGTAGAGAGCTATTGGTGTGAACAACAACAGAAATGGAAAAGAGGGTGATTTTAGTATCAGGGAGAGAGAGAGAGAGAGAGAGAGTGGAGGAGAGAAACAGACGGCAGTGGAACAGAGATGTGTGAAGGGTTATGCGCTGGAGTGTGACGAAAAGTAGAGGAGAAATAGCGAAGCGGAGCCAAAGGAAAGAGAACGAAAGAGGAAGAGGGGAAGAAAAGACTAAGAAAATGAGAAAGATAAAATCGATAGGCAATTGAAATGCTTTTTAGTCTGAGATTCCCTCTTTTTCACCAAATTATTGGTGTTGGTGCCATGCCCAGTGTTTGGCGGTTGATTATAAGGGTAGCGAACTAATTTTATGTAACTGTTTTGCTTGGCCCTCATTGTTATTTCTTCAATAAAACGTGTAGAGTGATTCCAAAGTGGGCAACAGGGTCTGACACCTGCACCACATCTGTGGAAATAGCTGTGTCCAGGTATTGACTAATAATGAAACATTCAGGAACCAAAAACCTTTTTAGCTAGCTGTGCTCAAAACAGATGGTTGTTCATTGGTTGTGTCATCCATAATAATTTACTGATGACTTATTAGAATTCAAAGATAGTGTATGTGACAGTTGCAGTAGATTGTAGGGTTAGTATTTCAGCTCACAGGATGTTTAGCACTAAAAGAACACTGTCTCAGAGGTGGTTCCAGAAATATCTGCAAAACCATTATGTGTTCATTTTATATGGAATCCATTACAAAAATAAAGTATTTGGTGCTGTGTTTTCAATTCTGTTACATAAATTATGGTGTTTTAATATAATTTTGTGTTCCAATTTCATGCTGTTCCTCTAATGATCCAGAACAGTCTTTGTGGCACATAAATTTCACTCTGTAACAGTATTTCTGTCTTTTTGGGGAGAAAAAAAAAGTCACGATAAACATTGACTCTATTATGTTTCCAACCTCATATTCCCAGATCTTGCTTTGAATCGAGAGAGAGCGGTAGAGATAAAGTATGCACTTTCTGTACAAAATAAAATATAATTTTGTAGCAAAACATGGAAATGAGCTGCCGATTTTATCATATTGATTACTATATTTATTTGATTGACTAGTGCTATTGTGGTTTTTTTTCTGTTACACGCATATACACACAGATTATTGTGACCACCCATGACTTCGCTGGGCCACCTCCTGCCTTCAATACTGCAGCGATTCTTCTTTGCATTGACTCCATGAGATGTTGAAAGCTGCTGCGAGGAATCTGACACCTAGCCTGATAAATAGCACCGTCCAGTTCTGTGAGATTTGATGGTTGTGGAATCAGCTGCTTGATGGCTCTTTTAACTTCATCCCACAAATGCTCAATCGGATTTAGATCTGGTGATTGTGGGGGCCACCTAAACAAGGTAAAGTCTCCCTCATGTTCTTGAAACCACTCCCGCACACACAAGTGAGTATTTGTCAATATTTAACCTGCAAGAAAGATTAATTTTGCATGTCTCTGTGTTAATGTATGGTGCAGAAGCGCGGTTCTGTTTACTAGCATACTGACCTGCGCGTGACGCTTCCGGTGATATTAACATCTTGCTTCTCATTAAATGAGGACATAAATGCAGTAGGCTACATGACTGACATATCCAGAATTGCTCCAAAGGTTACTTCAAGAACATTTGAGTGTTTTATTTGAGTAAATCTATCATCACATATATGAACAAAGAACTGTAAAGGTATTCATGGCAAGCCATCAAAATAAAAGTTCGGTTTGGACATGGCAGCAGAAATATATTACTATTGTTCAGTAGAATGTAGAAAACAGGCTACTACAAAATTTATTAAAACAGTATTTCTTCAGTATTTTAAACTGTAATATGAAATCCCATTTATTCTCCAACAATAAAATGAAATCTTCATGAATTAAAAGACTAAAAAATGTCCAAAAAGATAAAAAAATTAAATACACAACATTTTCAGAGGGGAAAAATTATAAGGCTATTGTAAGAATAAACAATAATGCACTAGTTTTAAGGTACCTTAACAGATGTGTAAACTGAAAACTATTTGAACTTTATTCAAACAAATTTGAACTGATTTATTGTGTTGGATATTTTTTTTCCCCGTGCAGTGGCTCGGGAGATGAGGTTTTGAGTCTGTATAGATGTCAACAAGCTGAAAAAAAATGTTTTTTGAGATACTGTAATTTGAAACTGATTTCATAAAATTGGTATGGAAAAAGGTATTGTTAAGGAACCGGTATCGAACTCAATGAATCTATATAATTTTTTTTTTAAAGAGACTCAGCTGTAGTCATAATAATCTGGCCACTCAGTATATAAATACATACATGCATTTACTGTATACAGTATATATAACCTGAAGTTGTGATAGTAATTTAAACTACTACAATCTCAGTACTCACCACAATTCCAAACTGCTCAGATTCACAAAGCTCCTCGTATTCGCTCTTTAGCTCGGCCAGATTGCTTAGCTCCTTTTGCTCAGGAAGGTTTTTGATCAGGTTCTGCGAAGAAAAATGTACAAATACACATATCAGTGCCACAGGAGAAAACACCTGCTGCCTGCTCATTTGGTGAACTATTGTAGAGACGGTAAAGCATGGTTTAAATAAGGCCATGGCTTTATAGGCTATTGTGCTTTGTGCCGGTGGTCTGAAATACACTTGCGATTCACATAGAGACTCCCTAATGTTCACATCTTTCCCCATTACTGCATACTCTCAATCTCAGATTGCAGAAACCCACCCCCTTTTTTTAAGCAAGCATGGCCTGATTGAGCTTTAATAATCTATGGCAGCTAAATTCAAGGGGAAATATTCATGCTGGTCTTAACTCCATCTTTGTTTTCGTCAGCTTTCTATTATGTTGGTGGATAGAGACAGAGCCCTCCGAGGAAAATCCACCCCTGCACAGTATTTCTCTTGGAGATCAGCCGAGGTTCAGAGTTTTACAGTTCTGCGCAAATGACGTTCAAGGTGACTCTAAGAAATGAGGGAATAAATACCACCCCCACATCATTTAATATGTCACTGAAATGTCCCTGATGTTTATGGCTTTCTTTTCCTTTCAGACAATTCGAGACGGAAGGGCATATCTGAGCCAAGTTTGCCACTTTACAGATGTCAGGAACTCTATTGCCTCCCTTTTCCCAAAAATAGATTCATATTGCCTGTCCAACTTTGCAATTACCTCTAAGAGTAAAAGCCTGCTGTAGGTGATGTGGGCGAGTGAGAGAACTGTCATTTTTTTCTAAATGCTAATTGTGCTTATAAAGGTCAGATAAGTAAATGAAAAAAAAGCATGGAAACCTTTTCTTCTTTCTTTTTCCCCAAAGAAGAAGTGCCCTTTCCATGAGTAAACTACTTCTCTCATTGGTTGGCATAAGCAGGCATGCTTGGACATAGCCACTCTTGTTGGGTTACCAACAAGCTCCAGCTGATGGTGTGCGTGTCATATCTTCATTACACTGCAAGTACACAACTGAACCGTTAACAATAACTGGCTTTCTTGTCCTCCCTGTTGGAAGCATGTCCTAAACCCAGTTCAATGCTTTTATGTGGTCTTTCTCTAAAATAACTTCAAATGTCCTGCTGACAATGATAAGTCTGACGCAACACAAAGCCAATGCACTGACACCTGGATCTTGAACAAAATGGAGCATTTCTTGCACTGTGAGATTTTTATGAACTTTACTCAAATAAATAATGGATAAGAATCTCAAAGAGAACGTGTAAAAGAAAGAAAAATGTGATATTACTATAAACTAGGCTTTTAAACTCAATAGTAAACACAGACAAGCATAGAGGTTTTTTTTTTCATTTCTTCTCTGCAAGACGTGCACTTGTTTTTGATGAGATAATCATTAGCTTTGTTCTTTCTGGAATAGATGAATATATGCATAAGCAAAACGCAATTTCTTGCGTGTTTTAAGGATGCCTAGCACATCCACTTTCCCTGGTTCAAAGCAAATCTAGCCTTAAATAAAAATGTGTCAGAAGCCTGTAATTGTCTGGACAATGAGATAAAACTGACGGTTGACTCCATCATCTCAGATGTTAAATTAAATAAATGCGCTGAGAGGCTTTGAGATGTTTCAAGAAAAAAAAAAAAAAGCCTGCAATCAAGCAGCAAACGTTAGGGGGAGGGATTACGGTAAAACGGCCTTTCTCTCGTCTGAAAGAGTCTGAGGAACATTAGCCCGGCGGTTCGGCTGAGGAACAAAGCTCCCCTAAACAATGTATCATTGATTTTGAATGAAGCGCAACAACACAGCAGCACACCATTCAGCCACAGCAATCATCATTGCTAATGTGCCGCCAAATCTCATTATTGGAGTTGTATTTCTCCATCGCCACTTGCAGAGACGAGACAAGCGATTAGGATTTGCCGTTGCCTTTATTCCAAAGGCATCTATAGGTTAACCCGCCAAATGGAGCAGAGACAGAGCAAAGATGTAACAAATGGGGCTAAAGAGAGAGGAGCGAGAACATGTTTAATTGTTAATACGCTCGTCTACGGTTTACATAATTATCGGAGTCCCGCATATTGAGTAAATGACACGCAAGCAGAGCCATATGGGAGGGTTGGTAAGAGGCGGTTGAACCCTGAATGAATCAGTCTGCTCTCTTCAGGCATCCAGACTCAATCTGCATCTGGGAGGGGGGTTAGCGGAGCATGGGCTCTAGCAGACGAGGCATGCTATGCTAATAATCCAGCCATTTGGACCCTCTCTGCAGGACCAAATACATGCATGCTGTCACACTTTATTCTTTAAGACACTGCTTGTCTCAATGTCGGTCAGATTTCATGACCTTATTTACTTCCACAGTGTATGTGCCTAAACTTCAAAAGAGCATGTTATTTTATTTTTAAGTTGAAAAAGTTTGCTTTTGTATTCTTTTATCACAAAACTGTCCTTTTCCACAGACAAAATAATGTTAATCAACAGTAAATAACTATTACTTCAAATTAATGAATTGGAAAAAAATAAATAAATAAAAACTTTCTTACATTGCTTGATATTTGTAAATAATTATACATAAAGTTCAAATGTATGTCTTTAAATGCAATGCCAAATGAATGCTCAGCAATAAACAGAATTCAGTGGAATTCTTCCTGAATTGAATTCCACTTCCTGTAATTCCAATTC
>JAUCMT010000026.1:20685744-20723578 GCA_032357475.1 Enteromius thamalakanensis
CGGACATAAAGCAAATACGCACAAGAAATGCACGTACGCCAGACATGGAGTTGACGTGAACCAACGCACATTCTCACATTCATTTCAATGCAGCGTTGATACATGAGGCCCCAGGTGTAAACAGGGCAGAAAACATACATCCACAGTCACTCAGGAGGGTAATTTTCATCAACGGGCACAACATGCGACACATTAGAGGGTTGTGCAGTTGGCATTAAGCTAATCTAGAGAGCAGCACTTTGACAGTTCCAAAAGGGATCTCTACTCCCCTAAATCGAACTAACACCTCAGACTGTCACAGACACTAGCCACAGTTGGAAACTGACAGGCGACAAACCAAGGATGACAGATTCCAAAATCGCATTAAACTAAATGAGAAATAAAAAAATGGATTATATTTGGGTTGGTGAGGGATAGAGCTGGCAAAGCTGACAGACCTGCCATGACATTAATTTAGTCTTTTTAAAGACTTTTTTATGGATATGGAGAGCATAAACACCTGAGCTGTCGGTTAATTTCTTTTTTGTCTTATATACACACTACCTACATACTCTATTAGCACTACACAATGTTATTTTACTACTGCATTTGTATTTCATGCAGTGGAGCCTACCAGCGCTGTGTCAAAGCTTCAATTAAACTCAAGGGGGTGAGCAGTCTTTTCTGCTTAGCTATTAATCTGGAAGCCTGGTACACCTCTGTACTTCTCGTCCTGTCCTGAATGTAGTTTTCACTATATTCAAACGTCAGGTAACAATACACCAGGCTGCTCCAGTCACCTGTTGTTAGCCTGGAGAACAAAGGATGGTACCGTCACCATGCCCTGCAACCAACCAGCGAGGTAGGTAATGAGGGCTCATGAATATGTATGAAGGCAAAGCAGAAATGGCAGACGATCTGGGTGATTGACAAACAAGATAAACAATAATAACAAGCAAGGGCAAACACGGAACCCCTAACAGGCATGACTATCCACAAGCATGCTGAGAAGACGGCAGCGGCACTGAGGTGAGGCACAGCGGGAGGGAGAGCTGACAGGTCATACGTCAGGATGGACAATGGGCTTCTCAGAAAATGCTACGAAGATTTCAGTCAAGGACGCTTCCTTACATCACCCTAATAAGCTATTAATGCGATGCCAGATTTCGAAGTACTTGAGAATGCGATACTGTCATATCTAACATTGTGGTGCTGTATCACGCGGGACAGAGTGTGTGGTTATCTGTCATCGTTACACATTATGCATTGCATTGCACTACATACTTTATTAGCTGCCATTATGATGCTCTGAGTGGAACAAAAAGAGAGTACAAGGATAGACGATTAAATAATAATAAAAAGCCGAGACTGATGCAACACTTTTTTTGTTTGTTTGTTTGTTTGTGTTAAATCAAACATTCATGTTGAATCAAAGATGCTATGCTTGTCATAAAGTATTTATGACAGTTTCTAAAAATAAAAACAAAAATAAAATAAAATAAATTTGAAATTAAATTATAAAAAAAAAAAAAATTCTAACATTTTATGCTGAATCAATGTCACTATGCTAGTGATAAAATTATTTAGGCAAAACTAAACAGGCGATTTTCATATCAAAATAAATAAATAATAACCATAATAAACACATTAAATAAAATAAATAAATATTATGTAAATAAATATTTTGTTTTGTTGTTTAAATATGTTTAAGAAAAAAATAATAATAATAAAAGACATGTGGCCAAAATTGTCAGTAAATAATGATGTGGAGAGGTGGAGGATCTGCTTTAAAAAATTAAGTCTTCAATATTACTAGATTAACATCACATATCATAGTTAAGACCTAATATTTTGGTCAACATGTGCTATTTAATAATATTTCTCCTGAAAGCAACCAAAGCTTTAAAAAAGGGCTTTAAGTTATGTAGTCCAGAGTAGGTGTATGAATGAAAAATCTGCAGTTTGGAAGCATTCAGACCAAAGGGACTCATAAAGCATACTTCACAAGGAAAGAGTGAAACAGGATCGAGAGTCGCACATTTCCATCTTATCAACTCAGGAATCAAAGATACATGAGGTAGTAAAATGAGAAAAATGGGAAATATGGAGCTCCTTTGAATACTGAATTGCACAAGGGTACATCTTACATTGGTACATTTCCTTTGCAGTAGTCGAGCGGTCAATAGGGATGAATCTTAAGAAATGATTGGCATAATTCATAACAAGCAGAAGGTACTGCAGGAGCATACTAATGTGCGGAGGAACGTCATTCAAAAATGAGCAGTTTTTCCTCCTATCCATGATATATAATTACAGCAACTCAGCGGTGACACTGCTCCGCAGCTCAGTCGATGCAATGACACACATCGTAGTGATGACATCACTGGGGCTGTCAAACACACAGTTGAGGCTGTGGGACAGGTTCCCCGTAACACACTGTGATTAACATACATCAGTCATGCTACAGACTTTCTTATACACTTTGAAACTCTGCGTGTTCCCACAGTGACTGGCAGAAGATCAGTACATGAAACAGTGCAGACTGACCAGTAATAGGCAGTGTTAAGAGGGAACCGAGGGAACCTCTTCGCAGTCTGTGTTGATGGAGACAGTCAGAAAAGCCGTAAGAGAGACAAGCAGACAGGGCCATCTCACTGACTTTCATAACTGGGCTAAGATCTAGCATGCTCAAATCAAGTGTATGACCACATATAGTGCCAACAGTACTCACTCGCTTAGACCTTTCTGCTGTGTCACAGCAGTGGATCACCGTGAATTTGTGGATATTGCCTTTCTGGCACTGATCAACAGACAACAGACACAGACATAGGCCTACTTTATACAACATCTCCATAATATTTTGACTGCATATCTTCAACCTAGGTATATTTCTTACTAATACACATTAAGCCGATGCAAATTTAAACTGCTTGTATACAACTGCTAAATAGCTCAGCATCCGACGCACGCATGAAGCAAGTTCGCAGAGATATCGGTGAACCTAATGAGAGAAGAAACCTGGATAGCAATTAACAGCACTTCATCAGGACATGATTTAAATGTAATAATTAACGAACTGGCCGATTATAGATATGCTGATATTTTTAGTTTGGTTTGAAGTTTGAAAAAGAAGATCACAAACCCACAGCAGGAGTATCAAAGCCCACTGTACTATTTCCTGTGAATAACTGGCCTTTCACTGAACGCATTAACAGAGCTGAACTGAGGGTAGCCCTTTCATAATGAGAGCATGTGAGCTAAGAGGAGAGACGTGCAGTGGGTCATTTTCAAATGAAAGCTATTAGTGTTCATTACAAAGCTCCCTGTTGATAGCGCTATACAAAGAGTACAAAGGTTGAGTCCATCTTGAATATGATGTAGATAGAAAAGCTTATTAGAATTCAGAGATAAAGTTTTGCTCCAGGCCAGCACAGTGCCTAAGTACAACCCTCGTATAGAAAACGAGCCAGAGAGAAAGTGAGAATAAGACACATCCATCCATGTGAAAGTAACGATAGGGCAGCAAGATTGTACTTTAAAACTCCTCTCCCGAGAAAACTGCTGACAAAATCCTTGTTTATCCCTCGCTGTTCCCTGCTTTTATCAAGACTAACCTGTTACTTTGTTTATCATCTTATTGCATTGCATTGGAGTGTGGTCTGTTTGTCTATTGTCCTATTCTCAGCACACTATAATGCCACTGGTGCATTATTTCAGAGAGGGTCAGAGCCTTTGAGAGCTTATTAATGATATCTGCATTGTTCTGGCTTTTGGCTTTACTGTGCTTTTGGCATCAGTGGTACAAGGGCATTGAACCAAAAACCACTACCCCCGCATTAAAGTCTTCCCAGAGGGCTACGGAAGGGTTCTTTGAGAGATTAAGACACCACTGGAGAACGCAAACTTAAGATACTGCCTCCCAGGCAGCGGACAAGAAATCCCGGGGTTTGTTTCTCTAATTATCGTCTAAACTGATTACGGAGATTTAGCGGTATCAAAAAAGTGCTGAAACCTTATCTTCACACGTTTCGTATGGGGTCAGCAGGGCGCAGCTGGCGAACTCAGTTGTGCGTGAAAGAAATGGATGTGTATTAATATAAAAGCAGAGTGAAGAGGATTTGCCTGGGTGGAAGATTTAAGGTTGTGGCCTGAACAAACCAGAGCGTGGCTGAACCTTGCTTCTTTTTGGGTTGCGAAGCAGGCGTTCTGAAAGACGTGAGCACAATGGTGGTGTGGAGTCTTTGGTCTCTTTTGCACGTGCCCAGTCTATTTCTCTCCTGTCTGTGTCGCACATCTACAATGGAGCAAGAGCTTCTTTGTCAGCGTGTCTGCCTTTTTTATGGGGACCTCTGGCTGGACCAGACACTATAACAAATGCTTTTTTATCTGATTGTTTTGCAGGCCCTTTGTTGTCAGTGGGATGACGGTTCTTTGCTTGCATGATGAGAAAATATGGAATGACATCCACAAAGCAAGAAGAACTTAAAAAAAAAAAAAATGAAAAAAAAAAAATAATAAAAGAGTCAAAAATCTAAATAAAAAAGAAAGAAGCTAAGCCTCATTCCTGTCAGAGAGAGAAAGAAAGCAAGCGAGAGAGAGCGCCTGAGTGAGGCATTGCATTTTTTCTCCAGACAATGGAAAGTAAGTGTTTGAGTGCTTGGCTGTGCAGGGAAGCGTTAGATGAGAGGCTTCACACGCCTACTGTATGATGCTACACCCTGGCAAGCCTGCTGGGGTTTACAGATCTGTGCATCGCTTGTATGATCCAATGGAGCTAGAGGAGTACTGTATGTGTAGGAAGGAGCAAACTGAACCAATCAGCTCCAACACAGATGTAGGTGATTGTTTAGTAACATTCGCTGCCCTCACGGAGACATCGTTTACATTACACATCAACTTCAGAGGAATACAGCATTCTCTTTTTTGAAGGCACTTTCACTAGACTTTATGAGTCACAGAAAGCTTTTATCTTAATGGCAAAGTGCATTTTGAGGATATAGCGGAAGAATAAAAGGGTTTGTGAAAGTGACACTGAGTATGTTTATGGACAACAGTCAGTATTCAGATTTTAACACCATTAAGCCAATAGTCTTTCATGTAAGCAGAGACTTAATCCGAACTAAGGTCATATTCAAAGTAAACAAATCAAATCAAAGACTTGGAGCATTCCTATTTTAGTGCAGTACAGACGTAAAGAACAGAGGTTAAACACAACTATGATGTCATAAGGTGCACTAATTTTTTTAATTCTAATTTGATAAGTAATAGCAAAGAGGGGAAACAATTGTAATATAAAAGAAAATCGAAGTAACCTGAATTTATAGAAAATGAGAATCTACCATGCCTCCCGTAAAGGTAGAATTAGAAACACCCTCAAGTTATAAATATAAATATCTTAAGAATCCCTATTCATGTGTATGTGCCCTTATAATCCTCCACTTGCTTCAGTCATAACTGAACATTGCATCTTTGAACTTATAAATACTATCAAAGAGTCAACGGAACAGAATTTTTTGGAACAAAATGTACTTCCAAGGAATATATAAGAGCATGCTTTCGTTCTATCACAAACAAAACCATGCTGATTTCTTTTACGTGCCATCAGTCTGAATAATGAGTGTGACCACAGGGACATTTACAATCATCTGGCTGTCTTTCCTATTTTGAGACGTGACATTTCCTTGACGCAGTGTGAATGATGTCAAGGTAGAGCAGCAATCACCATGTCCCTACCCTAGGAAAAAATAAAAATAAAAAAGAACAATACCCAGGAGTCTCTACATCCGAGTAGTTCGGAGGCACGTCTGTCTGTGGCTGCAAGCTCACCCACAAGCCTCTGCCAACATCCCGTCGGCACGACTGAGGCATTACCATCCTGCCAAAGAACCTCTAAAAAGCCTCTACCATTACTGTGCAAGGACATAAAACCGGACCTGCGAATTACCTCCCGCTCAAGGATGAGAATATCAAGCCATGGCTATGTGAGTTCCAGGGATGACAATAGGACGACGAAGGTGATAAACGTGAGAGGGCGGGTTTGGACGAGTAAGAGAGAGAAGAATAGAGCGAAAAAGAAGGATGAAACAGAGAAAGCAAGACAAGGGAAAGAGGTGTGCAGACCTGACAGATAATTCTCCTCTATAAAGCGCAGCTGAATGTGGGAAAAGGTCATCACTTTAGCTCTTCTGCTTCTGTAAAGAGCGACAGGGCTGTCACCTCAGTTCAGGCTTCCACACACCCAGCCCAAACCACCTGGCAATTAAAGGTCATCTCTGCTCCCAGTAACAGCCAAGAAGGGCCAATGTGGACCAGGACATCTAAATATTCCTTATCTTCTCTACCTTTCTCCAGCTTTGAAAGAAGAGCAATGAGAAAAATACAGGCAGAAAACAACAAAACCCCCTCATCTAGATGGAGGAGAAAATGCAGCTGAATTCTTGCACTTGGACATGGCCCAAGCGACAGCTAAAATAAAAGTCACAAATCCCCCTAGTGGTCTCTGAGATAAACGCCAAGCTGTCAGTTGCGAAGCAGAGTTGACTCTTTCAAATCCACCTAATTCACAGTGGTGAAAGAGCCACCAGAGGGTTCGAGGCAAAGGGTGGTCTAATGTAAATGAGATCATCTCTTCCACAGACAGCTGAGGTATCTTTAGTTCAGGAAATACATGCCATTTGCAATTACCACGTTTAAGATGAACAAAAACCACTGAGACAGTCAGGGCGTGAAGAGCTTCCTGAAGGATCATCAATCTTGCCTGTAAGACAAAGGGCAGTGGGAGGGAGGGTGGAGCGGCAGGACTTTTGCCAAGTCCTGTCCCAAAGCAGCTATTATGAGAGAGTGAAAGTGGAGCTTCCACTGGCCTGGTGAATGAAAGCAGGCAAGAGTATTGTACACGAATCACTGCCTGGCATCAAAGACATCTCTTTAATGAAGCCTTTCAAATGCACACAGTCATCTGTAAGCATGACGAATCTCTGAGCAAAGACAAACGTAGGACGTTTTTACAAATGCTATTCAGAAAATTCCCATGAATGTCTGGCTTTTGAAAAAAAAAAACTGATTTGTCTGTTTAGGGGTTCAGCGTGTTTCTGTCAAAAGTTCTCACACACACACACACACACACACACACATTCCCTTTAGTGACACAACAATTTGAAATTTCTTTTTAACAAAAATGAAATGCCTGTTAACTAAAATAATAATAATGAAATGATTAAATAAATGAATTATATTAATACTTTTTAGACTCAATTAATCAATTAAGATAAATTGTTTTATTAAAGTAAAATGAAGACTTTTATTACCTTTACACATTTATATTAATATGACCCCCGCTGGACCAGGATGCGTTTATTTACATTTTATGAAATGTGAGCAGATAAAGGTTTCAAATGGGGGATCAAGCGGCATTATATGTGAAAGTGCCTATGCACACACAACTCACCTGGATTAGCGCTTCACTTAGCCTCTCCTCATCCACCTGCAGCACAATATCCCGGATCTCTTCATAAGGCAGTCGGAATGATCCCAGGAAAATTGCTGTTTGGAAAGTAAAAACAAAAACAAAGGAGAATTATTTTCTGGCCATGTAGTTTAGAGTGTTCAACATGGCCTCCCCTCAGAAATGACCATAAGACAACGTCAATAACTTCTCAGGTGGATGGTAAAAACACTCTTCGAGTGTTAGTTCCACTTCGGGGCAATGTGAAAGAGAAAGAGAAACACAATTCTCTGGCGACAATAAAAGCAGCTGAAATAGCCTCAGATTTGGGGCCCTATCACCAAATAATGACTGCACATCTTAAACTTTCACCCAGGTTGAAATGCAGAGAACCACAGGTGCAATTTACCCAACAGCTGAATTTGATAACCTCCACCGCTTCTGAGGAAAGAATAGTCTGTAATTACAGCATATAGCTTATAGTGCGCAGTTTAAAGCACATCTGTGGGGGACCGAACATAATTGTATATTTCTCTCTGAAGCAGTCACTGAATTGAGGTTAAAATTACCTTAACATTTGCGCAGATTAAAACAGTCAAGAGTTTTTCAGTGTCTGGAAACAATGCCGAGCAGAACCTGATTTTGTTCTGAGAAATTATCACAGCACAGAAAGGGGCTGCTCATGTTTTGTACCACCTACCACCGAGCTATTTCAGCAAGTGTTTGATGGGAATGCATGGCTGAGTGAATCTACTGAAGATGACACGCAAGAGTAATAAGTATTTATTTGGTCAGATTCCTCTGAACTGCTTCAGCCAATGAATGTGAAGGCCCTTCTGCCTCACCCCACCGTCCAGCCCTCTGGTGTGCAGGTGAACGAGGTCCAACTTCTGATGAACAGTGATTTAATAAACTACCATTCCCACCAGCTGATTGACTGAGTCTCTGTGAAACTATGCTGTATTTTCTGCAATTCATTAGTCGGCCATCTGCGTGTGACAATATGCCGGTTTCTTCAGAGAAAAGAGAGTTCTGTGCTTTATTTCATTCAGGAGATGAAGGTAGAGCAAACACGGCGGCATTTCAAAGCAGGGGGCTCATCTGGCAAAAACCGGACACAATGGCATAGGAAGGAATTCTTATTGGAGCTTCGATGTGCCAAAATGCACAACGAGGTTTTAAAACTAGCCTAACAACACAATACAGTCTGGCTATAGGGATATGCTAATGAAGCAGTCATCAGTAGCATGATGAGCCAATCATCAAGAGTATCGCATGCCAATAAACAAACAAATGGTTAGTCGCTGAATGTGGCGAGTTTAACAACCCCCAGTCAGAACTTATCATATTTGCTGCAAAAAAAAAAAGATTTAATTGGACGACAAATGCTTTCGCCTCATCTGTTGATTCATTAGCATAATTTACACATTCACAGCGAGTGAAATTATCCTGAGTTTTTCCTCTAACAAGTTTGTCCGTGACAGATGCATCCCATAATTCATTTCCGTTCATATCCACTCATACTCTTCAGCCCGGGGATTTAGTCACATGTTGCTTCTTTTTTTTTTTTCAACACAGCAAATTTGCAAGTCCGCCAAATTGCAAGCATTAAGCAAAGAGAGCACTTCCGTCCCATATATAAAAACGCTATCTGTACTGAACCGCCTCCACACATGGGCAAATTTATAGCAACTCTCACTTTGTTTTAAAAGGCAGTCTGCTATATGTGTTAAAAAAAGGAATGCTGACGGAAGGCCGATGTGACTCTTCTGGAGCTGGACCAAGCAAGGGAACAGAATGCTGGGATTGTTAAACATGCTAATGGACCACAGAGCTCTGCTGGGTATCCCTGTGTTAATAGAGGAGCATGACTTCATGTATCGGTTGCCTGCTTTGTTCGGTTCGTCCTACGTTAACTGAACTCGAGAGATCCACAGCCTCCTCATCACATCTGGATTATTGTTTCAGCTGTGCACGGAGCCACACCCGGGCCCCGGGTCCAGAGTAGCAGAACAAATATGCAGCTTCTCTTCACACTCACAGTGCTGTGTGGGATCGTGTGTGTCTGTGTGGGATTGCTCGCAGGCCCCCAGGATCAATGAACTCAGCAAGTTTTCCTAGAATTTCATGGCCAAAAAATGAAAGTGTGGGCATTGTCCACTCAGCCTACAGACTGCACTCTCAGCATGAGGGGAGGACAGCAATAGATACCTGGGGGTATGAGTAACTATCCAAGTAAAGAGCTGAATTGAGTTGCACAAGTACCTTGGGTCATTTTTGCTACCCTGGATCAACCCTGTCTTTGAAGCCCCCGATCCCAAAAATAAAATAAAATAAATATCAAAAATTGGAACAGTTTGGCATTTAAGATTATTTTACACAATCTCTTTCTCCTTTCCTGTCCCACCTCCCCTTTCCTTTCTCTTTGAGAGATGACAGATTTGTGGCTGAAGTGGATGTGTAACAGCACTCCCACTCGTTTGCTGGCATTAGCTACTCCAAAGCCTGAAGTGATGTGTGTGTATGTGTGTGTCACATGGTAAAGAACTCGCAGAAATGAGAAAGCGAGAACGCGAATGTGAAAGTGAGTGAATGAGAGGAAGAGAGAAATGTCGCTGACATCTTTTCTGTTAGGGCCATCTCCATCTGCTCCAGCTCTAATTGAAGAAGAAAAGAAGAGTAGAAAAAAGAAAAAACACACACAAACCCGACCTTGATGTCATCTACCCGTGTTGCATGTTATATGAGTATGTTACATGATTCATTAAAACGGCCCTCTTTGTGTTGCATTAGTACCGAAGTACCGACTGACACGAGTCTCTATTATTGCTGCTTATAGTAAGTGTTAAGGATTGGAATAAATTCTAATGCTACATATTGTATTAGTCTTCAATGAATAACACATTCCAAGATATGAATCATGCAGTACACATTCAGTATAGAGACTATAATGTTTGCCTGACAAAAAAAAAAGTTGGCATTTATTAATTTATGAATTAATATATCCATCTATTCAGCAACTCCAGTATAGAAATGCTCTAGCAACAACCTAATAATTCTTATAGAGAAGTAAAAGCACAGTTTTTGTCTGTAAATGTGCATTCCTATTTTTTTATTTTATTTTTTTTTTTTTATTATCCACGTTAAACTAAAATGCGTGGTTGCATAATTTGTCTTAAAATATGTTCTTTAGCAGCAACCGTGTGTAGCCAGACTTGGAGCTTCATCTTACTCTATTCGCACATTTAAATTGCATTGATGTATTCAATTGAAATCCTGAGTACTCTTCCGGCTAGGATGAAAACAAGCATGGGTAGAACATATACTCAGGTGGCTGGTTATTTTAGCATTTGCTATGAATATTTCATGAAGTGTGATATTGTATATCTAAGGTGTTCTCCTCTCCAAGACAAAGCCGCCAACATTTCCAAAGAAGAATAAAATTGCATTCTCATGCTGCTTTCATCAATCAGAGTCCAAAGAGTCACAGGCACTCTTGAGAACACAGTGAATTCAAACACACACACACGGCCTCCCCCTAAAGATTCAAGAGCAGGAGAAAAATTGACAGTGAAAGAGAGACAGAGTTACTAAATGACAGGCTGATCAATACAGACTACAAAACAAGATGTGTTCAGTTCAAACTGTAACATCAACAGGTAGTTCCCTCTGTCCAGTAGAGGTTTGAGATTTGCTTTTATTTACAAACTGGGACAATAATGAATCAATTTATGTCCTAGATATAGGTAGCCTTGGTTTGGGCAGAATATTTTACTTTGTCTGTGGTTAAGATGAGGCAGACACAAATAAAATGCTTTGTCCTTTTTCCTGTTATCCTCCTGTGTTTACGATATAACCGATATCAGAGGAATCGGGTGGAATCCATTATTAAAAAAACAGCATCCCCAAAACCTGTTGCAGGAAGAGCAAATACTGACGAATGCTGCTTGACAACACAAGAGGATAAAAGGAATTTCAAAGTTGACATGATATGTAGGAACAAGAAAACAAACAAACAGGAGAGAACAGAGGAAAAGTGTCAGTCAAAGCCTGACAACATTGTAGCTATAGAATCAGCAGCCTGAACTGTTTTCAGTACAGAGAAAGTCACTTAAATCCATCTTTTTCAGTATGGAGCAAAATACCTAGGACTTCTCTAAATAAAATAAACAATAATATTAATAATAATAAATAACACAAAAAGACAATTCTTTAGAGTAAAATATAACTTCTTGGGAAGGAAGAAAAAAAAAAAAACATCGTAGGGTACACAGATGATATGGAATATTGATAACTTACACAGATTCTGGGCTGTCTTGGCATCCAAAATTCGCAGCTCTTTTGCTTTTTTCTTGAATTGTGTCATCCTGTCATCTGCTTCTTCCACGTCCTTTTTAACTAAAAGCAAAAAAACAGAATTAGAGGGTAAGCATTAATTATCAAAACCAGTAAATGCATCTGCATATTTTTTATTTTTTACAAACAATGTAATGTTTTTAATGTCATCATCATCATCATCATCATTATTATTATATTTTTATTTTTAAATATTCATAGACAATATTCATGAACAGAATGATCACACAAACTGTGATTATAGGTAAAATAACTAGATTTTTGCATTTTTAGAAGAATCCACCACCACAGTATACTGAGTGTCTCTTAGTGCACTGCTATGCTGTTGCTAAGGTGTTCTAGGTGCTTACTAAATCGTGCAAGAAAAAAATGAATAAGTCATCATTTGCACTCCACAAAAAGTCAGTCAAATGACTATGGAATGATACAAGTATGCGTGAATAATAACAGACTAGACAAAAAAAAAACTGAAAAATGTATCAGATGTGTGGACCTTACTATTTTTGAGGTGGTCCTGTCATACAGCTAACCGACATGAAAAGCATGACTCCTGTGCTTTGGACCACACTTTTTATGAGCTCCCGCTGTAGCAATAAAAATGACATATGTTCCTCTCTATAAGGTAATTATACATATGGCACCTCGATAACAGATCCAGGGTGGAAAGCATAAGGACAGAGAAACGCTAGATCATGGCAGATGTGTCACGATTAAACCAAGACACTGATGCATGTCAGGCTTGCTTTTTATAGCATGACATATAAAAAAAACGAGGTGAGGGAGGGATGAGAAGAGAAAACGGAAAAGGAATAGAGAGAGACAGGTGAGATAGAAAAACAGCAAGAGATACAGACGTATAGAGACAACCTGCTAAAGAGACCATCGGCGCGTGACTGCCACGCTGCTCGGTATTATTGAAGGGAGATTTTGTGGGCCTGCTATTGACAAACACAGTGCTTGCTCCGTCAACGGCTCAGAGCCATGGAGATAATTGTGTTATTTCTGTAATCCTAAGGAGCAGCCGGCACAGCAGCTTGGAACAGCCCCAAACCGACGTTAATTCCGTACGTGTGTGACTAGTATTCGAGGGACTGGCTCCCATTGAGGCCTGCTTGAAGAGAGCCTCTCCCTGAGTGACATAATGTGTCAGCGAAATCCTCGGCCGAACCATTGTCACAGTCAACTACCAACTAACTAAATTAGAGCGCAATCAGGGCCGTAGCTCTGGGACTCACCCGAGGGAACGAACAAAAGAGAAAGAGAGATTCTGGGTAATACTCCGGTGAAAACAAAGACAGAAGAAGCCTAGGTTTGGCAGATTGCTTGTGGGAGTAGGAGCGCACCTCAGCGCTAATCATCACAACTTCGCTATTTATTTAAGCCCAAGATGGAAGTCTCCCAGGAAATCGCTTACAAACAAACCTCTCCCAAGAAATCTGCATATGTGAAGGAGCTATCAAAGCAGGAGCATCTCCTAAGCAGGTGGATTTGCTGCTGGCTACAGGCCCTTTGCTGTTGTGTCAATAGCACTGAGGTACTGATGAATGTCGGTTTTGGACCGGAAGCAATGATAACTCTTCTGAGCCTGCTCAGTGAGTCAGATCTTCTGCAAGTTTGATTTTTTGATTCATTTTGATGCTTAAAACTCAGGTGTGCTCAGGAAAAAATGGATACCAAGTCATTAATTTGATACAGTTGATAGCACTTGCAGTTCCAAACAGTTATTTATAATATATCCAATTAAATCCAAAGTTCTGGCATGGAACCCTAGATGCATTCCGATAGGTCTAAATCAATCTGACATAATGACATCATTATCACAGGGCACAGCTGATTGGTTCTCTTCATCTATGTAAGCCACTAAGCTTCTTGGCAGTAGCAGAGCACTTCGGGAAAACGTCAACCTTCCCCAGCTCCACTTGTATAGATCCGCTAAGGGGTGGGGGTCATTCTTATATGCTATATGTACAGCAGCAGTATGTCTTGCACACAGCTTACACTGCTTACTTTGCTGCAGCTGCGTAGATGATCTATTCTGCCAAGACCAAACACATCGACATCGTCATGTACCCTCTGAGAGCTGTCATGACAGAAATAAATTTCATAAGCTGATAACAGTGCTATGGAATTATAGTGCGTTTTAAAAGCTGGAAGTTTTATTGTGACTTACTAGCAACAGTATTATGACCTTTCTCTGCTTTCCTTACTTTGGTGTCTTTGAAATGTGTCTCACAATGATAACACCATGAGTCCATACCAGGGTTTTGCACAATGTGATAGACAGACAGATAGATAGATGGTTATGATGCAAGTATAGGTAGTACTCAGAAAACAGCTTCAATCTGAAAAATCTGAAGATCGTAGAAAATAATATATCAGGAAACAAGGCTCCCGAAGGATGGCAATATTTAAGGGGAAGGGCTGCAGGTGAAGGAACAGCTTTCAGCCATATTGTGGAGCTCAAGATACCCTCACCACCCCCTTAGGCGCATTGTCACACCCTTCCACCAGCTGGCTCTCCCACCTGGGTAGCCCACGCTCTCAGCAGGATGTTCTCAACACATCCTCAGGCTCTTCAGCTGTTAGAAATCTGCAGCCCGCCAGGCCTGCACCTCCTCAGTCCGAGCGGTGCTGGATTCATGAGAAACAGGCACAGCTCAGCCCATCACTACTTCCACTTACGGTGGAAAAGGGCAGTTTTTGTTTTGTATCTGCAGCATGCTTGCTGATTCAATCACACTCCACCCTACTTGTTTATGACAGAGCTTTTTATCCGCTGGCTTGCAACCATTTTGTAGTGTTACAGGAAGTGTGATCTTGCAGAAATGAATAAC
The DNA here is from genome assembly GCA_032357475.1 of Enteromius thamalakanensis. Classification (NCBI taxonomy): domain Eukaryota; kingdom Metazoa; phylum Chordata; class Actinopteri; order Cypriniformes; family Cyprinidae; genus Enteromius; species Enteromius thamalakanensis. The sequence continues at coordinate 20,700,358 of JAUCMT010000026.1, forward strand.
CAGAGATGAGTAGGACATGTCTTTGTTTGTAATACAAAACATTGCACGATGTGCTACACTTCCTCCCTCTGTCCATCACTGACGATGGGAACAGGGCTTCTGCCAAAAAAAAAAAGAAAAATTGCATGCAAGGAAAACAAGACTAAATTTGTAACAGCCAAGTGAGCTAAGCCTCTTGATCTACACTCTAGAATATGCTTAGTGTATTGACACAAGCTAAAGACTCACAAAGCAGGACGTGTCCACCATCTCTCCAAGAGGCTAAAACTGCTTCTCAGTTTGATGAGCGGTTATTTGTATCAAAACTGGATTATAATTTTATTGGGGTTTTTTTTTGTTTTTTTTTTAATGAAAGGCATTATTGCAATTTTAAAGCGCCTGGTTATTAAAACAAACCCCTTGATTATCCCTTTGCAGTTATACACTCTTTTGGAAAGGCTGTCCACAAGATTTTGTATTTCTGTACATTTTTGCCCATTCATTCAGTATAGCATTTGTGAGGCCAGCCACAGATGTTGGATGAGAAGGCCTGGCTTGCAATCTCCAATCCAGTTTATCCCAAAAACGTCCAATGGGGTTTAGGTCAGGACTAGTAAAGTTCTTCCACACCAAACTCATCCAACCATGTCTTTATGGACCTTGCGCACTGGGGCACAGCCATGCTGGAATATAAAAGAGCCTTTACCAAAGTTATCACACAAAGTTAGAAAAATAGCATTGTCCAGAACAAAACTGGACCCCATTGATTTCCTTTGAATGGCCATTTTTATTATTATTATTTTTTGTTAAGATACTTTATAAGTATATTTTGAGTTGCTTTGATTTTATGGTTCCTGCTTTTGATTACCTCAATAAAAAGTTATTTAATTCTTAGAAATGTATTCGTTTTATTTCACAGAAGAAATAATGTTACCCAGGTTTGAAACCACATGTGGGTCAGCAAATATTGGGACTTTTTCATTTTCGGTTGTGCTATCCCTTTAAACCGATGGCTTAATAGTCTACAGTTTAAAGGATAAAAAACAATAATCACCAACAGTTGAATAGCAAAAAGAAACAAAGATCTACATCAAGAGTTTCTTTAAAACTTCATAATGAAGTGCTAGAGAAATAAAGTTTTATTTGGGTGTAGATAAAACCTTTTAGTTAGTTTTGTGTTAAATACAGTAAAAAAATAAATAAACTGGGCCTCACAGCATTACAAGGATACAGGCTGTGTATAGTGAAACAAATACAGATGGCTCGTTAAGATTTTATGGAGGACCGCGTTTATACAAAGAAATTAAAGTCAATACAAGACATGTTGTGTACATGGAGGACATAAATAACATGAGTGAATACAAGAAAATGTAATAAATAATTGAATAAGTAGGCCAACTATTGAAGAAAAAAAAAAAAAAAAAAAAAAAAGCCAGGTGGATTTTGTTATTAACTGACCGTGAAGGACTGATTATGTTCGGGGTGTTTCGGCGCAATAATAACAGCAGTATTTCAGAGTGATGCTTTAGTAATGCGATCCATTAAAAGGAAAACACAAAGTCGAGAGGTATTCAGGGGGAAGGTGGTTTTAAAATGTTAGTAAAACATTAGCGGTACAAGATTGCTCCTGCCAACGTAATCACATACATGTGTGTTGAGTCCACAGACCATTGTTATATGTAGGGATGAGAGAATAGCTCTTGGCGGCCATGAGAGGTGAAATGCAATAGCAATAATAGAACTTACAATAAGAAAAGCAATAAAAAAGGCAACAGAAAAACACACTCAAGTTCACACAAGCCCTTTCTGTGATTTTTGGACAGAGGGCAGCCCATGGGAGCGCCTCATTTCCAAAGTTCTTCACATTTGGGCGTAGAGATTGTTTACTGGACTTGAATCCTTCTGCTGGGAGCTGTCCATGTGATATCTCCCCCCAGGCAGCCAAAGCCTTGAGCATTAGCAAGCTAAACACTACCACATGTTCGCTTCCGGACTGAAATGATTCACCCAAGAGCAGTCATGGAGACATAAAGCTCGAGATGGTAAGCGAAGGACTGAAAACATTGATGACAGGTCTTCTTAAAATGTGTTCAATGTCCCGGCAACGCATCTGACGAAGCAGACAATGTGGAGTCTGACTGTCTGCTGGGAAGAGCGTTGTCGGAACGCGCAATCTGTCTGGAATAATCTGACTCATCTACCTCCGCAAAACTGACTGTCCAAACTTGAACAATGCCAATCAATACGAGACAGATTCTTTTAGGAATTAAATCAGGCCTGAGTGAAAAATGCTTCAACAATTAGAGTATGGTAAAAAGGAAAGTTTAGTGGAAAACTAAGTTTGTCTCATCATTATATTCAGTCTGCAAAACGAAGAGCACACACAAAGTTTAAAAATAGTCTTTGGAAGTCAGTGAGGGAAATAAAATTAAATAAAGTAAAGGAAGGTAGGAAATAAAGATAGAGAAAGCACTGATGTGAAAGAAGAGTAAAGCAAAAGAAAAGTTGTTTTTTTCTCCACATTGATCTACAAGATGTCTCAAACATTCAACTGAGGTTTAAAAACATTGTGTCGTTGGACAATTACAGCTGTGACTATTTCTGCCAGTGACTAAGGCTAAAGAGAGATCTTATTCTCAATCCTCCAACCAATTCATTGTCTGGATATAAGCTGACCACTGCGTTCACACTACCCAGCCTCTCAAATGCATGCTCACACTCACAGAAAAAGAAATCCTTTAGGGACAAACCTGTTTCTTTTTCTTTCATCCAAGTGAACCTGCATTGATCGGATAAGGCTGATCAATAAGGAAAAAACGCACACAAATTGAATCAGAGCACAGCATAACGAAGGTTCTGGCACTGAGTGTTTAATATACACTCTAAATTCGAGATGGAGATTTTGCGGCGGAACAGGTGAGTGCATTTTGATAATGTGTTTGTAAAATTTATGTCTGGACCTATTCATTTGTAATAGTTAAGTGATTTGAGCTGTTTTTACTCAAGTACCCGAGAGTTTGTTGCGTCTGAGGGCCATAAATACAAGAGAAGCTTATCTGAATGAGTATAATTCAACCTCTCTCTGACAGATTTCTGATTTCAGGTTATTAGGAGGCATCTTTCCTATAAAGACTAGCCCCGTTTCCTTAATCTTGACCTTCACAGTGCTGGGGAGCTCATGCAAAGCTGTCTAGCCTCAAGGTGAACAGCACAGAAAACCGGCTGGGGGAGAGGGCAGTGCTCTCCCATCCATGCAATTATCATCATCTCTAACGATAACAAGGGAAAAGGGGGAGGTTAGCGCTAATGATAATTGTGATGGGACGGCAGGTAAAGCTTGATTCCCTCTGAAGACGATGTGATATGTTAGAGACTTTCAAAGCATGACCAGGTGCAGGGGTTGCTAATACACTCCCGAATCTCACCCTGGGTTCTCCTGGTAGCCTGTGGAGACTAAGTGGAGAAGAGGCTAGAAAGGTCACAGCCTGACCCAATAATAACCGGCTCTCTAACACTTTCATTATGAGTGAGAGACACACTGAGACTGAGAAACTAACAGCTGGACTTGGATAAGAGCTCAGGAGGATTGCCAAGCCTTGTTTCTCCTCCTCATGTCAGAAAACTTTAGTTTACGGTAACCTCTGTGGTTGTGGGAAACGTAAATTGCAGCAATCTGCGAGCAAATGCACTCATATCATGAAGCATCCAATGGATTTAGGCCAAATGACAAAGCAATGCTGTAACCTCCAATTAATTTTTGCGGCGTTCGAAGCGGGACTTGCTTAAGCATTTTTTTTTATTGGCTCACTTAGCCCCACATTCATACGGTAATCTGGCAGAGCGGCACTAACAGCTCTCTCCTATAGTATGGCGCTGCAGCATGCGAAGACGATAATAGGTTATCTCTCATATTAAATTCACACGATCACATTTGTGTGAAATGAAAACAGGCGTCAATGAAAGACGATGGATCCTACTGACATTACGCCTTATCATAAGGTCATTTGTAAGAATCCATATCACTTGGATTTAACAAAGAAGTTCCGAAATAATGAGTGAGGGAAATACATCATGTTTTAGAGACGTCTCAGCGGTGTGAATACGGATGGGTTGTAGTTCTAAGCTGAGGTATTACAGTACCAAGACCCAACTGTGTCTTTCATTTCTTACTAGGCAGCTCAAGATCACACAGGGTGTGGGAAGAGTCATTCCAGAGGGCTGTTAACTGGCCACAGAGGGCTTTACAGCCATGCCCTTTGGATTCAGGCCCTCAGCCAATGAGCTACGAGACAAGATGGTTGGTTTAAGGGCTGGTTTGACCAATTACATTTAAACCACCAAACTTTCATTCTCTACTGAAAGCACATCCCTAAGGCATATGGCCAACAAATGGTTCATTTCTAGTGTCTAGAAAGAATCTATTATCTAACAAAACAACAGTCTATCTTTGTGATAGTGGGGAGTTATAGTGCATAAACTCTCACTGACCTTTCCCAGGGTGCACCTCTAAAGCAAATAAGGAGCTATTAGTAACACTTTAGAATTAGGTTTCATTTGTTAACATTAGTTTGATGTCTTAGATAATATTTAAATAAATAATAAATATTACACCGTTTAATGTCTATTCGTACATACACTGTTCATTGTAAAGTAATTCATTTTCATAATCTATTGACTAATAGTCATTTTTACTCATTTAAAAATACATTGTTTCAATTTTAAATTCAATATGCAAAGTGCAAAGGTGAAAACCAACCTAGATTATTAGTGCATTGTTTGCTTTATTTCAAACAGAATGTACATGAAATGGCATAGAAACCTCACCTCTACAGTCATATGGCCATGACATGTTTAAAATGTTGTTCAAAGTGGTAAATTAATATTCAATAACAAAAAGAACTGTTGAAAAGTGTATTTGAAAAGAATACTGTGAAATAATATTGCAATTTAAATTTTTTTTGTCATTTATTTCACATTTATTGCTACATTTTCAGTCAATAATACATAATATCCTTAAGAAAACATTCTAATATACTAAAATATTTATTGGTTTAGTTACATGAATGTACTGTATGCTTGCATGTATGAATGTACTTATTTATTTTAAATTTATTTTATATTAATTTATTATAATTGTATACTACTACCAATATATAATAATTACTAGTAGTATTATTATACTTTTATACCAATTTGTGCTGCTTTTTTTCAGGACTCTAAATAGAAATTTAAAAGCAAATGCAGCATTTAGTTGAAACAAAAATATTTTGAAGTATTAGAAATGATATAGTATTCATTTATTTATACAAGTCAAAAGCAGAGCTGAGAGGCTGTCAGTAATACAGGAATACTGCTGCGCTCACATAGGCCCAGGCTCTTATATAGGCTCGTATGACTCCTGTGGTCACAAACTTGGTGCTGTGGGTGGCCATATTTGCCTTCTCTGATGGAGATCTGTGGCCTTGAGACCAGCCGTTAAGTTGTACTGTAGTTGTAAGTCTGGCTGGGGAGGTTTTTAAAGGATCTCTCTATCATCCAACAGGTAGGAAGGGGAGAAAAAAAAGAAAGAAATAAGAACCTGTTGAGAACAGTTTTTTTCCTTCTAATACGTTTTTTTAATTCAACATGTGGCTAGGTATTATTCTTTCTATTTTGAAGGTTAACCGATAACTTGATCCAATTCGTTTGCCTTGGTGTGAAGAGGCCTTTGGAAATACTTCACGTGTTGTGCTTACAAATGTCAAAGTTTGCCTGGAAGACAACAGTAAAAAATAATCATAATAATAAAAAAGTAGAATAAATAAAATGACTTCTTCAAGGCATCCTGGCATTACGCCTGTTAGTGCAAGACTCTATTATCTGTCAGCATCAAATCCACAGAAGGTATGAACAATGTAATTCCCCAGAATGTAAATCCACAGAAGTCTCCGCAATCCCAGCGAAAGCAGTCGCAGCAGAAATTCATGCATTGCCGCGCTTCACAGACCTATGGATCCGCTTGTCGAGTGTAAATGATTCCAGAATGCATGCATGTGTATTCATAACCCCTCCCCCCATGTCACCATTTCTCAGTCAGCTCACGCCCAGCACGAACAGGTGATACGTGGAAGCAGTCTGATTAAAACCACTACAGCACAGAAAGACCCCAGTCATGAACTGCATCCAAATACAGCCTCAGTACTCATTTCACCTCATTGAAAGAAACCATGTTGATTACGAGTGTCTGCACTCATCTGCTTCATTATACGCAGCAGATCAAAGAGCTGGGACAGTTGCACGGTGATCCAGAGGAGGGGAAGTGAAAGACGAGGGCAGGAGGAACAGAACCCTCTACGAAAACATTTTCATGTGAGAGACGGCCAAGGATCGCAGCCCTAGGAACGCAGGAGAGCAGCTTGTTGTTTTTGAAAGCCCTCCGTTGGCTCGGACTCACTCTGCATGGGATGACCCCGGTCCAGATGCTCGGGGGGGGTCAGAGGAGCATCTGGCTCAAGCCAAACCTTGGATCCTTTCATCAAGAAAACTACTTCTGGTTGCATGAAAAGAACAATTTGTGTGGATGCAGAAGCAGAATCAATGGTAAACAGGAAGTCTCTATACAGATAAAGCATCTGTAAGCATAGCTTAGAGAAAGCACTCTTCCCTAACAGCCAATTATTTCTGATCTGCCTTCCTAAAAAGCCAGACCCCTCTGTTACATCCTTTAGTCTCCATCTTTGATTACAACCCTGGATGTTTGCTTTAATGACAAAAGCTAGTCAAGCATAATGAGTTATAATGATAGAGCACAGGGTGAGCATGCATTCTTTGTGTGCCGTCTCGGGTTTGACTCAGATAGTGATTACTGGGTTGACAGGACTTTAAAGTGTTAGCTGTGACCTGCTTCACTTTGGAATTAGTGTGTCCATGCACACGGCATCCAAAATGCACGCTCTACTGCTTCCCCCGGCAGGCTGGATTACAAGATGTTTATGGGACCCGCTGTTACCCGCTGTCTGGATTACTCAGGGATTGGACCGTGTATAAACTATGCCAGTAAATGTAGTTATGAGGCTTTACGCTCATAACTTCCTGCTCTTGTTTGTTTTGTAAAAGAGCAGCTTGTGAGCACAGAGAGATAGCCGGGTACTTTTACAGTATTTGTGCGAGATAAGCCCTTCAGTAGACGATGGCGCAGCACTTTAATCAAACTCTGACTGCTGGCTTTAACTGCAATATAAAAAAAGAAGATCTGCCATTTTCTGAAGAATACTTGAGTGGTCCTTGCTTGTGAAAAACTTGCCGCCATGATGAAGGCTTTGCTATGATGTTCACCGGTTGTTGTTGTTGTTGTTACCTAAAACTGAGACTAATAAGAATTATTTTAGTTGATTGAAATAAAACTGATATGTAATCAATTGTAAATATTAAATGAAAAACTATTAAAAATAATTTTGTAAATGTAAACAAAGCTTTTTTTGTTGGTCATTTTGGATTTGTATTTATTTATTTATTCATTATTTTATAAGTTTAAGTTTTGTACCTTTGAAAAACACTGATAACCACCAAATACACATGGTGATGAGAGAGTCACCAAACCAAAGTCCATACTGTATATAGAGGGTGCTCTGTGAAATTCACATAAACACCATCATGGTGAGACCCATTAAACTAAAATATGCAATAAACAATCATTTAACAACATTATATAACATATAACCCTAAAAAAACACAAATGAAGAAACAATGATTTAAAAAAAAAAAAAAAGGCATCAAATTCAAACAAAATTTTAAGTGCAATGCAGGGAAATTTATAGAAGGTACAAATTTACAGGAAGGTATGAACATACAGAAGGTATGAACAATGTAATTCCACAGAATGTAAATCCACAGAAGTCTCCACAGTCTCATTTCTGTAAGCTTAACGGTTAACCAATTAAAATCACTGTCATCTGATTGGATCCAAACCAGAAAAATTATCTGTGGAGGTAATATCAACAACTCTCTCTCACTCTCTCTCTCTCTCTCTCTCAAATAAATATAAATTCCCCTCTCTCCCACTTTATTTTCCTATCATGTGTATGTGTTTTTGACTCTCTGTCACAAAAAGATGCCAAAGTGTACAAAAAAAAAAAAAAAACAGACCTGCTTTTAAAACTAAAGCTGTAACTTTTCAATGGAATGAGTATTCAGTAAACTTCCATGTAAGACCAAAATCTGTGTCTTTTACTGTGCCATGTTGTTGCCTTTATTGAATTCTAGCATGCATTGCAAAGCTGCTAGTTAGATTTATGTAATAGCCTTTTCAAATAAGTAATATTTTAACTTTATAGTTTTTAACTTCACAGTATTTCATAGTTCTGCAGACAAAAACCATATGGCTGATCAAAAAGAGCAATAACACACCCTCCTCAGTGATTTGAGATATTCACTACACGCAACCAGTGCAGAACAAGTTATAACAAAATAAAATGCTCAAAAGAATATTATACATATATATATAAATAAATATAACTATTTTTGTGTCATCCTTTTTTCTCAAGAGTAACATTAAGAAATTACTGAATAAAAGCACAGAAATGCTTTTGTAGTGCCTGGTGATGGTGGCTTTGTAGATCCAGGGACGGAGCACATACTGAAGTAAACAAATCTATAAACAACATCAAATTACAGCCGGACCTTTACGAGCAAGCCTTCGGGTCACTCGGTTCCAGGAGAGGAAATGTAGCTATTGACTTCGCTCAGGAAACAATTCAACCCAAACAGATATATACTCGAGATCTCCCCCAGCATTCCGGTAGAGAAAGGGAGAAGAAGTGCACTTTGAAGGCCCATGTAATATGATCATGGAATCGCACAGAATTCTTTGAAGGCAGTCGGGATCAATAGAGGATGAGAGTGGCCATGGTAAAGCGGTGGCGCTGTAAGTCGTCGCTCTGTGATCTAACCAGATCTCTGCTCTCCATCAAAGCCAGGCTAAATTAAATGTGAATTACAGAGGTGAAAGCTCGGGAATGAAAAGACACCATTTATCATCAGACAGATGTGTGGTTATCTCTTATTCAGTCTCTTTTCCTTCGGCCCCACACAATGACACATCCTTCTAAGGCAAGGTTCACATCAAATGGTGCTCAGAAGAGCCATGCCTATTCAAACAGAGATGGAAAGTGGTTCTTTGGATTTTTGGGTCAAGAGGCTTTTAAATAAATATCCTTAAAATAAAAATAAATGATGCAACTTAAAATAAAATAAAATAATCAAATAAATAATAATAATAATACTAGTAATAATAATAAACAACTATATTATTATTATTATTATTATTATTTTTTTTATTTATTTTGTTTTAAGGAGTTGTATTATTATTATTATTATTATTATTATTATTATTATTATTATTATTATTATACATCTCATTGAAACACAACATAGTATTATTATTAGTATTATTATTAGTGTTGTTTCAATGAGTTGTATACTAATAATAATAATAATACAACTTCTTAAAACAAAATAATAACGAGTTATTTATTATTATAATTGTATTATTATTATTATTATTATTATTATTATTATTATTATTATTATTATTATTATTATTATTATTATTATTATTATTAGATTATTATTAGAGTATTATTATTATACACTCATTTAAACATTTAAACACAACATAATAATACTAACAATAACAACAATAATAACATGTTGTGTTTCAATGAGTTGAATAATAATAATAATAATAATAATAACAATAAAATGAATAATGAAAACAAAATAACAATTATAATAAAACTCATTTAAAAAGTAATAATAATAATAATAATAATAATGCTTAAACATAAGATAAGAAAGAAAAAAAAAGAAAATGAAATCAAACAAATTTAAATAGGTTCAGTAAACTTTATAAATTAAGAGACCAATATCTCAAGAACACAGTACAGATAAAGATGGCAAAATGGATGCTTTTTTGTGTCAATTCAGATCTGACCAAAAATTTAAGTGCTATGTGTTTTTTTAAGCTTTTCCTTCTCCCCTCTTTATCAGCTTCACAGGGCTGAAGTAAGGCTGGAAGGGAGTTAGTCTGTTAGACTGTGTGTGTTTCTGTGCACAAAGACACAGAAACAAGTTACCATTGCTTTATTTACTAAGCCTGTCAAGCTCTACAGCAGGTTCATGATCTTCTCTGCCTATTGGCTCACTCTTGATCTATTCAGAAAATTCTAGTCTGGATCTGTCTGTAACATTTAGGTCTATGCATTCTCTCTTGGCACGCACAATTCATGTCATTCATACAGTACGCTGAGCTTTCAGGGTGACATAGAAGAGAATTCAACAGACGTCCACTTGAGAGAGAAGTAATGCTCCTTTGAATGACATGCACTTTTGTGGATCTCAGCAAGGTATGCAACATTTGAAAAAGAATTTAAAAAAAAAAGATTATATAACACAGAGCCTCAAGGAAAATAACCATAATTTTCTTCCAGGGTGATATGCAAGCTGATGGCTTGGTTCGCTTCTACAATAATAAACAGAAGAATACTAAGGATGCAAGAGACAGAGAAAACAACCAAAAAATCTGAAGAAAAATTTTGAGATACATTGAACGAGGCTTCATTCAAAAGAAAGTGTAAAGTCTCATTTGAAGGTGAGGTTTGAAAACAGACTACTAATGTAGCTTAATGTAGCTTGGTAGCAAACGAATCATTTCATATAAAAAGACAGGCGAGAGATGATGATGATGATGATATGCTTTCACCAAGCAATTGTGTTAAAACACTGTGGCCAGAATATGGCCATTACGAGTCATAAAGAGCTGAAGAAATGCAATCCCGCACCATAGCTCCAACATGTAAGTACAACATTTTCCAGCACTTTACCACTTAAATACTTACAGCTGCCATCTCTTTAAATGCTGCTCTCAGCTTTGATCTCCTTTCTGTTTCAACTTGCTCACTTCGAAGCCTCTAAAACTGCACGTTAATACACAGGCTCTGATAGCAACAAATATGTCTTTAAACGAACACAAGTACACTGTGGACGCTGGCGAATTAAAAGAATTTGTTTCCCACCCCACTCGCTTCAATGAACCACGAATGACCAAATCAACAGTGGGGTCCAAAAGTCTTGAGATCACTAGTCATAACAATTTACACGCATCCGTTCATCTATTTAATGCCAAGCACAGTAAATCATACAATCCAACCATAAATAATATAATAAAATATAATAAGAACTGTCCCAAAACAAATTAATCGGTTTAATGTCACATCATATTCGATAGAAAGGTACGCAATGAATTACACTGAATAGCTGTCAGCTGTTAAATTTAAGAACACAATTGGATAATACCAATTTAGGACAACCAACAAAGCAATGCTTAATAATGTTCGGTCTGTGGTGGAAAAATAGCAATTAAAGAAAAAACACTTAAGCAAAACATGGTCGGGTCAAAGTGTCTGAATATTTTGTGGTCCCAAATGTTTATCAATTTTACTGGTTTATCACTGTCTGAAGATTTTTTTGTACATTATGTGACAGTTTTTTCCTTTTGCTATCCTCTTTATAATTTAACTATAGTGTCATGCACACACTAGTAGACAAACAATAGCAAAATTATATTTGGTGTCTGAATAATTTTTGGTTTGAATGTATATATAAGAAATACATCCACATAACCTGATTGTATATAAATGTATTAATTTGTTTGCATTGCAATTTATTACATTTGTGCTATATATTTCATTTACCTTTATAGGTTAAATATATATATAACTATTAGAATGCATGCAAGCCCACTATGTAAAACTGAGTTTCTTGATTATTGGATTCAGGCTGATCCACTTAAGATACGGGAAACATCAAGAGTAACAGCTCTAAAGTTCAGACCGCAGCAAGGAGGATGACGCATCCCGTGTATAGATGATACTGAAAAGAAAACGGACTACCATTACTCTTTAAAAAAAAAAAAACTACAGTCGGTGCAGAGCAGGTCAGCTTTAGCCCATCTGTCTGGAAGCAAATTTCATACTGGCCTTCCTGCCCTCCTGAGTCTTATCTGGACCAGCAGCTCTGGGCGTGTGGGCGACTCGCCCTGAAGATGCTGTGTGTAGAACTATAGGAGCAAAGTGGTAATGATATTTGTCAGAAAGGGCCTAAGCGAACAAAACCACCACAGCAACATCAAACAGAGCCAAAACAGAAGGAGTCTTTAATCTCCTTCACCCAGTTCTGGCAAATCCTTACACTGACTCACATGGGCACTTCATGGGGCTTGAAAGACAGCTTATGTTGAAACAGAATCGGTAATGGAATACAGTGCAAATTCTTACTTCACCCCACTCCCACTGCTAATTCTTAAAAGCAGCAGAGTCTGTGGAATATAAAGAGAAAATATGGAAATGGAATATCCTAACTGCTCGAGAGGAAACGTGTGTGTGTATACTGTTCAAATTACTGGATGAAGTGTAAATTCTAAAAATTGTTAATATTATATTTTATTTTTTCACATGATATAATGTGTGATGTATCATTGTTTACGTTATGTTAGGGGGCGCTTTAGGTTTTGCAGGTGATTTATTTGCAATACTGAATACGATATTGCATAGCTTGTCAGTGATCTACGGCTCTGTGTATTAACCGCTGCTCCATTTGAAAACAGGCAATAAGATTTACGCTAATTAGAGATGCGCGGATGAGCTAAAATGTCACCAGAGTTGAACTAAGTCAATGTTTGATTTCAATTTAGCCTTATCAAATCACAACTTTCCTAAAACGAAATCTATAGATATAGCATAGCAAAATGTTAGTTTAAATGTTTAACCTATGAACGTGTGCTGTTAGACGTATATACAACAGAAGCTAAAGCGTGCTATGCAGAACACGCAGAGGCGGCAGTATCATCCCTTGCATATATATATATATATATATATATATGTGTGTGTGTGTGTGTGTGTGTGTGACCCTGGACCACAAAACCTTTTGACCGTCTTGAGTCGCAGTGATAAATTTGTAGCAATAGCTAAAAATGCATTGTATTGGTCCCCCCAAAAAAATAAAAATAAAAAAATAAATAAATATATACATATATATATATATATATATATATATAAATAATAAAAAAAGAATAGTAAGTAAATATCATTTTCCATTATAATTTTACATTTCCTGCTGTAAATAAATAACATTTTTTGATTATTAATATGCAATTCTAAAAGCTTCATTCAGGACAATTATAAAGGGGTCATCTGGTGCTACATGCACTTTTACAAGCTGTTCGGTGCTTAAATGTGTGTTAGGAGTGTGTGTACACAACCATCCTAAAATGATAAAGATCCACGAGAAGTTTCCTTTTAATTTAATAAAAATAAGTTGCCCCTTCTGAAATCAAGCCATTCTCAAATGCATGTCGTAGTGGCGTCACACCGAAAGAGGCCACTCCCACAATAGTTGATTGACAGCAGTGTGTCACACAGACTGAACTAGTGAGCAAGACTTCTAAGCAATCGAGGTGTTTTGTTGTTGAATGTATTAATGAACATAGCAGTAGTCATTTACTCCCGACATCTGAGTGACTGAAGACGCAGAGGATTAATGTTATGTTTGGTTCTGAAGGGAAACGCGCAAAAATTATTAACCGAAATGCTAATGTTTGCGCAAATATTTCATGATCCAGCCTCACCTACAGAAGCAGTGAGTATAATGTCTTTTAATGAATCTTTTTTCAAATCACCTTTCCTAATAATGTGCTAATTAGCAAGTTTTACTATGAATACGACTAAAATACATCCTGAGGGGGCCTCTGAAAATAGGGGCGGGGTCAGCGGAGCTCGTGAAGATTTAAAGATTTAAACTTTCCATTAAGACCCTAAAGAATCATATAAGCTAGAGGAAAATTGGTGATTTTCTCAGAATTTTAAATAGTTTATATTGCCTCTCTGGCAAATATCAAGATCTTAAACCATACATGGAATACAATGGATTTTTTTTATTATTATTATTCAATAAATATTATTATTATTATTATTATTATTCAACTTTCAGAAAATGTATAATTAAGAAATTCACACTAACCATTTGTGGTCCAGGGTCACAGATTCAGATTAGTTCAATACATTTATATATGAATAACTTAAAACAAAAAAATAAAATAAATAAAAACAAAGATTGTACAGTAGCTCAAACGACAGGCAGCTTCAAATCTGAGAGAAGCCAGCCTTCATTTTCACAAGGTAAGTAATTTCACACAGCATTTATTGACATTCAACCAGGTTAGGGGTCTGCTAAGGACTTGTGCATTCCCTCCTGCCCACAATCATGCACTCCTACTTGGACTTCAAACATTCTCCAGGCCCCTTTGCTGATCTTTTTGAAAATTCAGGGAGCAGGGCAAACTGTTAGCATTCCACTCAATATGCCAATGTGCCAACTTGCCATATTGCATATTGCAGATATCCACACATATTAAGTACTGTACTGACTTTCCATTTTCCAAACGCCTAAGTATTACACTTTTAAAGTAGGGCATCAGTATTAGACAGAACTCTTTTCCTGACTGTCAATTTCCATCTGACGGAAGGGATGAGCACCGTTCGACCTTTCCCTGGCGCTTCAGGCTGAGGTCTACATCATGAAATGAGGACTTTAAACACATGCCATTTCTGAATGTTCCCTGTTCGTATCCAAATCTCAACCCAAATTAGCCATGTGACCTCTCTAGACTGTGCTCGAGTCCTATGATTTATGTTTAGCCTTTGTATTATTGAGCCAATTCAATATCTGAGCTGTCCATTGTGTCATGCATTTCTCCTTCACCTTTTTTTTCCCAGTGCATTCAAGGTTTCAGGCTGTAACCTTCCTATGGAGACTCAATTGTTATACCACCATCAGGGTTATTGTGACTTGGGGCTCTCATTTAATGTGTTCCCCAGTAAACTTAAAAGAAACAAAAGAAGAAGAAAAAAACCCAGACACCTTGCTTTCTCCTCATTACAGTTAAGGACAAGGTACGAGATGCCAGAAAATGTCTGCAGGCACTTCCTTGCACATTAATAACTAAATCTAGTCATACAAACTATATACAGCAAATTAGGTGTCAAGATGAAGCAACAATGACTGCCTCACTATGATACTGTACTATGGAATAATTACTTATTTATATGGCACATTTCAAGTGCTCTAGAATTGATGAGATTATGATAATGCACCGTATCACGATCAGTGAAGGATTTAGAATTGCATATTAAGAGAAGGGTTTTTGTTAGGCTTGTGTTCCCAAAGCCATTTCTCTTCCCTATGCACTGATAATCAGATCAGCAGTCGCATCCATATCTGTGTCCGTTATGAAAGTGTCCTTTAGTGGTACTTGCAAACTATGTGATTATGAAGGATTTTTGTTTAAAGCATTAACAAAATGCTATTTTGCTGTTCACTTTAACAAGGGTCAGTGATTGCAAAGGAGAAGTGCATTTCTAGATATAATTCCTCCCATAAGTAACGTCAGATTGGCTTTTGAGACCTATGTAATATTCCACGCTCAAATTTCTCTCTCACATAATGAATGTAGTTCACAGTTTTGATTAGGAACATCTCCGTAAGATGTTAAAGGGCTGAATTAGTCAAAACGAGACTGCCTCATTTTGCCAGGCATGGCAATATGTTTGGCACTAAGAGGCATGTTGTAGAGAGAAAGAAAAAAAAACAGAATCCAATAGCAATGCAATTGTGAGCTAATAGGAATAAACACGGGCACAGATTCAGTCCAGTCCACTTTAGATTATGCAGTTAAAGCACAGTAATTACAAACACTGAGCACAGTAGCAGCTGCTGTCTGTTCCCCCAGGAAAGAGGATAACACGGTTCCCTATAGCACCATCCAGAGGTCCACACAAACATGTTTCATAACTTACAATTCCCCCATGCCACACGGAATTAATCTGTGCCATACAAGCCCACCGTATGCGATGTCTCTGGCATGTGTAATCTACTCCAGCCAACATCCACTAAAACTTTCCAAAATCAAACTTTTATCAAAATCTGCTTTGTTAATTATAAAAAAACAACCTGATATAAAAACATTACGTATTTTATTTCTAAATAAACATATATTCCACGTTACAGAATAAACTATTACTTTACATGAGTGCTACTTGATCCTTCCTGTTGAAGCCGTGGTGGCAAACATGCCAAAAGTTTTGGAAAACACTGTGAAGAACATCAGAACTGCAGCTAACAAAAAAGAGCGGCGCTTTATCTGACACCCTGAAGAAATCGAATTCCGTGCACAACAGGAGAGCGTTGTGAATGCTTGCTTATACAGACAAGCAAAGCATGGTGCACAAAGCATCTATTTAAACGGTACAATCTTCTTTGTGTCAATCCAGCTTAAGCTATTACAGTGTGTCGTGGAGAGTGTATCATCATTGCTACCCAGCAGCTGGAGTCCTACAGTGAAGATCATTGTATATCTCTTCAGTACTCTTTTTACTCCCTTCCCTGTCTGTCTTGGCTCGTATCGCTCTCCTTTCCGTTCCTCTTACAAAGGCCAGCCGGTTTCCACTTAGAATGTCAGCCTAATGGCACACGGCTGTTGACATATGCAACATCATTCGCATCTCAGGATGGGCCACCAAATGCCACCTTCTGACGGTAAGGAAATAAAAACACATAGCGATTATGGAGAGTCTGATGCGCCAAGCACACATTTCTGTTTATGAGCCTGGCACATAAAAATGAAAATAGCAAACACTTTCCTGAAATGACAACAAATCACCCCCTCATTCCAGCACAATGCACAGACTCTCAATGGAAGATGACACGATGCTTAGAGATCCAGAGGACGCTCAGCTGCTTACTCGAGTTACTTGAGATGTAATCAGTGCTCAAGGCGTATGAAAACGTTTGCAAACCCCAGGGTGTCTTTGGCAATCTTCCCCAAAAAAACGAGACCGAGAACGCGGAACTTGCAGTGACTCACCTCATTTCGAATCTTCAACACCTTCTTTAAAAGAAGCACTGTTGGAACTGTGAACGGTAATTATTAATAATTTGACAAATAAAGCAATAGTTATTTTTGGAATTGTATAAGTATGCATTCGAATTTCTCTTTTACATGGTTTATAGGAGAAAAACTAAGCTACACAGATGAGGATATGCAAATGATGACATTATTGCAATTTTTTGCCTCAACTATCCCTTTAAAAGACGACAATGCAGGAGAGAGACAGAATGATGGAAAGAAATTCAAAGTGAACGCCTCCCTCGTGCTTTCTTACTCGTTTTCTCATTCGCTCGAGCCAAGGAGAAGCAAACTCACTCCATTACAGACGCTACTGTTCTCTAAGGACCAGCCAGACACCAGATGACATCAGTCTGTTCCTAAAAATATCCCTGCGTCTGGCCAGATACAAAATTCTTATTCATACTACATGCTCGCACAAACTACAAATCCACTCACCTCTTACGCCAGAACCTCTCCTTCCATCACTGCTTTCATTCGAGTTTTGCCTCTAATTATAAGATTCTGGTCTGATGAAGGTCTAAACTACGCTCTTACGCTGCAGGGATGAGACTATTTGTGAGGGCAAAATTGTTCACTTGAAAGCTTCAATTAGGCGAGGGGAAGAAAGGCGGATGGAACGGTCGGGGGCAGAGAGGGGAGTTGGCAGTCAGTGGAAGACACAACAGTAAAATTGGCTATTAGACGCTGAACTTAATCCACTCCATATCAGAGCATGGCATCTGCCTCCAGCATAGAAATGCCCAGATTAGCAGCGAAGGATAATAAGTTCTTAACTGTATGCATGAGCTTTAGGTTTCCTGTAAACTTGCCATATGGGAGCTATGCAGATGAAATTCTGACGAGACACTTAGTGAAACTTTTCTTTTTACTCCGCGGTTAAAAACGAAGCACCAGAGGAGCTGTCTATTTCATTTCTGTCCATCTGAGAGAGGGGATGTGAGGAAGGCTGGGGTGGGGTTTAATTAAATATTAAGGATGTGATGTCCTGACAAGACCCTCACGAACCTCTGGCTCTTCGGACTGAGGTACGACGCCAATAATCGTTTGAGAGCAAATGTCAACGTTCCTTCTGAAGAGACGTCAGCCAGAGGGCAGGAAGCCGAACTCTATATGAAAATCTCACAGCGCAGAGCTGACGTTTCCACAATACAGCCTGTTAGCTTCAGGATCAAGACTGGGAGGGTGCAAAGCAATTTCCAGGAGTAGCCTTCTTTGCCTTTTTGTGAGGTAAGGGGGACACTGTCTTTATTAGACTTGTGCTTTTGGGTTCACAATGGTTCCCTTCAGGAAAAAACAAGCGGCGGGTGATACTACCTTTAAAGCTCGCCCCGGTGCACAACACACTCATCCCGCCCTCTCTCCGTTGGATTAAAAGCTCCTAATAGTCCCTAATTATACAAACTCATTTCTTTTTCTCAATGCCTCTGCATTTCTATGGCTTTTTCACGACGCTGTAAACACTGTTTCGGGACCAAATTTAATAAGCTAGCCTAGTGAGAGCCCTCTTTAATGGGAGCCGAGCTTGTTTGATAAGTCTCCATTTCATCACTCACTTTATTAATTAATTATATAAACTTAAAGCAATTTGCCTCCTTAATAGCTTATTTTAGGGGGAGATTTGTGGCCAATTAATTGATGTTGCTGGAGCACAAGTGCTGCTTTGTTTTGCGGTGCATGGCAGAGAGAGAGGTAATCGTCTACGGGTGTGCAGTGGAAAATAAAAAAAAGATGTGTGTACACATATATTATATATATATAAATAAATAAATGGATCTTGCCATTTGAAGCAACTTATTTAATGAAACTTTTGTGTGCATAAAGCACTTGAGGTAATAAAAATAAGTAATATCCCAGTGATAAAAAGATGCAGTATTAGCCTTGTTTATTTCTAAATGGAATTTGGTATAGAAGTGCTCACTAGAAGGACAAATAAAGATGGACTGAAAGCTTCTACTGAGAGGACAGATAATGTGACAAGTGTTTATTAGCATCATAGGACACTATTACATTTCAATGAAGCCTTACTTACGTACAGAAAACTTCAAAAAACGACCATTAGAAAAATAAAGTAGTACTTACTAATCTCACAACAAAAACACCTGAAAATGTACTTCAGCTCACACGAACAGTGAGATGCAATCTTTTGGGATGGCACAAAAAAAAGTTCTTGGTGTAATACTACAGTAGAGGAAGAGATATTACCGAATCAAATATAGAAAACTGCACTGGGTTTGGATGCCACAAAAGCAGTTTATATGATATGTGTACTACATTAAAATAAAATTACATTAAATTCAGTTTCAGAATGAGTTTTACGTGAGGTTTAAGGAAAGTGTTTTTACGTAGTAACACACTCTTTCTTCCCAAACTTTCCGCAAGCTACTTTTCTCTGCATGACACACAGTGTCTAATAGATTAACACATTTCAGGTTACCCCTGTCACGTTAATTCATCTCTCTTTCTTCAGCAAGCCTAATGTCAACATTTTTTAAAATTTCGGTATTTTTCGTACAGAGGCATGCTGTTAGGCTTTGATAAGCTGGGCCTCTTCATCAAACACTCATCTGTTCCTGTCAGCACAGGTCAGAGGAGAATGTTCTGAGGTCAAGAAGAATTTCAAGTAAAAGCAGACCTCAGAGACTTTGCAGCAATGTGCATTGTGCAAAAACAAAACTACACATCTAAATTTGGTCTCTAATTTATCGTAAACATGAAATCAGACAATAACAACTCAAATCTGTCTGACTTGTGAAATTTCTGCCACTAACTTCATATTTTTTGTGCTACAAAAGAAAGATTGGTGTAAGTTTTGGGACAGCATAATGTTAGGGACCAACACTCATTTTCTTTTCTTTTTTTTCTATGACTGAAGCGACTGAACATACCATTTCACCTCCAGTCCCTTAGTGCTTCAAGGCAGAATAAAGTCACTCAGGTTTGAAACAACATGACACTGAGTAAACCATGACAGACCTTTCCTTTCATTGTATTTATTTATTTTTCTCAAGTTCTTAAGTCTCCACATTTTGTTTTATTTTAATTTTTTAGCTACCTTAACCCTCTAGAAAATGGCTGATGCTGCAAGGGAAATTGATATGGATGGGAAACCAAGAATTAACAGGATTTAAAGCTGGTGAAGAGGGACAAATGAGCGCATGAATTAATGCGAGAGTGCGGCCGAGACAGTGAAAGGGACGCTTGACTTAATCCCATTCACAGCATTCTCCGGTGCGGCTGGGGAACTCTAAATATGGTAATGAGAGGGAAGAGACGACCCTAAGGTGGGGGTTTATATGGTTGCTGTGGCGTGAGTCGCTGTCTAGATAGTCCAGTAATCCCGTGCTGCTTTTGCAACTTAGGTCCTCATGTAAACAGGGGCAGACCCTGTGGCCGGTAAACCCCTCCCGTGTTTACCCACAGTATGGGCGGTAGAGACTGACAGGGCGCTACTGGAACGCGACCCTATTGTGTGGCCGCCTTTCTTTTGTGAAGTGAAAAATGAAGAGACTATCAATAGGCTGGCGGAGGGGAGGAGGAGCTCGTCATGGCAGCAGGTGCAAGGGATAGCCAATATTTGCACAGCGGTTTCTGTGACACATACTAACTGCGAAAATAAAAGGGGGCAACTGTTTTTATTGGCGCTTTACAACACCCAGATAAATCCTGAAGCGGTTACACTCCCCCATCCCCACCAATCCAACCAGTGCCAAATCATTTTATGTGCTACAATTGCCTAGACGCATCCTGACACATTACAGTGTGTCATTTCAGAGGTCAAGAGTGCACCTCGATGCAGTCTCTCTTTGTTTCCTTTCACCAGTGCTGGGATAAAACTACATAAAAGGGTCCCAAACAAAGACAATGATCTCTCACATTAATACACCGGCTGCTTAACAAAATTGCATCAGACACATTACATATTAATCCTCAATCAAGGGATTGTTTGTTTTTTCTTGTTAAAAGGGCAATAAAATAAAATATAGTTCACTGGCAGAATTTTATAAAACATAAAAAAGCCATTAAAAATGTATACACAAATACAACGTAAAAACCAAGAATTGTTTAAGATTCTTTCATTTATATTTTGAAATCCCAACTATTTCTTCATCAAAAGTACAAAACTAAGCATCGAGGAATTAAATTATTTAAGTCTCCCACCCCTACTTGAATTACTCTATAAATTTCCACCCTTGCTTAAAACAAATTCTTACATCATACCTAGATGCAGTCTATTAAATTTGAGAATCTAATTCAGTGTAACAAACTGGTGAGTCCCATCAGGAGAACAAAAAAGATTTCCTTCTAATCTCTCTCTGTCTGGAGGGCTGAAAGTTTGAGAAGAGCTGAGGCTTTGTGCAAAGATGCCAGAGCATCGACTTTAGCTCAATCCACTTCCTGCTCTCATGTGTTACTCCACAGAGTTTACCTCCAATTCCTACTGCAGCAGCTGGCCACCATGCAGAGCACTGAAAACCAATAACCCAGTGTAAAGTTTTTCCACTGCAAATAAGAAATCAGCTTTTAATATGTATAGTTACGGCTCTCGCTGCCTTGAAAAGCAAACAAACAAAATATCTGCCAAAGCCTGACAACCTGCCATTCTCGTCAATGTCACGCCTGTCACTATAGATTTAGTAAATATTTCTCGAAACTGGGAGGTCTTAGAAACCAGGTTTTTTGTTGTCGTCTGTGAAAAAAATCTGTGTTGTCTTCTCTCTTTTCTTTTTTTGAGTGAAAGGATATCGAATAAATGGAAGAGTTAAAAAGAAAGCCCAGGGTCTGTTGAGCAGCTAGTACCAGTATAAGTTGCAGCAAACGCACAGAGCTAAAATAAAAGCCTCATGGAGCTTGGGAATGAAGGCATGTATGACTAAAAAGTAATGGTAGGCAGAGATTGATTGACAGGTAACTAATTGTGAGTGAACAAAGGCTTTCTTTCTCTTTCTCTCGCCCACTCTCTCTCTCTCAATCTCCCCCACTCAAGTCCATAGTTGGACATAAGAAATGAAAGCTTAATCCGCTTCGATGGAAAATCTATCAGAGGGGCCCGGCCTGTGTATGAGGATTAATACTGATGCTGCATATCCTTCAAGCAGGGCCAGGCCTGTTGTTCAATCATTGGTTGCAATGACAGCAATGAATGCCTTCCCATAAACGTACATAGGCCACAATTGGTTTGGACTTCTATGAAAATCCAGTGTGAACATGAATAAAATATCAGGGGGTAGTTAATTACATCAAGCAGGAGCCGGGGTCCCGCTATTTGCCTTGGAAAGCAGGGTCAGGGGCCAAGGAGAATGAACCGCAACCCAGCCACATTGCCCACTGTAAAAAAAGATTAAAGTGAGCTCTTCTATAGGTCAACCTTGTGTCCATATAGATCTGTTCAACAGGATATTCTCTTTGATCCCCATCTCTGTTTTGATATTAATATATAATGCATGTCTATAAGATTACAGATACAGCAGTGGATGTACTGGGGGCGTGCGTTCCAAAATTGAAATTAAAATAATAATAAGAAGAAGAACAGCAATAATAATACTAATAATAATAACAATTATAGTTATAATTATTGAAAAAAAGGGGGGTTCGGGACATAAGGGGTCCTGCCGACATGCATAAGGGATATTTGTGGGCTGTGTGAGAAGACGATTTGAATAGATGTCCCCCAATTTTGAGAGCGGGAGCCAATAATTCTTCCAGCTGACTTCACAATCCACTGCAGGTCTTTTTTGTTCACAGTAATGCAGCTGGAATATCACACAGTACAGCAGTTAATGAGGAAGGCGGGGTTACAAATGAGGAACATGAGGAAGCTGACAGGTAAATAAACACATGGCATGACATTAACAACATTCAGACAGAAAACTGAGACAGGACACGCCTACGGCATTACAAATATATTAAATATATTTATATTTAATATTTAAATATAGTTTACCCAAAAATGAAAATTAGCCCATCATTTACTCACCCCCAAGCCAAACTAAGTGTCCCTGACAGTTTTCACAGTTTTCATTCGTGCGCGATCTCCAGATCGTTTTCTCACTCCAACGGCAGCTGAGGATTACTGAGGAACATAAAAGTGAGTATACAAGGCAGGTGTTAGAACAAGTGCTAACATGCAGTGGAATCTTAGGAACTTTTGGCGCTTTTCCACTGCATAGTACGGTACAGTTCAGTACAGCTCACTTTTGGGGGGTTTTCCACTGGGAACAGTACCTGGTACCTGGTCCTTTTTTT
>JAUCMT010000026.1:20729370-20742645 GCA_032357475.1 Enteromius thamalakanensis
TACATATACATATACATATATATACAGTATATATATATATATGTGTGTATACTGTATGTATATATTATATATATATATACACACACACACACACAATATTATAAGAATGGATTAAAAGCACATATGATTGTATCAGCATGGCCACATTGCTCTTTCCAGATAAGCCAAGCCAAGCTACATCTTCCTACACTCCAGCAAATACCCCATTACTGACTTATAAAATGCTGATTATCATGCTCCACAGAATGTCTCAAAGGCAATAAACATGGCTGAGCTTGTTTGCTGATATGGCAAAATATTTTGTTCCTGTATCAAAACACTTCTATATAGTGTATATATGTTTAAATAGCTAGCTGGAGTCTGCTTAGGAAAGAGGCAGCCCACGCCGGAGCTCTAAGAAAGATTGGAGGATACAGAGGAACAGTGAGGAACACCTCTTGTACAAACTTCAGAGCATGTAACTTCCCACCAGAAGATGGCTTTAATGTTCAAATGAGTGCATGCAAGACACCGATACTGGCCCACTTTTGCCAGGCAGACTCCCCCAGCTCAGCACATCTCAAAGTTGGAAAAGGCAAGGTGGTTTTTGCAGTGTCTAAGGTGCTTTCCTTAGACACCTTTTCAAGAAGCAGTGGCAAAGAAGAAAAAAAGAAATGCGTAGAATCAAATGCTTTGCCGGCAACAAATTAGAGCTGAGCAGAGTGCTCCTTTTCAAAAGGCCCTTTACTTTGACCTTGCTTCATGTTAAATTCAATTACAGCACTTTTCTCCAAAGAGGATATTCAGAGCGGCATCGCCTCCGAGATAGCAGCAGCAACATCTGAGGGCTGTATTTCAAAAACATGCTCTTTAATATACCGACTCGCATACCTCGACACAAACAGCGGCTCTTGCTCTGTCACTGTAGATCAGTGCTGGCGCTGCTATTCCATGTACTTTCAAGGGGTAAATTACCCTGCACTCATGATCAGTACACCTCGATATGATGAAAACACAACAGTACTCAAGGCTGTCATGAAATCACAGAGTGAAATCTTACAGTACAGAGCAAACTAAATATGCACGAAAAGTCGAGGAGTGCTGCGCTCCTAATTGGTCGACGGCATCTGCCTGGGTGGGAGTTCCAGTCGTCAAGGTGATAAGCGCATAGAGTAGTCACACAAGGTAGATAAAAAAACCCCGAGTGTGGTAGAGACTTGAGAAGATTGTATTTCTCCAGAGCAATCATTCCCAAAGCAGACACTGGGGTACAAACACAGTGTATTTTCTCATGTTTGGTAGGCCATACTCACTGAGCTTTTGAGAAATTCGAATTTCACCACACGGAGAACGTAAATATATGCCGTCTTATCTGAATGTCATATAAAAAAGGATTTTTCCTCAGAGAAGGTTCTCCAGAAATGTTAAAACAAACATAATATATATATATATTTTTTTTTTTCATTATTTGTTTAATAAAAAATAGAGGAAAATAATTAATGAAAGACAGGAAGCTACTAATCAGTGTTTCCTCCTTTTTTAGGGTTGGGCGATGTCGACCAATTTGGCCAATTTAAAAATAATGATATGGCCAATTTAGTTGTAACTAAAACACCAAGCCCCGCCCCACGACTGACAAAACAGTGTTCGCGCGAGCAGGTGAGAGAGGATTGAGCGCAGGAATGATGACGCGCTAGTGCTTAAATTGCGCGCGGATGACACAGGCTATCAAGTGTGCTCGACGGTTTGAAATGAGCTCGCGGGGCCGTTTCTGCGCATGCACATCCGTTTTCTTCTTGCGGAAATTATTTACTGCGCTCGCCAGCATCAGCGCTTATTAATGGCATAAAATTGCCGCCATAGATTAAGTCTGTTTATAGTGAGCTGGTTGCTGCTTCTTTGGCGGGACGGAGGATCTCGATGCCTGCTCAGCATCGTGATGTCTATCGGCGATGGAAGATTGCATCGTCTAACGACCCAACCCTACTCCTTACAGTTAATATTATTTTTAGTGCATCACTGTGATAAGACTTGAATAATGTTAATTTAACCTGAAAATTATATACATTATCAACCCATTTCTGTTTTGGTACTGATGATGATACTTCAGCATAACAAAAGTTGTGGTAGCAGTAAAAAAAAAAGAATAATCCAACATTAAATAAAAATTATTAAATTTAATTTATTAAAAATTAAATTTAAATGAACATAATAAATGTTACTTGACTGAATTTAAATGGATAGCTCACTCAATCGACACAAAGCGCCGTTATGGGGAGCACACAAAACAACGTATACAACATATTTACATCCAGATCAAAGTGTAAACAATAAAAACAGTACAGCATACATTGTTTACGCAGAACCGCACACGTTGTTTACATGTGTGACTTAAATCAAAAACATCTTCGTAACGACATGAGGGTTAGTAATTAATGACAGAATTTTCAAAAATGGCTAAAAATTCAGAGTTCAGACTTTTCACACTGTATGTATTTTCAATAGGAAGAACCAACAACAAGTTTGCCCTGGTCTGCAAACTATATCTCACAAAAAAGATAAGTGAGAATTGACATTAAAACAACACAGGGTCACGCGTGCCAGAGTTCTCACGTGAGACTGCGCTTATTATTAAAAACGGTAGAGCTCAAGAAGCTTGCCATATAAATTGCATGTGGGCTCATTTGCAGCGAAAAGATTATGGAGGGGAATATATACCTTCTTTATTCCTTCGTAACTTCCCATTGCCCTGGATGCTGTTCTCTCATTTGCTGTAGTAATCACCAATGTTATATTTAGTTAGAACACATTTCACACGGCATGATTTTGAATCGCCGACAGGCGATCTCACCGGTGACTGGTGACTCGTGTGTGTGACTCTCTCAGATCCTGTCTTTGATAATCCACACTGTGTGATTGTCACTCGCATGAACGAGCACCGATTTGCCTGTGATTTCAGGCATTCTTCAGTGATTTCTCTAAACCTGTCTGCAAGTCAAAATCAGGGCTAAAATCGTACAGTCTGAACTCGGCATAATAGGACAGACAAACTGATAGAGAAGCAATGAAAGAAGTATTTTTAGTATTGCAAGCAATGTCGGGAACTAGTCCGGTTTCCTGCCAGCTACTGGCTCTCTCACAAATGCAGAAACGGCACTTGGTTTATCCGCTACTCCACGGAATAACTTCCCAGCCAAAGCTGTGGGCTAACATCTGCCCTGCCAAAACAAGTAGGCCTTTTTTATTTGTGAAGGTAAAACACATTTTCCCTGTACAAGCATCAAGAGACAATGCAGTCTCACCAGAGTGAAAAGGCTCTGGTCCCACAATGCATCACACCTTTCTACTGGCCCAGCGTACTGCTGCTCTGGTGGCTAACAGGCTAATGAGACTGGAAGAGGCTGCGGGCCTAGCGTGCCCATTCCGTGGGGCCAGAATACCCCTGCATCCATTGCTTTGGGATCGATTGGGAGTAGCTAGTGTAATTGCCTTGAAAGCAATGTAGCATCATTAGAGGCTAGTCAGAGACCGCATTTGCAGGAATAAAAGGGCAAAGCTAACAGCTTCTCTGCTGAGGTAAAGGTTATTTTTAATCACCAATGAGGAATGCTGGCTTTCCTCATTCTATGGGACCAATCTTACTATTCTCTAGCTTGCCTCACTGTCACTCTTTTCACCATCAACCACCTAGTCCTCATTCTAGGAAGCGAGGGGCAACTGACTGGAATTGTATTAATTACACAATGCTTTGCATGTGGGGATGGACTGGCCTTTGACCTGAGAAGAGCACTGAGCACAGAGGGTGTACAGTAATTAGAACAGCCCTACTTCTGTATCTTCTGAAGCTCTAAGACTTATGGCTGGGGTCAAGTAAACCCTAATGACACACCAGAAAGCAGAACCGAAAGCAAGCACAACAAAAAATAACTGCAACAAAATAACATATGGCAACGAGTATTCATATCACTTAAATAATTTTAAATCTATACATTTCTATATTCTTTTATTGGAAGGAAGGGTTAGAAAAATAGTTTTTCGTTTGCATTTTTTGCAAGATAATTTGTAATATATTAATTGCTTTTTGATGATGATGTTTAGGATGATTTATTACGTTGAAATATCATTATTATTATTATTATTATTATTATTATTATTATTATTATTATTATTATTCATGTTGTTGTTGTTATTGCAGGGTTTCAAAAGGGCATGTACATACTTTATAATAATAACAATAATAATAATAATAATAATACAAATCTTTGCAATAAGGTACCATTTGTTAACATGGACTAACAATAAATAGGATTTATATTTTTTTTCAGGGGCAAAAATGTCCCACTAAAAATGGGTTTTGTGTATACAAACAAACTGTCCTGCAAAAACTATTGCATTTTCTTGCCAAAAGAAATGTTTGAAATGTATCTTTTTTTTTTTTTCTCTGAACCCCACTGTAGCTCTTCCAATAAAAATGAGCAATGCAGAAAAAAATAAAATAAAATAAAAAATACAAGACACAAGCTTTGTACCTAGTGTCTCTCGCTCTTATCCACTCCATCAATCGAAGCTGTGTTTCCTGAGCTGACAACAGAAAGACTGACATACATCACACGCACCTACACATGAACACTTACGCACACACATATGCACGACGTTTCAATGCTGAATCTAGGTCAGAGACATTAAAATTTCAACAAAGACCCTCTGACTTTGGAGGGAAGGTGTGGAGAAACAATTCAGACTGATGGCCTGGTGTCACTGTTCCACCATGGGGTCACGCCATTCCCTGGCTACAGTGGCTGGACCTGATAGACACTAGAACATCAAAGACATCAGAAGAAGGTTAGATTACGTGACACCAGACACACTAAACCCAGACTGAACCAGACTGAGTCATGCACAAGAGGATAGAAATTAGTCCAAGTTTCAATACTTGGTCCTCACAGCAGAAGAAATCGCAACTCAAAAAAGACATTTCAGATATTCTAGGAAAAGTCCTATACTGTATATTTACTAAGAATACTTTTTCAGCGTTCTTTCATATTACTACACTCTATCTGGAAATAAATGATCCAGAACTCCAGGACATTTTTATTTTTCCCCACACGCCTACCTCACTGTCCTATGAGTGGCAGGGTTAGGGATGATGAAATATTTGTGGCTATAAAGTGCGTTTGATCACTCCTCTGGCAGGTGGCCTGTTTGTATGCTAGTTGGAGAAGTAAACGCAAAGACAGATTATTTCTGGAAGTGTTTGCTGCTAGTGAAGACCTAAGACTCCACACAAACAGTAGCCACCTGTATACAGTATATATATATATATATATATATATATATATATACACATATAGGCAGATATAGATGATATAGACATAGATATCGATATAGGGCACGATGGAGCTAAAATCCTTAAGAAATAAATGGCTATTCACTGAGCCTGAAATGTATAATTGCTGAAAACAAATACATGTTGCATTGAATACTTGTTTCACTGAAAAGTTGTTAATTCAAAAAATCTTAGAAAAATAAAAGCTGGCAAGAGGGGCCTTGTTTTTATGATTATTTAAAACTTGTTCAAAACAATCACTTCAGCAAAGTTTGTACTTTTTTCATTTTGGAAAAACAAAAAATATATATATTTTGTTCAAGAAATATACTGCAATTGAAATATGTTATGATATATGATATATGCATATGCATTTTAAAATACAGAAACAAAATCATTTTAATAAGTAAAAATTCAAAGCATTGAAGTAGATCCAATAATTGAATAGATAAAAGATGGATTACTTTCACCCCAAATACTAATTAGTTTTATTTCTTTTGCCACTAAAATCTAGGGGTTTTACCCATGTTTTGAGGTTTTTTGTTTTTCACATGATATGCTTACTTATTCTTTTATATATTTGAATGTGTCAGAATATGCTTATTAGAATTTGTAGCTAAATATTGTGCCACACTGAATGACAACGTAACATACCTTAACCAAATGTTGACATTCTATCCTCCAAAAACTAATTTGAAACCTTAAAAGTAGACACTAAATAATAAATGTCTTTTGATACGGATCATCGTTGACCCATACACACACACACACACCCACCCACATCTACACAGATACCTCATCTTTTGACAAAAGGATATACATCATCCCAGGACAAAAAAACAAATAAATAAATCAACTTTCTGTCATAGTTCTGTATGATGTTTTATTTACACTGTAGTGAAGAAATATGATCACTGGTAACATATTAAAACTGGCAGGCTAGGGTCTGAGGACCTAGTGTGTGAAGAAACATTGCCATTGGCCAAACACAAACATCACAGCAAACTCAATCCCAGCTTGCTTCTACTGGGAAGAGAGAAGCTGTTTGGGTTGCACCAAACACTGTAAATCCTTCCTTTGAGCAAATATTCTCAGGGCTTACCACCACTCCACCAACTAGAACACAAACACAAAGCTAAAAGTGCACAAGAAGCTACAGACACACACGACTAATGGTTGTACATGTTTACAGTTATGAGAAGCTAATGTACTTGCCTCTCTACGTATGTGATGCAATGAAGTGATTCATACAGTACTTATCCACGGTAAATATCACTGAAGAGTGATATTGACTCTAATGTTTCAGTTCTCCCACACACAACCACCCCGTTTCTTTCATTAGACAGGAACAATATAAAAAAAAGATGATGTATGAAGCACATGAGGTCACTGCGCGGGCCGTCGGTACGGAAACCGCATTGTTTCCCTATTAATTAACTCATTGAATCATTCAGTCATTTATACATTCATGCCATTTCCCCTCTATCACTGTTTTCACAGGCATCCATTACACAAGCACACAGACATCACCGTGTAACCCCAGAGCGAGATGGAGACCGACACAATGACACAAAATAAATAATGAACGCTTATTTTAAACCACACAACTCGCTTGTGACATTTCAAAATGGTGTTAAATTACAAGCATGATTTTCACCGGGGAACAGGGGGTCCTAATTAAACGCAGGCTTATTGTTTTGCAGATACACTAACCTTTTTTCCAGCCTGCACACAAAGGCCTTTGGTACACCTGAGACGTTAGGCATGTGTCACGCTACTTCTTTCTTGCTTCTGAGTAGTACAATGCGCAGACACCTTCACAACATGTCTTATAGTGTGTGTACAGGGGGGGAAAAAAAACACAAAGCACTTACTATTGTGCCAACAGATTGAAACACACACAAAGCGCTCAAACCGCGCTCTCCCTTTTGATGTTGTGGTGGCAAAGTGAGGAATTCCATGCAGTGCCACATCTCCTAAGGCAAGGCCTGCTTCTCTTTCTTTATTTGGCATGGATTCTATGTGCATGTGCCTATCACCCCCCAGCAGCTCTGGAGGACACCCATATCTCGCTCCACAGACACTGCCATCACACCTGCTCAAGAAAACACACACGGCACAGGTATGAAACAATGCCCAACCTGATTTTATCAGGATCTGGAGTAGCGAAGGCCTTTAATAGCCAGAGAAAACTGAAAATGGGACTCATTTGCCAGCCGCCCCTACCAGAGGTCAACGTGTTGTCTTTCTGCCATCGATACCAATTACTAAGCATCAATGAAGGAGGAAAAAGCATAAATATATTTTATCCCCCACTTGATTCTGTTTTCTAAATCCGTTTATTTGCCCTCTTCACATTGTAATTGGGTTTGTGTGATAATGAAGGTCACGTAAGCAGAGCAGTGCATTGTGGTCTATAAGTCTGCTGCAATACAGAAAGGGCTGCTGCATTCCTCATTATCCAAGGATCTTCTGTGATTCATGTGTCAATTCGCATGAAAACCAACCATGCTAACTATAGAAAAGTCCCTCATCATCTGCGGAACGGGATGGGGCTTGCCTGCAGAGCACATCGCAACGAGGAATCTGCATTAATGGATTCGTCATTAGACCAACCTGCCTTCCTTTTAAATGATAAAATAAAACGGCATAGCAAGAGTACTGGCAGTTTATCATATAGAGGGCGACTGTTATTTCAAGTGGCCTGACAAAGAAATCCATGGGGTCTTTTCATTGCTTTGTTGTGCTTGTTAGTCATCTGAGTAGATAGCAGATTGTGTCTTAATTGGAAATCCCACCAGAAGGATGTAGTAGCATATTATAAAATTATCAGCACCTTTGGCGGCTGCTTTTTTTATTATAGGGATGTCAGTGTAACTGTAGATGAGAAACGTAAAAAACGACAGGGCAGCCAGTGCTCATTTTTACACAGTTGTTTGTTTCAGTTATAGCTTGTGTCATAAAAAATAACTAACAAATTGAGAAAAAAAAATAAAAATAAAAAATAATAATAATATATATATTTTTTTTTTCAATAACGAGATGCTCTCTATTGAAATATGCAGTCTCTTATGCTTACCAAGGATGCATTTATTTAATCAAAGATACAGCAAAATCAATAATATTTTGAAATATTATTACACTTTAAAAATATATTTTTATTTAAAAAGAACAAAAAAATAAATAAAAAAATAAATGTCTCCGCTGTATATGTATAATGTTATTATTTGCTGATGGTAAAGCTGAACTTTTAGCAGCATCATTCCAGTCTTCAGTGTCACGTGACTCTTCAGAAATCATTTCAGAAAAGACTGAAGACAGAAAAGAAGATATTTTTGAAAACAGTTGTGTTGCTTCATATTTTGTGGAAGGCATGATGCATTTTTTCAGGATTCTTTGACAGATTGTATTATGTTATTTATGTATTTATTTATTGTTGCAACAATGCAAATGTCTTTACTGTCACTGTTGATCATTTAAATGTACCCTTGACACACAAACACATAATGATTTGCTGAAGGTTGCATGTTGGAATAATATATTGTGTAGCCCTCTGCAACAGTATACGATTTCTCAAATAGTCAGACTAGGCTGGATATTTCACATATAACCATCATAAAGTCAGTGGAATGTCTCTGAAAATCTGTTTTAAGTTCTCCTGTGAGGATGCTGTAATCCTGTCTGAGGCAATGTTGGACAGATTTGCATTTTCCTTTACAGGTAATTGATGTCTCATTGGTGCTTGTGTGTGTGTGTGCGCACCTGATGAAAAAATAAAATATCACTGAACAGAAGCTGAGGCAAACAATTTCTTCATACATCAACAAAGCACAGCCAATTACAGTTCAAGCTCTCAACTCCCTCAGCTATATTACAATTTGGAACATTATTATTTCCAATAAACACCTCACGGAACAATGTTTATACTCGGCTACAACAGATCTGTGTGTTTCCGCTGTATAACTCTGAGGTCAGGTGTGGTCAAACATGACAGGATGCCGCACTTCAAATATCCAGACACATCGCAGACATGTGTAGAAGAGAGGAGGAGAGGTGAGAGTCTAGGAGGAGGATGTTATGACAGGGTGCTGTGGGCTTGGTCCTCAGCCACCCACAGTGTTCAGAGCGCGAGACAGCCAAAAGCTATGCAAGCCGCCTGCTTCCCTCAGCTACAGACACGACTGAGCTCTTAATAACCCCAAACAATGGAACCGATACCTCAAAAGGGCTTAAGATAAATGAGGAAATCGGGCACGATGAAAGACGGAAGATGCGGAAGACAAAGGAGGCAATAAATGATGATACATAGAAGATCTTCTAAAATTAGGTTAAGGTTTGAGGGAGAGAAAATGAAAGTTCTGAAATGAATGAGTCTCTTCTCAGATGTCAATCAAAGCTGCCTGGTAAACTAATTGAAATGAGTGGCGTGTTCTACTTACAATACAGCACTCTATCAGATTAGTCTACAATGATACATCTAATGCTGATGTGATTCTGCCTGGGATGTTTTTAATATGTGCACATCATCTAGATAAAATGCAACATCTGTATAACATGCAATGAAAACCTTATTAATGATAATAAATGGAAAAATAATACTCCACTACACTATTTTTTTAATAATAGTTTATTAAGCCATTTAAGTACTATATATATATAAATGTATATGTATATGTATATGTATGTGTGTATATATATGTGCCAAACATGCATATATTATCACTATATTATATGCATCACAAGAACAATTGCCTGTTGCCATTTCTAAAAATGTGTTTGCATGCTGATTGCTATTACATACATACAAATGTTATTATAAATGATCAATAACTTGATTTTCTTATCATCAAACTGAAACGGAACAGGATCTGAAAGAACGATGTTGACCTTTCCTCCAGAGCTTGTTTGTGAACAGTCCCTTCTGCATAAAGAAACTGGCGAAAATCCATCGGTAAACGTGTTTAATCTTCTGAATGACATCTAGCGTTACACGACAGCGAGGCAGTGCGCACCCCCGGGAAAATGTTAAAGCAGTACTGACAGACACCATTACCAGCCAAAGACCACATCGCCCCTGGTATTGAAATACATACCCTCCCGGGGGACATAAAATGCGTGAAAATTAATACTTTGGAATAAGGCCAAAAAAGAACTAAAATGACACGTAATTGATTCTCGATCTAACAGTTCACTTGTCGTTTAGAAGCATTTGTGGCTGTCGTCACCTATAAATTACTCTCTCAGTGATGTTTACATTCCCAGGAACGAGGGGGGGTAATATTAAATAGAGTCCTGTGTGAGTACGGCTGGTGTAAAATGCAGAAGATGCTCAAAGGAACTGCATCCCCTTTCATTACAAAGCGCTGGAAATGTTACTGAGGTCTGAGTGCCCCCTACTGTCTTAATATATAAGAGGCTACACCTGAAGCCTTTGTGCTGCTGAAATTAGCTGAATAAATCTCATAATAAGCCAAACACATACACTGTGATGTAATTATATTCTTAGCCGTGTAGGTTACTTTGATGTCTGTTGTTCTTTGGTCTCTTCTGTGTATTATTACCGGGTAAAAAAAAAAAAAAAACGAAGTTCAGTACACAGATGTAACAGCATCATTTACGCGTGCTTTAAGTGCACACTGCGCCGCGGAACCCAAAAAAAGCTACAACTGGTAATGACTACGCATATGTGGATATAAATACACTCGTGCACGGAAAGCGTGAGCATTGCAGTAGCAGAAGATAGCTCTCAGGCACGGATCAATAAGGTAGAGCCAAACAGGCTAGCTGTGCTGTGTGACGGCCAAAAACCCTCATCAGCGCATAGTCTGAGAGAGCTCTCCAATACACACTGACTGACAAGCTATCACCTCGCAAGATCAGACACAATATACTATCTCTCCCTCCCTCCCTCTCCAATGAGACTCTGACACGCCTTACGATAGAGGACAAGTCTGGGGTGAGTTATGAACACAGTGTACCACCCGGCTTTAAAGCACCGACACTCCTGCGGTTACATTGAGTCCAGTTCATTATGACGGTAATGACAGCCATTTATCAATCATTAATCACACGCTGCAGACAATCAAAGGGAGTGAGGAGAGAGACAGAAAAAAAAGCCAAATGTAAGTACCACTGCAGGAATGATGATATGCATCTGTTGCAGGAGCTATTATAATGCACATATTTTATGCAAACTTTTTTTTTTTTTTAGTGTAGACTTAAATACAGAGATTTCATATGGTCTTATATAATTGTATTGATTTCTTTATTTATGTTTTTTGTTCAATTTAATGTATTTCTCTTGTGTCTGTTAATTGTTTTAAGTAGTTTATTTTTTGTTGTTTTTTGCCAAAGCATCAAAGATGTGATAAAAAGCCTAATAAAAGGTATAAATTACAAAAATGAAATGAATAATAATATTAATAATAATAAACAAGGCTAATAAAGTAATTAAAAAAAGATAAGAGAGAAAGAGAGAGAGAGGGAGTCAAAAAGGAATATAAATACAAAGGGGTTAAGGCTGTATACTACTACACATAAATATTTCAGTGCACATGACAGGTAATTCTCTGTGAAGTGAAATATCAAATAACAGAGAAAAAAAAAAGAAATTCAATCAGAACAGAGTGTAACAAAGACACGCTGGGTAAACAGGAGCGAGTTATCTCATGCTGAGAGGGTCAGGTCAGAAGCTCTACACAAAACGGATAAAGGTCGTGACCCCTGAGCTTTTAACCCTTCCCAGGGGGTTTATGCACCTGTAACACACAAACACATGTTAATACCCAACCCCCTTCAAAGATTTGTACCAATACGCTAAAAAACACACTAGACTGCTCCACCCTTCCTAAAAGCCGTCCCAGAGCAGCACTCCTAAAAGGAATCAAGTGTCACTAGAGCTTAAAATCTGGGCCATTTGCACTGCCACCTATGTAACAGCAGGGACAAGTTGTGGCAGCCTGGGGAGACGCCGAGAGCAGTGTATTGACAACATGTGACTGCCACCAAAAAGTGTTAATGCAGACGAGACACCCTCCCAACACTCTCCACAGAAAACTGAAATAATCATCCTCATGTTCAGATACCTTTACAGACAGTAAAGATGCGGTCACGTCCAGGCACCTCTCATTCACTTAACCTGCCACTATCAATCTGCCGCCGTCACCGACCGTTGCAGGTGAATTGTGTAATTGCTGGCAAGGAACTATTCACATTTCAGATAATGCACTCAATTAATTTGGCCCAATTTGTAAGAGAGCAGATTTGTCCAAACCACACGAGCTTGAAATCAAGCCTTATTCCCATTATCGCCACGGCCTGTACAGCCACGCTACTCTCGCACTCTCGTGCCTCACCATAGGGCTTCCTTAATTATAACAGACAGAACAATGAGAGCGGAAGCTGGCTGACGGCCAGAGCAAATGCAGCCACACAGGAGTGTATGTACATGCCTGGTTCTCAGAGTCGTTATTAAAAACACTGCCCCTGTTCAAGAGCGCCACCCACTGGAGTCACTGAAAACAACCACCTGCAGGAACCACAGGGTGGTAGAAATGCCTGAGCTAAAGCTGTGTAGGTTGATTCAATTCTGTGCCTTGGTTAGTAATATGCTCAAATTTTCAAAATCGACAAATAAATGGTGAGTTTGTGAGCATTAAGAGACTTCTTTATTAACATTCAACTTTGGCCATTATTTAAATAATAATATTCAATTCAAAATGTGTTTATGTTTCATGTGTACACTACCGTTCAAATGTTTTAGAACAGTAAGATATTTAATGTTTCTGCTTCTTCTGCTCATCAAGGCTGCATTTATTAGATTAAAAATCATGAAAAAAAAATTTATATTGTGAAATATTATTTCAATTTAAAATAACTGTTTTCTGTGGGAAAATATTTTAAAATGTAATTTATTCCTGTGATACAAAGCATCATTACTCCAGTCTTCAGTGTCACATGATCCTTTCAGA
>JAUCMT010000026.1:20742745-20789550 GCA_032357475.1 Enteromius thamalakanensis
TACATGGTGTAAGCAAGGTATAAGGTGGAAGGTATGCAGTTTATAATGTTGATTCAACAATAGTATCGGATCGGTATTGGGTATCGGCAGATATACAAAGACCAGGGATCGGTATCGGTATCGGGACTGAAAAAGTTTCATCCCTAATTGAAACACAAAAGTGTTGAAAAATTTTTGGAAGTGTTAAAAACAAAATATCATTCAATTGGCTAATATTAATAATATTGTAGTTGAAATATTAGGCCAATGCTTTCCTTGACAGTGTGTTATGAACCCATTAAGCTGTTGTTTTGTCATCCTCTGTCATTCCTATGAGCTGATCTTTTTGAAATGACTACACGATCATGATTACAGTGTGGTCAGGTAAAGGTGATGTCTGCAGCGGTGTGCGCTAAATTACACCTTCGCTGGGATTGTTTTTGTGAAACCATCTCGTTACACAAACAAGCGTGACCACAGAGGTGTTTTCAGTGTTGCTAATTTGCTTTTTTGACAGCTCCTACATGCGGTCTGAATCGTATCATGATGAAATTCATTTTTTAATATGCTTGCAATCTTTCGGTGGTGTTAAAAAGAGTGCTTGCTTTGGCCAGGGCTTTCCATGATACATGCGTAAGGTGCTAAAGATAATACAGACGGTTTAATATGGCCAACGTCCTGCTATTCGCCTCTCTGTGGATTTGACCAGCCTTCATCCTCCTCTCTGAAAGCCCCGGCCAATTAAAACACATTTATTGTACTTCACTAAGGTAAGCAGTGTCTGTAATGATGGATGGTTATGTACCCAGAAAACGAGAGAGGAGCAGACACCGAACACCAGAGCTGAGCTTCACGCGTCTAGAAACTGAAAAGTAGACTAAAATTTCATTATTGGGTTTATTATAAAGTGAGGGTGGGGAAAAAAATAATATTAAACAATCGAATTCCAGCGTATTAAGTCGCACCCTACATTATTTCCCACTGGATATTTAGAAGTACTCTTTATTTATAATGTGTTTACTTGGAGTGCTGTGATCCATCGCCGTCACATGCTAATTCCCTGTCAGCTTCAATCAAACAAATAAACACGAATGGCAAATTAAACAAACTAGCGAAAAACCAATCATACGCTACCGGTGGGATTCATTCGGGACAGATTTGTCTATCTCCTCTGCGATGCTTCAGTCTGAGCTCATATTCAGTGTGGGTTTTATCACGGCGCAAGGCGATGCGCCCCGACTGCTTCCCTTTAACTGCTGCCGACTTCAAGTGTATCATGGGCTGTGGTTGTAACCTGATCAAAGTGGGTTTTTAAGCGAGTCCTCTGTGAACTCCAGGGTTCATCACTGACGACTGCATGAAATTCTTCTGATTCGGCGTTAGATTTTTGTGAAGTTTCAGTTGCTATTAGCATGTTGGCAAGAGCTTTAAAAACACCTGATGTCTTCTTTCAGTTTCAGTGCATTTTGAATTATGAATTTTAGCACCTATTTTATTTTGCTGCAATTATTTGTGGCACGGTGTTAGTACTACTGTACTCAGACAAAACCCACACCAGCATTTTTGTGGCTTGCAAGTCCTGCCCGTTTTTTCTTTCATACGGCAGTCTCAAGTACGAGCTAGAGAAAGCTCCTCGATCTGCAGTGCATTGTTGAAATATAGCAAATGATGTCTTTTATACAGTCGTTTTACAGCCATTCATTTGGCAATATTTTTTTACAAAGTAGAACTAATGACGTAAATGCATAAGTGAGATTTGTAATGCCTCTAAACCCCGTTGCATGCTGTTTTTGAAAGGCGTATTGCTAATTAAAAGTGACGTATTTTGTGTTTTTGCCTTACTATATGTAATTAGTGGCCGTGGGCTGAGAACCGTACGGCCTATATGCCATGAGCTGTTTGTAATGGCAGTCCCTTTATTATGACAGGCTGTGTAATTGCTTTTTTTTGCCATTGTATAAACTCACATACATGCTTAAACCGCCATCACTTCCAGTGTGTGTCGTGCTGCTGTTATTTCATGTTTACAACTGGGTTTCAGAAGTCAATACTGATAAAAACACAACCGTTTACACTACCATTCAAAAGAAAATAATACTTTTATTCAGCAAGGACGAGTTAAATTGATTGAAAGTGGCAGTAAAAGTTTTGTAGGATCATGAGACTGGAGGAATGATACTGAAAATTCAATATCACAGGGAAAAAATACATTTTATGACAAAATAATATATTATAAAACGGTTTTAATTTTTTTTAATAATATTTCACAATATTGCTGATTTTACTTTATTTTGTTGAGACTAAAAAAATGACAAATTTAGAAGAATTAAACAATTTTACCGACCCCAAAACTTTTGAATAGTAGCGTGTACAACAGAACCAAATGCTATGGTATTGTCTGCAGAGTACTCTATACTCAAAATACTCACAAAATACCACACTACTAGCATTTGTACCAAAACATGAGCTGATGCTATGACTTTCTGTCCTTTTTATGCAGCAGGATTTTTTCCCACAATGTTCTTTCATTTATGTAAGGGCCATTGTGAAATAAATCTTCACTGAAAGGGTCATATAATATCTGGGAGCAAAACACAATCATATTTTATATTCAGGAAAA
This sequence comes from Enteromius thamalakanensis, assembly GCA_032357475.1. NCBI lineage: Eukaryota > Metazoa > Chordata > Actinopteri > Cypriniformes > Cyprinidae > Enteromius > Enteromius thamalakanensis. The sequence goes on from JAUCMT010000026.1 coordinate 20,745,345, forward strand.
AGTTGCTGATGGAAAAGCCATTTATGTGTCTTTGTGGGAACGTAATGAGACTGAGTGAATGTAGCACTTTAATTTACTCCCAACAATTAGGTGAACGTCAGCCACTTACTGTAATTAAATACGGCATTAAGATTCAGAGTTGTCGGGAAGCGTCGAGTGGCATTCCCAGGCGGGACGGCCCCCTGTCGTCTCGGGGCATTGCTTTCAGACATCTAACCGCATTTACAGTGATCCAGCTACAGGACATGGGTGAAACCAAGGGCCGTTGACTAGCAACCTGTAGGCATTTGTCTAATTCGGGCTTCTGTCTCCAGGGCTACAGCCTGTATAAAACCCTCTTTGCTTTCAAGGCCCCTCGAATGTTTTCGTAAACTTGGATGGAGACGAGTCGCATTGGAAGCAAACATCAGTAATGAGCTGGCACGCAGACTCTCTGGTTAACCAGACTGTAATTTGGGGACTGAAAAGAACCTCTCATCACTATTGAGTATTTGTTTACCACAGTTTAACTCTAGTGTTTCTGCACAGAGCCTCTTTCTGAAAGACGCTTTAACTGTTGCTGTTCTGATCTGATCGCCCTGGACGTGGAATGACCGTGTAGTCATATAGAGCTAGCTTTTCTGTCATATTTACATTAATTGCGTGCAGCTACTTATGCCATCATATAGGCTCTGTCCTAAAGCCTACATTCTAAGGCAGCATTCTAACTGAAATGGAGTAAATGAGTGATTTAGAACGTTCTACATACTTTATCTAGCGACTACAGTATCTAAGGGTGAGGGTAGCACCTAACCCTAATCTAACCCTACTGTTGGTAGCTCTAGTGTACTTCAGTATGCTAAGCACACTAGAAATTCAAGTTTAGCATTAACGTGTTGTTAAGTTAAAGGCATGATACTCTAATATTTAAAAATGTGACACACACATTTTTTGCAAAATAATACTTTTTTTTTTAATCCAAATCGAAAATTTATTGGCAAGTTTTGGTACTGAATGAATTCAAAAAATAATTTATGAAGTGTTCTCTACCATTCAAAATTTGAGTTTTATTTTTTTTGTAACTTTTTTAGCAAGCATTAAATTGACCAGACATGAATTAAGACATTTAAAAGTTTGTATTTTTCAAGTAAATCCTTTTTTCCCCTTTTTTAAGCTAACTTGAAAGTAAGTTGAAAGTGTTTATTTTAAATTGCAAAAAAAATTTTTTTAATTTAATAAAGCCTTTAATATATTTATAATATATTTGTTTAAAAAAAAAATATATATATATAATATATATATATATATATATATATATATATTGTATTATTTTATTTTTTTTTGTATTATTATTTTTTACAATTTTTTTTCAGTCAAATTAAGACTACATTGCAATTTCCATAGAGAAAAACAATAAACAGGGGTGCTTAAATTGGGTCTAGGATGTCTTAAACTGCTGCCCGTGTAGGCAGCGCACTGTGTTTTGTAACAGAGCCAGTGATTTTGTTCTGATTCTTCAGTTCAAATAGTGTCTGTAACATGAAGGCAATATCAACAAACAAAACTGATTATATTTGACTCCTAGGTCTGATGGTGCATATTTTTAACGTTCTTTGTGTCTTTCCTAGCAGCTGACAGCAGTAAATTAAAGAACAATATGCTCTGGAAGCCTTTATTTACTTCATAATGAACTCCCTACAAAACAGTGCCAGTAAGCCAACTGCAGTCTCGCCTATTGCATCTCGCAATACTTCTGGGAAAAGGCTCGGAACAATAGAGAGATTCCTGAGCGTATGAAGCTCGCGTTTTGAAGTCGAAACAGAATAAGTAGGTGCTATAGATGCTCTGTGTTCTTCTCGCTTGAGGTTTTACGAATGCTTGGACTGCTGGAGCGGTAATGATCGATGGCTTGATGTGCGCAAAACAAAAATCCGAGGAGAATGTTTTGCAAGCTTCTTATTAAAAGCATACATTGAGGATCCGCATGCTTTCTATAGAAATAACTTTTGAATTGATTTGTGATGCGTTCGAACTAGGCCGAGACTCCAAGCTTGTTTTGATATAAACGGAGAAACTCTTCACTCGACGCCCATCAATATTTAAGCATCTTCAAATTACCTTCGCCGAGAATTGTCGGTGCATTTACACGTTTCCTCTCGCATTAATTGTAGCGCCATTTACCCTCATTGCGATCATGTTTATTAATAAGAGGCTGTCTATTGTTGTCTTTGTCAGCGAAATGCGCTCTGAAGTCCGCGGAAAGCTAAGGCGCTTTCAAACCTCTCCAAGAGTATCAAACTCCAGCGTTACTCCTCATTTTTCAGTGGAAAACAACTTCTTTGGAGATTCGCCTTTGGACGTCTAATGCATATTTAACAGCGAGGAGGAACGTTTTAATAGACAGTGTCAACCTCGGTGGGGGAGTCTTTCTGATTAATTTTACATAAGGCCTGGCCTTTATACTGCACTGAGTGGCTGTTATTTCCCCAAAGGATTCAGTGATATCCCGAAACACCTTTACAAGTAGTTTTGTGCTCGCAGTGAACACATGAGACAATGAAACAGGAGCCGTGATGTCTAGTGGAGTAACTATATAGCAGCCTGCCGAATGCCGTCAGAGGATGAGTCAACAGCCGTTCCAATCAGAAAAACAGTGTTGTTGACAACGCGCTCGGTTGTGGGGTTAATTCTTAATGACTGTTTTTCTCCACTGAGCTTTAACTTGCCTCTCGTTTGGAGTCTAAGCTTCTCCAAAAATCGTTCTCGGCCCATTTGTGGCACGCTGATAATCACTAATTGATTTCATTTAGGCCTTGTGCCAAGCATCCGTTAACTTGGTGGATCTCGGGCCTGTTTGCTGGGAAAAAAATAGTACCGAATGCAAATAATCCAGTGCAGTTAACTATACGAGTAAGCATAAATCATCATATTTTGATGTTGCTCCACTTTTTTTGGTGCAAGTTTGATTGTATACTAATAGAAAATGTAAACGCCTTCTGCTGTTGTGCATGCATTTACAGAAGTGTCAGCCACGATTGCATATTAAAGGCACGTGCAGTCAGTATTAATATTAACAACATTTGCCTTTGATCTTTGTAGGATAAACAACTGTTGTCGGTTGCTTGGTTTCCAATGTTAAATCTGGGTCCTGAAGGCAAACCATTCGAGAAGCACTTGATTAACCCACATGAATGATTTAGTTCTGATGACACATGGTGATTATGTTCTGGTTGGTGTGTTCTTATAAGTAATAAAGTGTATTGACAAAATAAGCACACAGTTCCACTGTTGCATGTTTATTTTGAAATGCAAGATTCAAATGCATTGGCAGGAATTCTTGGCTTTTCTTCCTAGAAGTATTGCAGTTCTTCTCAAGATGTGCCACGCAGTTTCTGCAGGTCTTCAACAGTGTCTTAATTCACCCTTCCACCACTTGAGTAAAAAGTTTAAATAATGGCATTAAATATTGCATGCACTGTTTATGTATTCCAATGCAGGTGTGTAAACATTGTTAAATCTAGATCCATTTGATCAAAATTAAGTGTTTATGTGTATAACTTAGCTTGTTTTTCTTTTGAATAAGCTTAAATTGACCTCCAGAAACCCTGAGTAATATCTCTGAGTGCAGTGGACATGACCTAAAGACCTTTAAAATCTGTGAGATGACAAAGTGTTTCTTTTGTGGTTTCAAAACACTTGTAACTGAAGACACGAACTGGATACTATAGAATCAACCCCGGCATGTAAAGAGCCGCTGCGTGGCTCCCCGAGCGGATATCCGATACGCTCAGGTGTGTGCGTGGGGTTCTGCAGCCAGTGATTGCTGTGGTCAGATTACCGTGCCAGTTAGAGAGGGCTATTTTGTCCTTTTTAAAGCTAATGTTTAGATTTCCACGTGCGTTGCGGCCGTGTGCGTTCTGCACGCTGCTCACACTCTCACGCCGGCTTCCGTAATTATCCCTGACGCATTCGCTGGCACGAGGCCGCGCTGATTGACAGGCGCATGACGTCATTTCAGCCCCGTTTCTGGCCATCGTGCTCTCCTGTGGTATTAGTGCTGTTTGAACGCTTCCCTGGTCTTGTGTGGACTTGTTTACTTCAGATAATTCCAATCTGAATGTTTAAATCTGCAATTACAAAAGGCGTTCTGAGCGCGTACGTGTTTTTCCAGCGTTTTCGGAGCCAGACAGTTCGTCTCCCGGCTCTTCGCTTATTGTTTACATATCAAAAATGTACATTTTTAGGGGGAAATAAAGCATTACAAGGGCCTATTTGAAAACACTCCATTTCCCCTGCGGTGAGCAGCGGAGCCACATTTGGAAAAGGAAGCCAAGGTTGAGGAGGAACGCCAGTGCAGCGCGTCCAGTTTTCCTGAGTCTCATTCCGGGCATTTTTACATTCTGTTTTTCCTTATAGCCCTTGTGCGTATCGTATTCTAAATATTTTTAAGTGATGTTCTGGCTTGAGAAAGTTCTGCATTCCTGTTGAGGTTAAATCAATACGGCTGTGGTGAACAGGTAAAGCCTTGTTAAATGCAGTTGCTGGAATCACTTCATTACGGCGCAATCAAAACAGCCAGCTTATCTGAACGCTGACCCTTGGAGACGCCTGAGGCTTCGACTGCAGGGACTGATAAATTTAGCAATATTTCTTTTTGAAAGGAAAAGCTGCTTTTGATTGTCAGTCGTGTTTTTTTTCTGTAGCAGCACTCGTTCTCTGTTTGCCAGCTGCTTCAGGAAAGCAAATAAGAAACCTGGGAGGCCTTTAACATCAAAATATGGCCGTGTGTCTGCGTTAGCGTTCCTGATGCAAACGTTGTTGTTAAATATCACTTTGGTGGTAATGCCAAACTCAAGTTCTGCACGACAGCAAAATCACATTCATGCCAAAGAAAGCCAAGAAGCTGATTCAGCAAATCTATACAAGCTAAATATATATGAATATCTGAAGGTCTGAAACCACTGGATTTTTATTTAGACACTGAAAGTATTTTAAAGAAGTGTAAATAAGAAATATTCAAGAAATGGAAGTAAATTAGGGATTTAGATTTTTTGGGGGGGTAAAATATTGAAGGTTTTGTCCATGCCAGCTCACCTTGATGTCTTAAATCAAAACAGAAAGTCAGAAAGTCTTCTCTTAATATTTTTGTTTTGGTTTCCAATGCAAATATCTAAACATCCTTAAATCAAGAGACAGTTACTGGAGATGCAAACTAAAGAAATAACGTCTTGTTTTCTGAGAAATGTAATAATATTAAGTGGGTTTATGCTTAAAACAGTAACAAATATCTGTCAATGGGGAGTGAAAACTTGTTTGCCCTATGAATTAGGTTGATTTTAATCACAATCTCACTCTGTTGGAAGTTGTATTTTCAAACTTTCAAGCACAGCTATTATTAGACACTTACTTTTAGACACCGTATTATTCAATTTACACTGTACATTTTCTTTATGTGGTCTTTAGCTTCATAAAACCTGAACAAACCCTGTTAAGAGAGTGTTAAATTAGTAAAGATGCAAAACAGAAGCAGTGCTCTCACCTCAGTTTTATATCTTATCATTGTAAATGTGTAGGCTATTTGTAAAGTACTGTTCTCTAAATCAGTTTTCATCGCTGAGATGGTCTGAAAGACGTCTGGAGCTCGTGGTATGAGGGGGCCATTCATTATCGGAGCTGTTTGTCTGGATTCCAGCGCTATAATCCTCCTCTTTAAATACACTTACATCAACCATTGGCTCGGCCCCTCATACACAATCCACTGCCTATGAATTCTGTATTTTCATGTATATTTCCATCAGCGACTGCTTCAAACGGTGATATATCAGAGGCGCTGGGTTGGCTGGCTATGATTTAAAGATGGTTTGTGGCCACTCTGATGGTTTGTTGACTGGGTTTCCACGTTACAGAAGTCGGGTCTCTTCGTGTTATGGGACTATTTATTGTTTCCCACTTTTAATGTTATGTTTGGCGAGCTGAGACTCTATGGTTAAGTGTTTGATTATTTTCTAAGAAGCTCCCTCCAAGTTTGTATGAGACATCAATGCCCCTCTTTGTCATGTAGAGAAGCACATTGGATACGGTGTGTGGCGCAGGATCTCCATGGGAGAAGCGGCTCTTTTTTTATTATTATTTTTAGTGTGGAGAATCTGTCTACCAGATTATGGGGTTTTGATTGCATTTGAAGTCTAATAAAATTAGGTCAATTAAATTTTAATGCATTTTTGTGGTATTAGGATAATGCATACTCCTGAAGAGAAAGACATTGCTTTTTAAGTAATGTTCAGATTGCATAGAAAAAACGTTTTGTGAAAGTAGTTGCTTTAATTATTGTGCATATCCATTTTTATTCTCCAGCATGGTTTGAGATGTTTTTAAGCTTAACTAGAGTCACCCGTTCAGATTTACTAGAAATACAATATTTATTTTTCATTGTGCACCATAATGTTTTGCAAAATCCTAAGACATAAACAAAATATTTGCGAGGTAAAGAAGTGAGTATGATTTGTTTTCTTCTGGTTTCTCTGTTTGCTTTGAGCAGCTCAAGCAGAAACGAACTTCTGCATCAGTGTGTTTCATATCACGTTACAACCTCGTCCTCTGAGGAATCAAAACTCATTTTTCGTGTCATTCACTCTGTAATCTGTCTAATTATGTTTCCTTTTCTTGTTCTGTTGTGCATGTCTTTTTTGTTTCCTGACACACTGTCCGTTATCATTGATTTTGGTCTCTCAAAGCTGTCCGGTCGTGAGAGCGTAATTACAGATTTTGAGACCGATTATTGCACGCGTTACGTTTGTGACAAACTCACGTTAAGGAAATGCACATGGTCTGAGAGATGCAGTGATTTGGTTCTAACGTGTCGCACATGGCGTAAATTATTTCAAGCCTTCTGCTCCCAATACTACGTTATAAAAACGTAATGTCCTTGATGTTAGAGCCAAGATAAATGCTAACTTTTTTCCTTCACAAATTAAGATTTGATGATATAAAACAATGCAGCTAAGAAGCAAAGAAAGCATTTCTTCTTCTTTTATAAAATAAGTATTTTAAGTATATAAAGTTTCCCATTTAATAAAAAAAAAGCGCTCCACTTGGCTATATTACATTTCATTAACGTTTAACTCTGTTTTTGAATAAGCTGGATGTCTATGACTGCTCGCTTTCTGAGGTTTGGTTATCCAGGTCGCGTTTCATCCATTAATGTTGTTTTTCTAGCTTAAACGAGAGATGTGATTATCAATTAGCTGAATGAAGCTGCTCAATCCAGGCCAGGATATCAGCACTGGCTCTAAATGAGAAGCACATGTCACCTCTGAGCCCAACAACACGCTGCTAATTGATTAGTGACGCTCTATGAAATTTGCCAAGAGCTTGTTTAACATCTGTACGTGTTGCATGTGACGGATATTCGTCACCTGAAGGAGTCTGAGCATCATTAATAATGTTTGTGTTTGTGTAAATGGAGAAATGGGACAAGATGTTGGTGCTGCTGCAATGTGCTCTTGTATTTCAGCCTGAGTTTTGACTAGTAATACGAGTCTGAATACTCACTGCAAGACGTATTTCAGCGTTCTAGTGTCTAGACCACCACTTAGAGCATGCCTGATTAGTGCATCTTTCTTAAAGTTAAGGGTTTTAGTGTCATGCTAAACCATGTTAACTTTTAACCCCATTCCAGTCTGAATATAATATCCAATTATGAATGATTAACTCCATCAAGAAGTATTTTATAAACCTATTTCTGCATACTATTGCCATTTTTGTTTGCATGTTTGAAAATGCCTAAACTAAGATGAATGCAAATAAAAAGGAAAATGTAAGTATTTGCATATTTAAGTGCTTTTTCTATCAAGAAGTCAAGTAATTTTTGATGCTAAAACAGATGTTATAGCGGTCCCCCAAAAACTTTTGTGGACCCCTTAATCAGGTTATTTGGTTAAAAATCTCTATTAAACTCCCATTTTATTTCTTTTTTGCCTGCTTGAAAAGCCTTGACTGTTCTGAAAACAAATAACATGTTTCAATTGGTTTTCGACTTCTAGAAATGGCATGTTTTTTCAATTTTCATGCTAAAACAACAGCATTGTTATTAGACATCAACAGCTTTTATAGACCTTAGTTAGGCTTTTTATTTTCTTTTGCATGTTTCAAAAAGCCTAAGCTAAGCTGAACACACATAGCAGAGAAAATTAAAGCGTCGGCATGTTGAAGGGCTTTTTAATATATTGGGAATGAATAAATTAGATGTTTATGTCGGACCTCAACAATTTTTAAGTGCTTTTTATATCATTATAGGGAATTTTGATGCGGGGACAACAGCTGTTTAACTGTTTAAATCAGACACTTAAAAGGGATGTTTCCTGATTTTGAAGGTTTGTAAGGAAGGTTTGTGTGTGCTTTCCTAAATGAGTTAGTGTGCAATAATAGAAAGCGGTCTATTCTAATGCTTTCGTGGCATGTGAGGTGTAACGCTCTTCTGCGGCCTCGTGTTTTAGACGCCACCTCGAATGCCTTGATGTGCATCGACACTGATGACAAAACCATGTAGCTCACGCCGCCTGGCTCCGACTCAATATCCTGCCTCCATACGTTTGTCTAGAAGGGCCTCCGCTTACGTCGGCATGAGAAACTTGTTGAGGAAAATACTGTAAGTACAATCTCTGTCAACAGCGATTTGTATTTCCATACGTGATAGAGATTTGTTTGGCTTTTACATGGTAGTATGTTTTAAATAGCTGAGGTATTCAAATCGGTTTTGCATAGATTGTTTGCTTTTTTGTGTGCTGCATAATGCTGGACTCAATTTTCACTCCCGGCTGACAGACCTGAAGACTTTGTCAGAAAGCCCCGTTTTATTTCCTTTTGCATGTTTGAAAAAGGCTAAACTAAGCTGAACGCAAATATAACAAGCTCGCGTGTTTGTTTAAGCTCTTTTCATTCATAAGAATAAATACGAGCTCCCTCGTTAGTCATTTATCAATTAGAATTAACCACTGCAGGTCCTGCACTATTGCAAGTCTTCCACATCTTGTTCTAATGTAGCTCTGTAAATTGAAACAGAGTGAATGTTTATACATCCAGAAGGGTTTTTCTCTGTCGTCCCACATATGCGTTTTTAACTTACACAAACAAGCCAGCATCTCGCACGCGAACCCAAACACGCCGACTTTTACCGTGCGCGTGCGCCGTCGCTTATCGACCCGCTCGACTTCTGTGTGACCCGCCGCTGAACCACAATGAAATGAAAATAATTTTTCACAGCACTCACCCCAGAAAAAGTTCTGCTGACACGGAGTCACCGAGCTGAAAAGACTGTTAGACGCCATGGATCTCCTCGGCTATCTCCTCCTCTGGAGGTCGTGGTGACCCTTGAAGTCCTAAACTGGGAGCACAAATCATATCAAGGCATCAGAATGCAAGCAGCGGCAAACAAACAAGAGCAGCCGGCGCACGGCCGCATGCTTCCCAGAGCGTTGAGGCACAGATATCGACGGCATATACGAGTGTGGTTAGAGCGTACTTACTGACTTGTTGGGTCTCTGTGACTGGGGTTGACCCACTCTGATTAACCATTTACGCCCCAGTGGCTCCCTCCTGTCGTCCTGGGGAAATCTCGTGCACCGCACTTGTGGTTCTGTGGTTGTTTGTGAGGGGAATGAGACATTCTCACAATCCAAAAACGTGTAAGCTTTAAAACACACTTTTTTTCCCCTCCTGATGGGCTGTTACTGGAGAGGCTGGGTCATGTGTTCGGTGACATCAGAGCAGCCGAGAGGGTTCAGCCCTCTTGTCAGTGGTCCTGCGTTTCCTACTCACATCCAGCGGGATGCAACCTCAGCTCCCGTCAGTCTGAAAGGGAAGGGGCTGGGATTTTCAGGCGGCTCTGTTTCTGTCCTTCTCGTTCTTGTGCTTGTCAACTCCAGGTGTGTCTCCGTGTAGGTTGCATAAAGAAATGACAGTCGCTGTGTTGGCTCTTGGATCACGTCTGGCTCTCGGCGAGCTTAACGAGCGCATTAGCGGCCGTGATTCATCCGTCTGTTTTGCGCGCCTCTCAGGTTTGGAGTTTGGCACGCGGTCAGAGCGCGCGCCTCAGGTGTTTGTGTAAGCGCGGAAAAACATGTGCTTCTGCAGAGCTCTCTCTCTCTCACCCCTGTTTGGGGTCATGTTAGGTGCCGCGCTGAAGTTTGTGTGTGTTCATGGGACTTTAGAATCAAAATTACACTTCCTAGTATTTAGACCAACACTAAAGTAAAAGGAGGGGCTGAGCCACAGAGTTCAGAGTGAACTCTTTAGATCTGAAGTAGACATGCTTCTTAGAACAGCAACTCAGAACAACCTAAAAACTATCCTGAACCTCTAACTAACCTGGTAGCCATTAAGAAAAAAAGCCCAACAACCACACACCCCAGCAGCCACTGAAATCTATCTATCAGTGACAAAGAACACCTCAGAACACAATCACAACCATTTATTACACCCTAGCGATCACTCAGATCAGCCTAGAAACCACTTAGAACTTCCTAACAGCCGCTTAAAGCCGCTGAGAATCAGAGATGTGACACGCTTTGATCTCGCCACCAAGCAGTCACATGGTTCATGGACCTCTCAATGGTTCCACACACCTGTCAATATGTTTGAATGGGTTTAATTCGGACTGACAGCAGTTTCAATATAGTTGCAGCAATTTCTAGTGATTATTAACAGATCATGTGTATTGATTGTGTATTCATAACTATGCAATCGCATTTTATTCTGGGACGTGGTGAAAAGACGCAATTAATATATTTTTATATGCCTATTATTTATATTACTGTAAGCGTATTATTTAGGGTTAAAATAGCTGTTTTTTTCACATTCTAGTGCAGAGAGGCAAATTAAAGTGGCATTAATATTCCTATGTAATGCCATGGTTTAACCACTACATGCTGATATGGATTTTTAATGTAACCTACATAATAGCGATCATATTAGCTTATTTATTTCTGTTTTGCTTTAAGACATCATCAAATACTCAATGTTTATAAGTTTTGATTTTATAAAAGTAAATTATACTCACATCCCAGTATTATTTTATGAAATTCATCTATAATTAAATGTTAAGAAAAGTCATCAAATATGGAATTTAACCCAATTTAAAAAAAAAAAAACATTTGCAAAAATACAAGGACACAAACTGCATTCTGGGAAAGTCTCCACTGAAACTATTCAACTTCCTACAGGAAGAGAAAGACTGCAGAAAGACTAAAAACGAAAAAATATGATAGATAGCATCTGGTTATGATCGCTATCAAGCTGTTTCTCATGCCATCTAACTCCAAATATAGCATAACTGCCTATTATCTAAAAATAAAGATTAACTATAATGCACTGGCCAGATTTCCGAGAGGTTAACTAGTGAGTTAAAATGCCAAGAACTGCTGTAATTTCCTCAACTTTCTGGCGAGTGTTCTTGAAAAGAATTGAAATGAATGGACTTCAATGCTGGAACTATTGGTCGCTTAGATTAGCTGCCTAATAACCAATCAGAACAACCTAGCAACCACTCAACCGTCTATAAAAGCCTAGTATTGTGGTGGCAAGTTTGCACTCAAGTATTTTTCAGAAACTGTAAAAATCCCCTGATGTTTCTCCTAGACTGCTTATATTATGGGATGTTGGTGCGTATGAAAATAATGAAAATTTCAGCTCAGAGGATGTGCTGTGGTCATGACAGGAAATGTTTCACCCACAGCAGAGCAGACCGTTCGCTCCCTAAACGTCTGAGAACAAGACTAATCAGATAAACGCTTTATTGCGCTTAGTAACTTAACCCAGAAACACGTAGCTGCGTCTTTTATTTAAAGAGACGGTTCACCCAAAAGTGTTTTGAAGGAGGTTGGTAACCAATGACTTCCAAAGTGATTTTTCCCATGCTGCTGTATGGAAGTCAGTGGCTACTGGCAACATCTTTTTTGTTCAACATACAGAATTGGGACAACTTTAGTGTGAGTAAAGGATAAGAAAAGTTTCATTTAAAAGTGGAAGTAATATAATATAGCTAATGGCTACCAGCAACAGAAGAGTAATTGGGTGAATTTTCCTTTTAAGCTCAGAAATGCAGCACTGCTACAGCATTGCGTCATGCATATTTAAATTTTAATTGATTCATTGTCATTCTTGTGTACGATAATGAGGCTCATTATAGAACGCCATTTATTATCCATTTCCTGACACCAAATTACCGCCCACATGAAGCTGCCGATAAACCAAGGTTTATTTTAATGGGATGTTTGTGTATATTTCTTAATGATAATGACATTAACTCCCGAGGAATTCCCGATGTAAAACATAAATGCTGCTCGCTGACTTTTAATCATATTTTGTATGATTGAATTTTGACCAGTTAGGTGATTTTAGTAGTTCCTTTATTTTCTAGCCCAGAATTTATTTAATTTAATAACAGATTGAATAGTAATATATTTATTAATGGACATGTTCTTTTTTGACAGTTTGTAATTAAATATGTAAAAATGTTGCTTGTGACTTTATTGCATGGATCCATTTTTTTAAAGATTGTTTTATTTCATTTTAGATTTTACTTTAATTTGTTTTAATATTATATTTTATATTAAAGCTATACACTCGTAGTAGTAAAAATAATATTAATTTTTTTATTTTTTTATTTTTTGCTTTAATTAAAAAAAAGGTTTTTTTAATGAAAGAATGTCTCATTTGCAAAAGTTGTTTTAAAGACAGGGATTTTTTTAAATAAATTTTCATTTCTTTTAAAAAGGATCTTTAATGAGTAAAATGTTTTAAAGGCATTATTTTAATTTTTTTATTTAATTTAATTTGTTTTATTTTATTTTAAAAAGGACACTTACTAAAAATGTTTTATTTGCAATTAGTTTTAAAGGCAGGATTATTGTATTTTATTTTATTTTTAATTATATTTTATTTTATTTAAGGAAAGACATTCAATTAAGAATGTTTTATTTGCAAAATTAGTTTTAAAGGCAGGATAGTTTATTTTATGATTATTTATTTTATTTATTTATAATATTTTTTTTTTTTAGAATATATGTAATAGAATTGCATTAAATTAATATATTATATTAATACAAATCTTTGGTTTGCAAGCCAGGATTATTTTATTTTTATTTTATATATTTCATTATTTCAATGATTAATCATTGACAGTTAGAGTGAGATTGTCTGTCAGGAAAGTTTATGATGTGTGCAGTTCCTTTAGTCACTCAGATACTGAAACAACACAGACAGCGTGTGCAAATAAATGCTAGCAAGCAGTGCGGTTCATTCTCAGTCAATTTATTGCCATTTCTCGTTTTCCACCTCAGGAGTGAGTGATTTTTCACACTGGAAGGTCAAACGAGAAACTCCTGACTTCACATTCTGCTAATTATAGGCGCTCACGAGACAGACTGTATTTTCATTCATGCCGCGGACTTTCTGCTGTTTCTGAACACGTCAGCGCCACTACGAATATCTGCTCTTTGTCGGCCGAGCGCTGGTGGTCTTCCTGCGAGCATGGCTTCACTGTGGTCCTTGTGTGTATGTGTGCCCTTCTAAGGTCCAGCTTTAGCTTGGCCCGCTTCAGTTTGGACCACACAGGCATAAACAGGGCATTAGATGCTAGAACATTATTCCTGGCTGCCGGAGGAAGTGCGCACTAATGCTTCCAGGAGGCGTTACACTCTTTCACACGTTCATAAATTAGAGCGGTTATAAGTTTACTGTTGAAAGTCATGCTCTGTAGATAGCATTAAATGATGTTAGTGGTTACGTCTGCTTTTTTTAATTCTATCAGTGGCATCAAATAATCTTTTAAGAGTATTTTCTTTTTTTTGCATAAATACCATAATTAAATATCTTATTCTGGACAAACGAATCAGCATGTTATGTTCAGGGCATTTTTTACATTTTCACAAAATAAAATTCCATAATTTCCAGTCTCCAGGATGTTTGTGTGAGTGTTGATGGCCAGACTGAGCTGGTGATGTGAAGCGCTGCGGATTCATGTTGGCAAAGGTCAGGACGAGCAGAACCGCAGCGGTGATCTGGACTGCTGTTTACGCGTTCGGCACATCGCAGTACTCTGGGATACGACAAGATCACACTTGGCAGGTCTCGCCAACCACAGTGGCTTTCGCTTACTGCATGGGCACATCGTGAGAATGGCAATTAAAGGAGAAGAACCTGTTATTTCTGACAATTATCACAAGTCTGCTTGCCTGGTGAACTGGCACTTTGAGCGCTGAGTGACGTTTGAAAAGGCCGTGACTCATCACTGTCACACATACATGCTGTCTAACGTGACGTCACATGGGGCACAACATGTCACGCTGTCATTTCTGCCTTCGTTCACAACTACTCATTTTCTCAGTTGGTCGAAGGAGATTAAATGGTTGACCAGCAACACATGTTGATTGGAGAGCTTACTTTTAATTTACACATTTTGGACACACAGTCCACCGCAAAATAAGCTAAATAAGTTTCTTGCATGCAAAAAATAAAAAATAAAAATATATATATATATATAACTGTAATATTGTAAAATATTAATTCAATTTAAAATAACTGTGTTTTGCGTGAATATATTTTAAAATGTAATTTATTCCTGTGATACATGCATCATTACTCCAGTCTTCAGCGTCACATGATCCTTTCAGAAATAATTCTAATATGCTGATGTTTTATAGAATTGTTAATGTTGGAAACAGTTGTGCAGACTGATGTATTATATTTTTAGGAAATGTTTCTTCTTTTATTCTCTCGCGATTCTTTGATGAATAACAAGACATAAAACAACATAATTTATCAAATATAAAACATTTCTAAAATGTAAATCTATGAATTTTTTTGATCATTTAATAGATCCTTTGTTAATAAAAGTATTTATTTCTTTTAAAGAAAAAATTATAAAAATGTACTGATCCCAAACTTCTGAACAGCAGTGAAACAGTAATCTACTGTAACAGCAGTTCTGAACATTATTATCCATTTTTAATAAATGCTTCTATTTTTTATATTTTAATGATCAAAGAATCCTAAAAAATACTATTAAGCAGCTCAACTGTTTCCAACACTGATAATAAAACATCAGCATATTAGAATGTTTTCTGAAAGGATCATGTGACACTGAAGACTGGAGTAATGATGCTTTGTATCGCAGGAATAAATTACATTTTTAAATATATTCCCACAGAAAACAGTTATTTTAAATTGAAATAATATTTCACAATATATATTTTTCTGGATTTTTTATCTAATAAATGCAGCCTTGATGAGCAGAAAAAAACATCTTTAAAGACCATTAAATATCTTACTGTTCTAATACTTTTGAATCGTAGTGTATGTCTATTAATATGAAAAATATAGCTGCCACAAAATCCCCTTAACATCTGAACCCCACATTGCACTTCTTGAACCGAAAGCCATGCTGCAACCACTAGGCAAGCTTCCATTTTAGCTCGATACCTCCTACACAGCACACGCATACACACACACACACACACTTGTGGCATTCAGTTTCAGCTCAAAGACTAGTAAAGGCTGGTTGCCATGGGGACAGGTGCATGCACAGCTGCGAGTGGAATGGTGTGTGTGTGTGTGTGTGTGTGTTAGTGAAGCACGTCACATAGTTCGTGACTATGACAAACAAGTGTCGTAGAACAGATCAGAGAGTGAAAGCTCTCATACCTGCTGTCTGAATGGCCAATCACAGCGCAGCCCGCAGGAGAAAAACTCAACACGTGGTCAAGCCTGAAGGTAGAGTGAGTGACTTTGAGTTGGTCTCTCTATTTTCTTTGAGTCTCTTACACATTCACAATGAAGTTGGCTTTCTATTCTGTCTCATATATCAAGGTGAGCGGTCGTAGTGATTGATTCATTGAAAAACAACAGAGCAACTACAATCGTCAGCTGCTAAAAAACTAAACTTTCAATCACCTTCACACTCTCTCATATTTACCAAATAGAGGCATTGCACACAAAAGAGATTTCGTGTTAAGGTGTAAAGATAGCTTAACAAAAAGCCTGGAAATCAAATGCATTTGGAAAAACGGCACAACTCATAATAACAGTTTACTTGTAGCCTGACCTTCCATTAGCACTTGCTTTTGCACTAGTGTTCAAATAACATTAACTTCGTCCATGCATTTCCCCATGGCAACAAATTCATCTAGATGAAGTCAATACTTTACATAAAATCTCTAAATTAGTGACAGCTTCAACAACATCATAACATAACCCATCTGTAAAGCAAAAAATTTTAATAAATAAATAAAATAAAACAAAATAATCAAAATAAAATAAAAATAATGGATTGGCATGTGCGGTTATTTATTTAGTTATTATTTAAGTCCTGTTCCATTTTTTCTTGGACAATAGTGACAAACAGCACAAATTATTGTGTCACTCACAGCTCAAGCAACTCACGCTCAAGCTACTCTTTAGAAACATCACCTGTCAGAAAACAGTGGGGGTGCATTGTGGTTTGTTTGCTCATTTATTTCACATGATTATTATATTCCACAATCCAAACAAAACAAGAATTCTAGTTAAACCTGAATGGTGAAAAGCATCTTCTTGGTGTCTATGCATCCATAAAAGATGGATCTGATCTGTGTCTGAACTTACACCCAAAGTAAACATTATGCATCATAAATGCAAGCAATGACATTTAGATTTTTATTTATAAAAAAAAAAGAAAGAAAAAGGAAAAAAAGAGAAAGGGAGATATTTTACACATCCATAAAAGAATTCTGAATGCGCTGCCTGCAACTGTAATTGTATCAGCATCAGCCAAAGAAAGATTGATGTTTCTGAACTCTAAAAGCATGTACATCAAGCCTCACCAGAAAAAATTCAAGATAATTTGCCAAAACCTTGGCGTTATTGATTGACAATTCCATCTGCCAAAGCAACTCGTTTCTGTGTATTACGATTTTGTTTTGTCCCATAAAGTATACAAGGGATGGCTACCAGCCCATGCTGGCAATATACCAGTCAAAGCAGCATGTGTTTGTGAGTGTTGAACCATGATATAATGGGCAACTGGACCAGAGGGGTGGAGAGAGAAGTCGGACAAGCAGATATCAGTGGGACAGGGGTGCGGAATAATCTGAGGGGACAGCGGCGAGTACCAGGAAGCCCTGGGAGCCGGGGCAGCGCTTTGCTCCACTCTCCCGGATTGCATTTTGCCTCATGCATTCAGTGTTAATCTCACCCTTTGGGGACATTTGCTGTTGTGTTAATTACACACCGCCAGGAGCATTCATTAACACAAGCACACAAGCAAACAGACATGCAGAAGTTCACTGACACATGTTATCGTACACGGATATGCACAAGACATGCACACACTGGGTACTAAAGTGTAGATCTAAGGATGAATAATTGATATGGCACAGATTAAACATAAGCAATATCATTATTCAAACAACAAAGAAACTGTGTATTGGCAGAGATAATGGCTGTTTTACATTGCTAATAATAATTATAATAATGACTATTTCTTGAATAGAAACTTGTGCCTCAATCATTTGAAATATTACAAAGAAAAAAGTAAATCAATTAAAAAATAAAAAATGTAATCATGGATCTAAAGTAGTGATATAATAATGATATACTAACATATACTGTATTTAAATCAGCCCCAGTCAGGTTAGTCTTATCTAACCAACTTATCACTTTAAATACACACACAGCATGTTTACAATCACACCATGTCGACTACAGTGGCACTGTTTGGCTCATCCACATACAAAACACCCACCACATTACCACTATCCAGTGCCAAAATAGCCAGACGGGTCTGCAGCTAATGTTCACACAATTAACTCCAGAGCTCTGGGTCTCTCCCCCTATCCTCTTATAACCTCTTCCTCCCTGCCTCACCCTGCTTGAGACCAGCCCTCATTACTGTCTGCCATCCGCTGACCTCTCACCATGGAAACCCAGCCACACAGCTCGCACACACCTGGGGTTAGAATCACAAGCAAATTCGTTCTTCGTTTCCAATCTACGACCGCCTAGAGATGGTGGAAGGGCCATTGGGATGTGCTGAGTATATTGCAGCGTCGTGGCAGTCAGCTTGGTTTCTGGACCAGAGTGATGGGCTGGCAGGTGACCCTCTCCTCTAGCAGCTGGGCCCGGCCCCAGCCACGGGCTCTTTAATTGTGCCGCAGGGGAGCCCGAACTCTCTCCCCCTCTGGTCAATTACAGCGCTAGTCGGTTTAGACAAGATTGAGAAGGCATGAGACAGAGACAGAGAAAGGGAGAGAGATGCGTTCTGACTGGATTTCAGACAGAGTGAATAGGTTTAAATAGCCGTGTGGGCTGAGAGACCCTCCATCACTGCCGAGCACCTGCGTGATAGTTATGTATCGGCCAGCTAATGGACTCTGGCATTATGGGAGAGTTAAACATGCTTCAGTAGCCTCAGCATGGGAAGAGGGAGAAAAGGCGTCAAACATTCTCTCTGACATGACATAGACCATTAGCACCGCCATCAACATGGCAAACACACGTTACAGGATGCTGATGCCGCACGCCAGCGGAAAAACGGCACTGAGGCGCATGCAGGAGAATCAATACAACTCAATTGTTATTATAGGGGGAGGAAGGCTGGTGCGCCTCAAGGCCTTGCCCATATAATGTCACACAACATATACTCACTAACAGTGAGTGAACTACGCGTACGATAAAACAGGGGATGAGGAGTTTAAGTGGACGGCGGTTTGACTCCGGCTTGTCACACCAGTGACTCTAATCAAATATCAGAGAACCGATGAGGAAATGTAATACAAGGTGGTGTTGGCTGAAGTACACGAGTGCTCTGACGTTGATGGTGTGAAATGTGATTAAAATTGAATCAAGGCATATCAATCGTGTGAGGTTAATTTGTATTAACACGCCGTGCCAAAAGTGTGCTTTCAATCCCTGAGATGCCCGTGGCTTCAGAAAGGTTAATAAGTTGCCTCACCCCGGCCGAGACGGCGGAGGAAGGAGAGAAGAGGCAGAACGCGCCCATTTAATGCAAATTCAGAAGAGCACATACAGCACTATCCAGAACATCTGCTCTTTTGGCCTTATCTTCAGAACCCTTACTTAAAAATGTGTACATGTATATACCTACATACCTAAATGGTTTTGGAGACTTGGAGTAACAAAAAAAAAATATATATATTATATATTTATTTTTTTTTGTGTGTGTTCTTTTTTTTTTTTTTTAAGAAAGTATTAAGTATTAGATATTTAAAATAAATAAATGGCAACTAATTTTAAACAACAAAAAAAGCTAAAAAAAAGAAGTGATAAAAAATAAATAGTAATTCAAAATATTAATGAATACAATTTAATATACTAATACACAGGATAATAGAATGACACTAGTATTGATTGTATGTGTTGATATATATTCTAGACACCCATACATTTAGAATTTTACTTTGAATTACTATAGTGTCTCTCTCTGCATTATCTCTGCTGTAAAGCTGACAATTAGCTGCTGGATCAAAGTTTGGAGTCAATCCCATTCACAGTCACAAATGGTGAGATGCTTTCTATATTGCACCCTGTGGCTGTCTGTGAATGGATTTAGTGACAAGACGAAGGGAGAAAAAATGTGACAGGATGGAGGCTTGTATCAGCATCTAAACAGCCCACCACAGACACAAACATGTTCCATCGGTCCAGTGCCAAGGGCTGACCAACACCTTAGAAAATTGGAAAGAAAAAAAAGGTAAGGAAGAGAGAGACAGGTAGAGAGAGAAAGCATAAATGGGTATGTACTGCTACGTCGACTTGGAATCTTTCATAAAGTACACTACAAGACAGAAGCCTGTCGTTCTTTTAAGTTTTAAGACTGCAACAAAAAGCCCCAGATTGCAGTCAATTCCCAGCGTGTGCCCATCATCAACTAGTGCGAGAGACTACAGATACTACCAAACATTTCAGACTTGTTTGAAATCCAACCAACCAGTTGTCAGGTGTTCAAAAAATGAGGCCGTTGCATCTCCACGAAACTCCAAAAGAATGCAGTCTACCCTAAATGCTGTTAATAATGGCTGTCTATGTACAGTATACTACGCATATACAATTTTAAAGTTTTAGGCTCAGAAAATCTGAAAAAGTGGACACAAAGCATGCCTTAAAGCACATTTAAAATTTTGAGGGGAAGAAAAATCAAATCTGAAATGCAATGCTTCTTTAAGGCAATCTTGATTTATGTTAAAAATAAAGATACGTTACTTCTCTCCTTTCTTGCTTTCTACCAAAAGAACAATGCTGAGAGCTGGTCAAGATATACATAAGGTCAGAGATCAGGAGAGCAGCAACAAATAAGACAAAATGTCAGAGAGAGGGTCGAGCTGTCAGACCATATGGCTCTCTTACATCAAGCGAAGACCTCAAAAGATGATCCTTGCAGGCAAGAGGTCAAGAAAACTCTCACAAGAAACTCTCACAAGCGCTCAAAGAAGAAAGCTGAAATGGTGATTGAATGAAACAGACAGAGGGAGAAAGGGACACAGATTTGAGCAGGAAAGATCTATAATAATCAGATAGGTAAAAAAAAAAGATAGATTCAACTAGGATGTGCGTGAAGTAACCTTAATTATTAATGTTATCAATTTCATGAATAATTAACAAGGTATCCTTTTGAGTCAAAACGTATCAATGACTCATTACATAAAAATATTTTGGATTGATTTGTTTGTGAACAGGAATGATCATTTTAAGTTATCTCAATGACTTCAAATAGTCTCACTATAGCTTCTGAAGATTTGGAATATAAAACATAAGTAAAATGGACCACTTTATGATACCCTTTTTTGAAGAGTGAATGCTTCAGTCTCTATTTATTTTGAGCGCTTGCAAAAGTGCAGAGGAAAAAGTCTGCAAAATTTCACATTTTGTGTTAGATGAAAGAAAACATCTGAAAAGTTGGACACGATAATTTCAATGTTTTGAGTGATCTCTTTGAATCTCACTACACCTTCCTTCCATCTTTGAGTTGCATTCGATGCTTCTCTTCTTGACCTCTCTTCCCTGCTGTCCACGATAGCTCACCCCTTCCTTACGTTTTTCAATCCCCTCCAAAATTCACTCTCTTTTCCCCAAAATGTCTTGTAAAGCTGATCTCCACTAAGGGTGAAGGGCTGTTGTGTGCTTGTCTGGGCTCTCGGCTCAGCTTTCCATGGCGAAGAGGCTTTTCACACCACAGAGTGTGTTGTTGATATTCAGTGAAGCTCCATCTTGAGCACGCAGCACCGGGATTGTTTACTCGACAGGCAGACGATGGGGGCGGGCAGCGAGCATGTCCCCAACACCCCCGCCTCTACTCTCCAGACCCCTCTTTGCACTCTCTTGCTGCCCTGAACCAATTCCACCTCAGAGTCTCGGGGACAAATTAAACATGATAAGACGTCACCACACAGGCCTAGAGAGCAGAGGGAGCGGATCGCACTGAGCTGTGGCCTCTACACCATTTTTGATTTGTATGGAAATTAGGTGTCAAACTGCTCAAACAGCCAATAAAGTTGCAGTCTGGGAAATGTAACATTTAGATAAGAGACTATGGTGGCAATTACAACTGATAACATGACTTAAAAAAAAAAAAGAACACAAACAAAGCATGCGGAAAGTAAATAAAGCGCAAATGATTGTGTATTATGCTCCTATTTTTTGTCAATTTTGAAAAACAAATTTCATTGCTCTGGATTCATAAGATTCGATCTGACATTTTTTGTCAAAATTGAGTCATTCACATACTCGCATTCTGTGACGACATTAATAGTATTTCTTGAAAATTGTTGCTTTAATTCATTATTTTGTAACCTTATAATTACTTATAATATTGTACATTTGCAATACATTAAGAGAATTAATTTTTGCTATATGGAATGCAAAAACTTTCAAACGCTTAATTTCTCAAAATAACTCATTTGTACATTTTAATCAATTGTCTCTAACATCTTTTAGTGTAATTAATTTAGTTTAATATAATTTAATTATAATCAAGATTAAGTTTCACACCAAACAAATTATTTACAATATACTGTACGTTGCTCATAATATTGCAAAACATCGGTTTAAGTATAAAAAGCAACCTTGTGATCCACAGAACAAATTGATTTTGAAAGATATGCAAATGTTATTATTCTCAAGTACTCTGTCATAAATTCGCCTACATGAGAAACACTGTGGCTCTAGTTCCATTAACATATGCAGACATGAATATTTCCAAACCGCAGTAGCAAAAGAAAGATGCCCATCACCACACTGTGAGCGGGGCACATCTCTCTGGGGTACTTAGAGTCCCCGTGCCCACGTCTGGGATGCCTCGTAGTGGAAGTAGTTTGATGCGGACCCCCGCAGGGCTTGAGAGGATGTGACTCCAGCCTAAATACATCGTCTCTCACTGTCAAACCCCACGGCAGAAAGAAAATAAAGCTCCTCCCTTCTCTACTTGTCTGCCTGGGAGACTATCTGCCTCTGTAATGTGCCATTGTTTTCGTTTTCTTGTTTTAGTCTTGTTTTCGTTCCCTCTAGGCAGCATGCGGAGGGCAAACGTCACTATTTTGAAGAGATGTTGATTATTCATGTACCACATACTGACAGGAATATTTTAAATGATCAGGTAATGCAGGGTCTATTCATCTCAGTCCAATCATGTCAAACTATTGTACAGAACATGAGAACACCAGCAAATGTGAAGCTAGTAGAGTGACAGAGATTAAGCTATGAATATGAATGTTTTCTCTTTGTACAAATCAGAACGTCTTCACTAATGTCTGCTTTTTTCATTTCCTGGGAAATGAAACCAGGATACTATAGCAAGTACGTACTAAGATAATATGACTTGTATAGATGAAAAGATCTTATTCCAGAAAACTTTTATTAAGCTCATGCTTAACAGTTTAGGGAAGTTGCATGATATATTTAATAGCTATTCCAGGTATAACACATAATTTTGGTGTTTCCATAGACTGCCTTAGACTGGATTTGGACATCCTGTTGCGTTAGCAAACAACAATGTCACCTTTTAACTTTCTTAACTTAAACTTAAAGGGGAAATCAAGTAGACAAAAAGAAACCAATAACTTCCTCCGCCTACTCAAAAGTCTACGATATAACGGCAAGCAAAAACTTGCACTTAAACACATCCCAAATGAGCAATTATGAGTCAAAGATTTCATTGAAAGTTTTAGAGTTTCTTTGAGACAGGTAGCGCCACGTGGTGGTATTTTCAAATGGGCTGTTAAGTGCAGTGGTTGCCCAAATTGCTCCCCTCTGAGATAAGATGATTAAAGTCAGTGGGACATCCGAGTGTAGCGATATGATCCGAGAACAGTGGGGTATCCTTCTCAAAATGCACAGACTCCTGTATCCAGGTCACCCCCTGTGGCCTCTCTAATGCACAATAAACTCATTACAGGCCATTAATATTTAACTATCTAATTTTCCTGCATATGTGATTTATTAGAGAACGGCAAAAATGAGCGAGACGGTGGGCCCAGGCTGAGGCAGAGCACAGTGGGCAAACAAAGAAAAATTAGCACGGGCCACATTGGCTTTATTGAGACAAATTGGCTCTCCGTATAAGAGCAATTAGAGAAATCGCTTTCTTTTCAGACGCATGCCACCAGAAAGCAACTCTCTATTTTCTGTATGAACACTGCACAGTTCGATAAAGCCCTCTGCTGTCGGCTGAGTAGAATTAAAAAAAGAGCCAAAATGTAACTTCAAGGTCAAAAAGAAGCCAATCAATGGGATTTTAATGCATTGTTGGACCATCTCAGAATCGTCCTAGGCAGCTATTTTCTAAGTGCACTGAAAAACTGAAATTTCAATGACATTTCAAAACAGCAATGCAATCTGACATTGATTGCATCATGAATTTAGATTTTACGCAGTAGCAAGTCTCCTTCCCTGATACCATCTCTGAAAGCCAACGCTGCTATAAACACTTGCTGTGAAAAAAGCTGTGATTTCATAAAAGTGCAGGTGCCAAAACCAATGGTGATCTGATGATAGAAAAAGCACGCCATCAAACGAGTGTGTGTTGAGAAAAATTGTGTGTGCATGTTGTGTGCACTTGAGTTTTTAGTGCAAGACTGGGTAGCCTTGGGTCCAGATGGACATGTTGACGTTCGAGGATGAGTGATTTTCTGGAGTGATGAAAGAGAAAGAGAAAAAGAGAGGAGGGAGAGGGCCAGAGTCATGTGGACAGAGCTGCACTGGCAGATGCTTCCATTCGCAATAAACAGCATCAGCAATAAACAGCTCTGTCCTTAGGGGAGACAAGTGGAATGATCTAACCCCCTGTTCAAAGCGCTTTAGCATGCTGCTTATCAAAAGCCTCCTTTATTATTTTACTGTGGCATTAAGACCAAGCTGTTAATATGAGCCAGGCTGGAGAACAATTCCACTGCGTCCTGCATTCATCTGCCGCAGGGTGTAACGGGATTGGCTTGTATGGAAATAAACACAATTCTAATCAGGTGGTGGTCCTGTGTTATAAAGCCTAGTATGGAAACCTCAAGGATACCAGTTTCCTTTGATACTGGGATCTGTTATGTTACATAAAATTCATTTATGTCTGTTCGCGGTAATGCCTATATGTCCTTTTTCAAAGACATAACACTGCTGTCATTACAGATTACAGGCTTGAAACTGACAACAAGGCAATTCAAGCTCAAAAGCCTTTTAGGGGATCTTGCTTCTGTCTTATATCTAACAGTATGTGTAGGGATTTGAGCGAGCGTTTCTTATTACTGAAAAACCTGGTCTGGTACAGAAACAGAATAGCGGGCCGCATGTCTGCGGCCTTTGATCACGAACAGGTTAAGCCTGATTCAATCATTATAGGTGAAAGTGTCCGGGTCATTTCAGGACCCTCTATAACCCTATAGTTAAGCTTTGGCAGGGCCACACAAGGTATGTCAGGGGAACTAAGGAGGACGGAAGAGTGGAAACAGTTGTTCAGAGAGAATTTGATGAAATGTTGGCTGATGAATGGGGATCATGCCAGGCCTCTTGCAGGGAAGCTGAGGTCCTGGGTCACAGCCATGTTTTTAAAAGTGAAATCTGTCATTGATGGCAGACGATCTAAACGATAGAAAAGTGAATGCTTGCACAAGGGCTGAATACGAATACGTACACAAATTGCAATCCTTGCATAAACAAAGGCACTGTGTCACATTTGATTTCATAATTAAATTACATTTAGAGAATGGCATACACCAACATAAATATAAACAACCAATGTAATGTCAATATCAAATATTTCAATTAATTATTATAAAGTGATCCTACTTAAATTACAAGCACAATTAACCCTTACACAGAATCATATTGTGAAGGATTTTCCTATTATCACAATTCAATCTTAAAGTACCAGTTGTGTGCTTTTCCAAGTCTTCATTATGCACAATCTTTCTGCATCTACAAGTAATGCACTTTGACAAAGCCACAACCTTTACTTAAAACGATTAAGTTGAGCATTTCAAGATGCTGAAAAACAGCATGACCCATTTATTTACTTGGGGGCAACATATTTTTTTATTCCATTAATTTGATCATTTGACATCCAATATAATGCTCAAAATGTAAACATGTTTACCTGCTTTTCAGCTCAGATTCTAGCATTTGCTGTACTTTCTTTATCTCTAATCTTTATCACTGATTCTGTGAGAGATATATGGAACTCTACAGCTTGACCCTCGCTTGCTTTTCATTGCTTTTCCTCTCTCTCTCTTTCATCATAGGCTGGCTGGTCATTAAAAGACAAAAATGATGGAAGTTCTCCTTTTAGAGGTCAAGTGCTGCCCTGGGCTCCTCCTTCTCCATGAATTACTTCAGCATTGACACCAATTATTAAAATACATCTTCATTAGATCTCGCTTCAGAGCTCCATCTGTGGAGCAGCCAAGAGCCATCTTCACCACCCCATCGCACTTAATTTACCCGGATCAAACTCATCTGCTGCCTGAACCACTCAAAGCACCAACACGGACGGGGCTGAGCAGTGCCTCCCCAAAAAGCTTGTTCATTCTGGGTTACTGCTAGTGAGAGCAAAGAAAAAAAAAGCTACCATACGACTTCATTCAACATCAATTTGCACTTCAAACCAATGCAAAAAACACAGCTTTCCTCACCAAGCAGGAAAGGGAGGAGTGTGTGCGATCACAGAGAATATCTGTGAAGTGTTCAGGTGCTGCTGCGAGTTCAAATTTCGGTAAGAATTCGTATGATGCACCATTTAAAGAAGACGGTGGTGCTGATGTGGTTTCTATTTCAAAAGCAACAAGCAATGCATGTCATCACCGTGCCCAAGAGTCAGACTTCTATTTTCTTGAGAGCAGATGTCAGTGGTGAAGAAAACCTATTAGGGCAAGAGGAGGAGCAAGTTTTGCCAGCATCCATCTTATTTCAGCGGCACATAAAAGCGGAGGCGTTGAATTGCTTTTCAAATGCAGTAGGCCATGCCACACACTCAATCCACCAGTGTATCCGATTTGATCCCCCAAGCAGAAACACAAGCAGAACCATTGATTGATACCACCAAGTGAAGGGAGTCTGGGGGAAATAGGGAATAAGAGTGTGAGAGAGAGGGGGTGGAAAGGCCAAGCAACTGTGGCTACAAGGAAAACAACATTACAATGAATTTGGAATCTGACAAAGAAGAGGATTTAAATAAGGTCTAAACTGCATTTCTGAAAAAGCTCACGTTGCTTCCAAGGCATGTACTGTATTGACAGAAGGTGACTGTCGACAATCATGCAAATCTCCAAGACTACGAATTGGGACGAAAGGGCACAGAACACTAGTTGGGATTTTTTTTTCCTTTTCTCAAAAGGTCAAGCCCTGAGTATATTTGAAAAGGATGGACCATTGATTAAACAAGATAAGTAGTAGAAGTTTCTCTCAAACTGAGGTCAAACAGTGGCATGCCAAACTGCCCGCAATGGCACAAAGTATGACTTATATACACTATTAACAAAAAAAATTATTCAAATGATGCTATTGAAATTATTATTTTTGCAAGTTATGTTTTTTCTTTCTTTAAGACATACAGTACAGTTGTTTTTTTCCCTCTCTGACAGAATGAATTGTGAGTAGGTAACATTCTCTTTAGGTTTCCTAGTAGTGTTCTGAAATGTCTTCAAGTTCACAAGCTACAACTTCAGTCCTTACACCAAAAATATAAAACTTAATAAATTAAAAAAAAGCTAGCTGATCAACAATAAGTATTATTCCATTTGACTTCAAAGCCTGTGAGCATTTAGATGTTTGATATCCTGAAGACAAGCTGAAAAAGTGGTCTGCCTTTGAGCTTTTCTGGATTCAAAATGTAATAAATAATTAAACCTGTCTGACAGAGCAGTTCCAAGTGTTTCTACACTGACGGGAGAAGTTTTAGATGAAACCTGCATAGCTTAACAAAAATATTTTACAACAACTTTTGAAACATATTTAATCTTAATAACGAAAATAATGTGTTAGACTCATATAAATGTTAGTAGTACTGTGTCACTAAAGATGCACCATATTGGATTTTTGCCGATATGCAGATATTTTTCAATTAATTTTGGCTTACACCAATGCCGATATGAATATATTTCCTTATTATTTGGAAACAACACCAAGTATACGCAGTGTGTCGTTCTGTATGTGCTCTCACAGATTAAATGCAGCGATCCAAAACAGTCAGTCAATCAAATCATCTTTCAGACAAAACTTTGCTTCAAGAATGAGCCACACTGTTGGCCTGATCTAATCACTTGCACCCTGAGCACATGTGAGTTAATGTATTCATCTTATCAGCGAGACACATCAGCATATTTTTTTTAAATCGTCCAGATGTTGATTTTTTGATTTAAAAGTCCATATTGGACGATTCCGATATCAGCCTAATGAGTTTGGGCATCCCTAGTGTACACATACATTATTATTATTATGCTGCTCTGGTAACTCAATGAATATTCCATTATGTGTACACAGTTCATATAAATAAATAAATAACGCAAGAGGTGATAATATCATTTTCATCTTTGTATTATGAAAAGAACACTTGCTTTATGTAGCTTTCTGTAGTAGTGCTCAGAAGCTCCAAAAAGCCTACTTTTCAATACAGCAGGAGTCTGTATCTGCTGAAAGACGTAGATCTAAAATCCCAGTTGATCACTATATCCTTGTTTTGTTAAAAGCTATTTAACACCAGGCCCTTTGAGAGGTGGGGGAGAAAGAGATGCTGGGGTGTAGAGAAAAAGAGGAACGTGAAATTGAACAGCTATCAATACCAAATCTCAAACACCTGTAAGAGTGGAAAACTAGATAACGGAGGCCCATTTTGTATACTTTAAAGAGGGCAAGAACACATTTACACCTCCACGACTCATTGTTCATTACTTGGCGGTCTCCAGATAAACGCTTTAGCTGTAAGCGAGTTGTTGAGAGTGCTTTTCCCTGGCACTTTCAAGCGGACCAAACTCACCACTACATAAAGCGGCAGTTGTGCAGACAAATGAAGCAAAGCTTGACCAACGACTGCTCTGCCAGCTCTGCTATGAGGATTTATAGCGCGAGGCAAAAGCGAGCATCTGCGAAGCCTTATAAAGTAATTCATCCCTGGAGACTGCCAGCTGCACCAAGTTTAAAAAAACGCTGGAGACAGGGTGAAGACACCACCTACCACCTCCTCCTCCTCTAACTGGTGCCATGAAAGTATATTTTAGAGATGCAGTCTTGGCAGTACACTCATCTGATGGCAGACAGTTCAAAGTCAGTATGATTACCAATGGTATAACATCACTCCCTCTTCCCTTCCATGCTCTTGAAGCGTTGAGGTTTACCATAGGTTAATAATCTTTGAATTAAAAGTGGTAGTGAGGTTCTACTCGTTGCGTGAAAGTTCCCAGATTTGGTCCAAGTCACATCTTACTCACTTCAAAGCTTGAGTCACAGAATTCTAGCTTCATCTCAAAAGAACTGATGCAACTATCAAACACAGAAAAGCATATTTCATTCATGAAGACGTTCAGTTAGGGTTCAGAAACAGACCTGGGGAGAGTCGAGTTAGTGGGTACGCTTCAGGCGTAATTGATAGGAACTGAGCCAAAGATGGGTCCCTGAGGAACTCCTCGACTCTTACTTATAAAACCTACACCTTTGCGGAGAAAAACTAAAGAAACGATACAAAGTGTAGACGACTGAAACCTAAACACAATTATATCTAAAAAAAGGCGCTTGGCTACACAGGAACAGGCTGTGTTTTTTGTCAGCGTCTCAGAAGAGGAAGTGCAAACCCCAGTAGTAATCAGCGGCGCTTGTATTCAAGAGTCATATGCACTGCACTTCTGCACATCTTAAACCACCACATTATGCTTGAAGTGTTGCTGGATGGAGTTTAACAGGCCGATATAATGTCGATACTGGAGAGTAAGAGGAGTTATCTGGAGCTTTGCCAGTGGGCTAACTCTAGCTAACTCCACAGACCGTGGTCAATCTGCTCTCAGATCAGTTCACTTCAATGACTGATCATCTGACCACCGCTGCAGCAGACTGTGTTCAATGTCTGACAGGCCCTCTGCAATGCCTTTTTATGAAACAGGCATTAAAATCTACAGAGGCCACTCACTGTCAAAGGTTCAACTTACTGCCTTGCCGAAGGAAACATCCACTTTATCCCTCTCCAGCAGTGTGAATAAACAAGGGGAAGCAGACGAAGAAACAAACCGGCCAATACATGAGTGCAACTCTCTGTACTGTAACTTTCTCTCTCGTTCTTTTCTTCTTCACTGTCTCTCGGGGGGCATCCAGTGAAGCGGAAAGGCAGCCAAGCTAACCAAGCATGTCTGTCCTCTGCTCCTATCGAAACCCACAGCCGCTTAGAGTACGGTTCCCGTGAAGGAAGAGGGATGCTTTGTAAACTGACTCTGTGCTGACATGTAAAGTACACTTCCAACTCTGCAGCTCTGCTAATTGGCACAGAGCTAAACGCTTACTTAATCTGATTCTAGAGACTGCATAAAAAAGGAAAGGGAAGTCGGTAGAAACTGACACAGCTTCATGAAGATAATTAAGATTTCACAGTGACGATTGCTCTCCCAATGTTTGAATGCATTAAAGCGGGTATCGTGGAAGCTGAAACTACGTGTGCCTTAGTGATTAGGGGAGAGGCAAAGCAGGTTGTCCTTACCTCTGGATTTAGAAGAGAAGGACAGTGAAAGCTGGCTGAACATTTCCGGGTTCTCAAACTGCTCCTCTTTGACTTTGAGCCAAAAGCAATTTTCCGCCATCTCCTGGGGCACTATCTGCAAGCACAGAAAAACTCCATCAAACACCAGCAGGAAAAGAACAAGCAAGCACCACTGCACACTTAAGCACAGGCTCACACACATACAGTATTCACATGATCCATACATCGCTGAAGTCTTTAGTGACACATGGTTTTCTTTCAGAAATTAGTCTATTATTTCCAATACACATTTAATAACAATGCTGTTTAATAAATAGTTCACACCAAAAATTAAAATTACGGCATATTGTATACACCCCCAAGCCATACTAGGTGTATATGAATTTCGTCTTTCAGACGTTTTTTTTTTTTTTTAAATGTATCCTTGCTTTTCTTAGCTTGGTAATGTTTGTGGTCAGTTAAGAAGCCGGAACTCTGCACTCTCACAGGAAAAAACACGCAAGTCAGGTATTTGCATTATAATCTGAAAACTAGACGTACTTTTGTTACAAAAACCCATTGATCTGCTTCAGAGGAGATGTGATAACCCCCCAGAAGCGTATAGGCTCGTTTTATAGGTACGTTTATCCAATTTACGGAGTTTCAAAATAATGGCCGCTATCCACGAGCATTATCATGCTTGGAAGATCCAGATTAATGTTTAAAAAACCCTGACTTTGTTCAAGAATAGAGTAGGAGTAGAGTAATATACACCTAGAATCACTTGGGGTTCAAAAAAATTTGCCATTATTTTCATTTTCCGGGGGAACTGTTCCTTTAAGAAATGCATTAAATCCATGTTTATTTGATGAATAGAACTTAAAAAAAAAAAAAAAAACAAGCTTTATTATGAAATAGTTTTTTGCAACAACGTATCAGTCTTTAAAGTTAGCATTAGATCAGAATCTACAGACTTTTTTTAGTGCACATAGTGTTAAAACGCTAAAAAGTGGCACTGGGAAAGAGGAGAAGCACTAAATTAAAATGCCACCCTCTATTTAATACTCCGTTTCAGTTTTATATACATAACAGCATTAAAGTCAGTAGCAACTTCCAGTTCACACAGACTTTAATGCCACTTCTGATCAATTTAAAACATGCTTGCTAAATAAAAGAATGCATTTTTACTGACCCCAAACTTTTAATTGGTAATGTATGCAGTAGTTTATTTCCATGCCATAAGTGTTGACTTTTTAATTGAAGAATGCATTTTACAGTATATAAAAAATAAAGCTCAAAAAAAAAAAACCCCACCAGATACCAATCAGATAACGTAACTAATACTTCCTCACAATTGATTAGTCTACTAATTACCCAAACAACCCTATACTGCGAAAATATGCTGCTCGTATTGCTAGAAAATATTTGCACATCCCTTGTGTGTGTTTCTGTTTATATGTGGGATTAGAATCAGGATCAAAGTGATGTAAAGTAGCGGGGAGAGGTGGCAGTTTAAACTATGTATTTTCTTCCTTACCGTTTACATATAGTAACCTCCTCCCCCTCATCATCGCTGCCTCATTCCCTCCGCTTCATTACAGCACTAGTATGAGGGAATTCAACTGTGCTACTCGTCACAGTCAAAGCCAACATGTGTGTATGCAATAAATTAGGTGTCGGCATGCTTAGAATTTGAGACCTAAGACTTTAAAGCTATTGTTGTCTTGTTAGCTGAAAGAAAACTAAAATTACTCTCCGTACAGATAAAACAGTCTCCAGATTACCACGCCAGCATCTTCAGTGTCTCCAAAGCACAGTAGTAAAAGTAGCGGTGCAAAACTACATGGTTTTAAGACGTATTCTTTTTTTTCAGACAGAGAGATAGACAGACAGATAGATGTCACAAGGTGCAAAGTATCAATCTTTTTTGTTCTTCTTTATTCTTTTGCTCTGCAATCAACACATCATCATTCAAACCCAAGAGAAAAGAAAATGACAGGTTACGTTTTGCATAAAACGACACAAGAGAAGACTTCTTTCTTAATCTTAGAGTGTATTGTTGTTGTAATCTGTATAATTGCAGCCCATGGTATATTCAACAGCACATATATACATATCACCATTCTCAAGAAATCTGTGGGATATAATTAGAATCTTCATAAAATAGCCGGGGGACTTTCAGCATCACCAGGAGTTACTTGATTTATGGACAAAAAAACAGTTTGCATTCTCTTTCGTTATAAATGAGATATTTCCTCAACCTCAATAATAATGATACAGCACGTCATGACAGGAGAAGAATGCAGGAAGTCCAAAGATGTGGCAAAATGCCTCTCGGTTATTCAATAAACCTACTCTATGAAGTGTTTTCATAAATAAATCTGTAAATTGATTGTAGAACTATTTGCTTTGAGTACCATCGCCACCCCCTCTCACTTATTCTGTCTGCACTACAGAGTTATAAGTGGTCTTCCTGTGCCTGAAAGTCTTATCTAGCCCAATAAAATATATATTTTTAATTTGATCAAGGTATAATTATTGCTTTATAATGTTTAGTAAATTTTTTTGGATTATGAATATGTACGAACATGGTGAAACTGTCTGGTAAAGATAATGATAGCCATTTAACTATGATCCAATTAGTTGTTGATCCTGGATTTATTTTGCATGGTATTCTCGATGATGATTCACATTACTGGACAGCATCAGATCCCATTTACAATCTCACTGAGTCCAAGTGGAACAGTGAAAACGCAGAGAGACTGACAGAGTGAGAAACGAACGGTCTCATTAGTGTGCTGCCTCATAAGGGCACTTGTGAAAAAACCGTGACTCCTCCAAACAGAGTAATTAACACAAGGCTTAGTCAGGGTGACCTTGTTCACGCTCAAGCGGCAGAGAGAAATACTGTAGCTTCCTCTCGCCTTGGGCAGTTACACCCAACTCTGGGCAGAAAGTGAGCAGCTCCAAACGGTCTTAGCCGCAGATGCGAGCAATCATTTACTTTTCCATAAAGGAGTGCGGCTCCCCTGTGTGGGTGTTCTAACGGTTGGAGAAATTACATTACAGCACCTCCAGGCAACAATCTCCGATGTGGCTATTTGAAAGTCCGTTACATGCTTTAGGGAAAGATCGGGAGGAGTGCAGGGGCTGCAGTGTTTCCCATCTTTACTGCTGCCGGCTGCTTTCACTGTCTGCCTGTTATCTCCCTCTGTTGTGAAAAATGGAGGGGTCTCCGGTGGGTGATTTAAAATAGCAAGAATCAAACTGATTAGCATTCTCATTTCCATCCTCTCTCCATCACCTATCACCGTCACATCAGCATAATGACACCTGAGAGATCCAAGCATTATCACACATGACATCACCTTGAGTACCAAAGACAGTAAATAAGGTTTATTTAAATTATTTTAATTATTTAGCTATTATTAAAATCTTCAATATTGTAATAGGTTTTAGGTCTAGTACTGTATTACAAACTGTGAAAAGGTTACTGTGCCGATGCCAGAATTATTTATTCATTTGTAAATAATAATAATCATACTTCTAATCTCAATAAAAAAAAAAAACAAGCAAATATTACAATTAAAAAGTTTTGCCTATTTTAAAGTGAATGACATTTTAAAATGTGTTAAAAAAACATTTATTCTTTTTGATTGCGATAATACATTTTTGTATCAAATAAATGCAGCCTTGGTAACCATAAACATGTATTTTTTCATAAATAATAAGTATTTAATACAACATGGAAAACATATGATAAAATATTACTTACTGTAATTTGCCAATTTCTCTAACCACACAAAATCAACTTGCCTGCTTAATATAAAAGCATTACTACAAAAATAGGAAGTGTTGTCCTTGGGGCTAATATATATATATATATATATATATTAATATAGGACTGAGTGCATCCTCTCTGCACTGACGCATAAAGACATTAAAGAGAAGGTCAAGGAGAAGCATGAAAAAGCACAAATAAATTAATGCAGTTTTCAGAATGTTAAAAATTTAATAGGTAAATTATTGAGAGTTAAAAGAAAACTATGATGTGAAAAGGTTGACCCATAGAAATCGCATCTAAATTCGATGAAGGATTACGCAACATTGTTTTATATATTTGTGTTCTGTTTCAATTAAAAATAAATAAATAAATAAATAAATAAAAAATGTATTCAAATACCATCAGAATGTGTGCGCAAGGGCACTTGAGCTAATGAAATAGTTTACGGCCCAATATCTTGAAAGGGAGGCAGAGTGGCGAGTCGTGAGTCTCATGGCTCAACGCACTTTTTAATAAGCTGCATGTACTCATAGGCTTTGGACCATCAACTCCCACTAAAAAAGCTGCACACTCTCTTTCATCCTTTCTTCTCGTCTTCCTCTTACAAGCTGGAAATGCTAAATTACTGCCACTATTTGCAATTTACTGCTGACCTTGGGGTGTTATGTGGTTCTCAGAACACGTGTGTTTTTAAACCATTTAAACAGTCTTACCTTGGACCAGTTTATCCGTTTCATGACGCTCTCAGGTTTGTAGGTCTTCTTGGGCACCAGTCCATAAGGCAGCTGGACAACGAGTGGAGGAGCCATACCAGGAGGTGGGGGTGGGGGCGGGCCTCCTCCAGGAGGTGGAGGTGGTGGTGGAGGTCCGATGCCGGGTGGAGGTGGAGGAGGTGGAGGTCCCAAAGACGCAGGACAAGGAGGAGGTGGAGGAGGTGGAATGACTCCGCTTGGTGGTGGTGGAGGAGGAGGAGGAGGTGGAGGCGGCGGAGCAATTCCCCCTGGTGGTGGAGGAACAGCGCCGGCTGCTCCGGGTCCCGCCGCAACCTGTGAAGGGATTAAAAGGAATCAGAGACAAGAAAAGGGCATCCTAAGAGACCACTGTGAGCCAAACATTCACCTCAACCACTCCCGTTCAGCTTCTACACCCAAAGGCCCATGCTTTTATCACCATTACATGTTTTATTCCATCAAAACTAGCGGGTGAGACAAGGGCAAAGGAGAGTGGAGGATAAAAGACAGAGTGTTTACAGCAGCTGACTTTTCAATTTTAGAAGAGTGCATTAAAACAAGTCTAAAAATCAGAGAAAGCGAGAGAGAGGAGGAGAGATAGGGGTGGAGGGGCTCCTCGCATGCATTAAATAAGAGTTGATAAAAGCAGATGGATGACTTGGGGCCGCTGTGGCCTTCCCTCCGGGCACCGGTTCCCTCAGCAGCACTGAGCATCTGCCTGTCTAGCGCGCAGAGCACCGCCTCCTGAGAGCCAAGTAGGGGCCAGCACTCAAAGGAGCCTGAGCCCACCGCCTGATCCTCTCACTGGGGAAACTGGGACATGGCAATTCCTGAGGGGCAAGTAGTCACATTGTATATGTAAATAAATAAATGGCAGGTCAGTCAATGTGACTGGTAGACTCTTCTGGAATATACACACCTGTCAAGTGTTTGGGCTCTCGGAGGAGCAATTTGACAAGTGTTGCACGAGTGGTAAAGTATGTGTGCAAGTCTACATTTGTATGTGATTGAACGGTTATCTGGGTGAAGGCTGGATGTTTTTTTTGGGTGTTTTTTTTTTTTTTTTTTATCCCAGTGTATCATGCAACAGAGTCAAAAAGTAACACTCACCTAGTGTGTAGAAATCGAATTAGGCAAGCAAATAAAATGTGAGAAAATTAAGAAGCTCTACTAAAGAATGCATGCATTAAATTATTTAATATCTTTATTTTAATGTTTTTTTAAAAACTGTTTTATTTCACACTGTATCTAACTTCATGTGCCAACACAAATGTGGAATATAAGACAAAAAAAGTTCAATCAATCAAATAGGTGTTTGTCTTATAATATACTGTAATAAGATATTAATAAATATATAATAATAAATAAATAAAAGTACTGTATTATTGTTACTACAAATATATAATTATTATTATTAGTAGTATTAGTAGCAGTAGTATTAATAGTAATTAATATTTTACATTACTTTAGAAAAACAATAACCCACAGTTTGCTTTAGGTTAGGAAAGAGTTCATTTTGGACCCTGTTGCAGGAAATGTTGAGTAATCCGAAAACAAAACAACGAGATATAGAAATTGACATGAAGCTTAACTCTAGGTAACAACCGGCATTATGCAGCAGCATAGTATAACCAATTTCTATGGGCCTTGTAGGATTCCTGTAAGCGTGACTCACTCTCACACACACACACACACACACACACACACAATTTAAAAGCCATTTCAATTTCAGATTAGCAAGGAGGAATGAAAAAGCGACTGACACTGAGGGCATAACTCAAAAGAAACAAACATGGTGAAGTTTATGATGATCATCTGTTATTGTTTTTTAAGACGTAATGACATAAGTGTTCATTCGTTCCGTATGGAACATACTTAACTGTGATTAAACCGAATGACAAGATGACAGTATCGATATTTGTTTGCGGATGAAATATGGAAAGCGCTTTGTGTAGACTGATTCATCTCGTTTAATCATAAAGCATAACAGATGAGAGTAAACCATTAGACTTGATTAACATGTAAATTGCCTCTGTAATTTGCTAATAGATTGAGCGTATGAATAGGATGCAGCCACCTGAACCTTTAGCAGTAATGAGAAGAGTAATCGGGCTTGAACGCTCATGCAACTGGTGGCGGCAGGCAGTCGACCTCTCTGCTTCATCCTTTAGATTCTTAACCTTGAGCCAAAATCCACAGGGTTTTTAGCCAAATACCTGTTTCTTGTTTTACATTTTTCATCCTCACTTTCCTGGAAACTAAAGATAACTGAAGTTCACAAGATGGTCTCCAGGAAGAGAAGCCATTATAGAGTTGTCGGGGTTCAATTCATCCAGTTACTGATAAGACAGAAGGTGGTAAATGTCCTGACACATCAGCCTTGCTCTGCTCGCGACAGAATAAACAGGTATTTTGAATCATTGATAAAAGGTGGCCAAGTCTCTTTAGCAACAAATGATATGCAAATGCTTCAATTAGAAGTCCCAATAGTCCAGATATGACCTGACCTTTAGATGATTGCGAACCATTTTTCTCTCCCTTTTTCTCCCTCCTTCTTCATCTCGAAACTTACTTTGCGCCTCATTCTCATCACTGCTTAGTGAAAAAGTTTCTCATTTTCTAAAGCAATTCCCCTCTCTGTGCTCCAGCCTCAGTTCAGTTGATTAGGAGAATGATATCCGTCAAGCCACATTTTTATATGCATTACTGAGTGTTTGATTACACAATGCAGGCAGCGGATTGTTTATTAGAGGGGAAATTAAAAAGGTGTAGGAGCATCATGCAGGAAGCTGAGGTCCCTTGACGAGTACCCTGTCCCATGATTATGCGTCTGTCAATCTCCGGCCCGTTGTGACCCATTTTCTCTTTTAAGCTTAATACAAGAGAATGGCAAGCAAATTAGCTGCTAAATTAGAGCACCGTCATTTCCGCATCGCTTTGGCCCTCTGTGGCAGCTTGTGGTGCGCTGCAGACCCTCGAGGTACGGTTCTGGAATGCTAATCAGCCTCCGGCACACAATTTTCCCTAGCCATTCCCCTTATTCTCTTTAAACAATATCCATCATTTAGACCAATTTTACAACCAAAACCCATTTTACACAGGAAAATGTTTCATTTAGGACTCCTTTCCCCCTCTGCTTTCATTTTGGCTTCTTATCTTGCTTAAAAAGCAATGTACGACCCAAAAGTCTGGTTTGATTAAGGTCTAAGCTGGCCACTGACCTGAATTTGCTGGCCGGCTCCCATACCATTCAGCGGCACTAATTAGCAGTCAGCATGTCTAAAACTATCTTTCATATATGGACAGGACAATATCAAGGAGACAAGCATCCATTTACACTCTCTGCGGGTAGGAGGGCACTCTGAGTAGAAACAGTCACAGTTTGGGTAATTAACTAGGGCTAACACACAATTAAACCATCCCAATCTCATCTGTGATGAGCAAGAGGCAAATTCAATTAGATTTGGTTACTACTGAGGGTTACAATACTCTAGTTAAATGGAAAGATGGGGTTTCATTTCGCCTTCCAGCTGGAACTGGCTTTAGGAGCCTGTTCCATCTCGTTCCTGTAGCTCATGTGGAAGGGACCGATGCTATCAACCTAAAAATAATAAGGGAACTGCTTGCTTCATATACTTTCAAGCTGCTAAGAACTGGAAGTATTCACAGTATAGAGATTGTGTTTGGTGAGATTCACCATCACAAGCTGTTTATATGCTGGATATGTGGTAAAGATTATGGCCTAATCGTGTAGCATGCATTTGTAATGAATGATTGCACAGCATCTGTTTAGAGTCTTGAGACAATACAGAAAATCAAAGCCTTGGTTGATCAGTGAGAGGTAACAGCTTTGATCAACTTGTTAGAAGGTATAAAATAAAATGCTGATTTTCACAGATGTTGGCGGGTGGCTGCACTGAGCATGCTGGGAAGGCGGAGGGAAGGGTTGGGAGAACACCCACCTTGCTCTTTCTTTCGCTGAGTCTTTTCTCTGCCTCTCTTAGCTTGTCTCTCTCACTAGTCAACTGGACAGGTGAGGGTCAGACAGACAGATACACAGACAGACAGAGCAATGGTAAGGAAAATAGAGACTGCATAGCAGGAAGAGGAGAATAAAGCAAAAGCAGAGTGCCTACTTTATTGAAGGTCACATGGCAATAAAACCTGGGGACAGCAAGAAATTGGATGCAAGCAGCCTACTTGAACATTATCAAAACACTGTGTTTGCCTACTAATGAAGTAATACAGGGTTTCATTAGCGGTTGTTGTGAGCTTTCCAGAAGTGAATTCATAAATTAAGAACTTCATTAAACACCCTCACACTGTTTCAGTTCCGAACACAATTGAGCGCAACAGTGCCACTCGCTTTTTTCAGCTGACTCCGTTACAAAATTATTTTAACCACAGAGATTGTTTTTATTTTTTATCTCTTTAATAAAGAGTTAAAAGTGCTTAAAGGGTTAGTTACCCCCAAAATGAAAATTCTTTCATTAATTACTCAGTCGTTCCAAACCTATAAGACTTTTGTTCATCTTTGGAAACATAAATTAAGATTTTTTTAATGAAATCAGAGAGACATCTGACCCTCCATAAACAGCAACACAACTGAAATGATCCCAGATCCAGAAACATAGCAAAAACATCTGTAAAACAGTCCACATAACATCAGTGGCTCAACTTTAGTTCTGTGACGCTAAAAAAAAAAAAAAAATACAATTATGCACAAAGAAAACAAAAATATTAATAATTTAAGCATTCTTTTTCCCCAAGTTATATGTCTAATGACATTTTAGAGAATCTCTCAATGCGTCGCATACACACTCTTTAACGTATTTGACGTAATCAGCCTTATTTACGCCCGGGGGGAAAGTACTCACATGAACGTAATGTGCGGTTGTTTGCACCTAGGGGGAAGTGTATGCATGCATTGTAATACTGTCTAAAATGACGGAAGACAAAATGAACTGATGTCACAAACGGTTTACTGATATTTTTTTTAATGTTTCTGGATCTGGGATCATTTCAGTTGTATTGCTGTCTGTGGAGGGTCAGATGGCTCTCTCATTACATCAAAAATATCTTAATGTGCATCCCAAAGAAGAACAAAGGTGGTATGGGTTTGGAACAACATGAGGGTGAGTAATTAATATCAAGTTATCATTAACAATCAATTCCCCTATAAAGAAAATTAACTTTTACTTCTGGAACCAAAGCTCCAGTCATTTCCTTTATGCTGCTGTTCCAACGGAGTCCATTTCAAAGGAAAGTTCGAGGCACAAGATTAGGAAATGCAGTAAATTGCCTGTTGTGCATCTTTTAGAGTTGCTTTTGGAATCCTGTTCCTTCAAGTCCTTCCCATCATTTCACTGCTTTATGATGTGCTCAGTGAATTTAGCTCAAGCACTTAGATTCAGTGATGCTTTGCTCCCGCTTTGAACTTGCTATAAGAAGAAAAAAGAAAAGAAAAAAGAAAAGAAAAAGGGGAAAATAACATCTTAACCGCCTCTTTCATTCAGAGGAAGCATACTCCACTGCCTCTAAAATACACTTATATGGTACAGCTTCCCCTTTACTGCACGTAGGGCAGAATCAAATATTAAAGATATGTAATGAAAAGAAGATGGATTCCTTCATGGTGGAGACAGTGGAAAACTTTGATCACATTTGAAATGCCGTCCTTGCTTGTAGTGTTTAGTAAGCTTTGTTACTTTTGGTTTTTTAGCTGTATTTATTTTCGATGATATGAAGGGCAGAACAGCAGCCAACACATTCAGCATCGTCAAGAAGAACAGCAGCATCTTCATATTTCTTGAGATTGTTTCCTCAAAGTTAGGGAAAGAGAGAGAGATGGCACACATTCATTGCATCTCAAATGAATCAGCCTGTAAAGGTGAATAGCTGAGCTGTGTCCCCTGACACTGACCATGGCAACGGCACAGGGCAACCAGCCCTATGATTCAAGCGAAGTGCTGTCTTATCGGCATCATTACTGCCAGACTTCTTGCCAAATCCATCCCGGCAGTGGCAATATAA
Organism: Enteromius thamalakanensis; assembly: GCA_032357475.1. NCBI lineage: Eukaryota > Metazoa > Chordata > Actinopteri > Cypriniformes > Cyprinidae > Enteromius > Enteromius thamalakanensis. The sequence continues at coordinate 20,786,056 of JAUCMT010000026.1, forward strand.
CGCAGGTCCAGCCCTGCACTGCACCATAATGTTACGAGTCCCATGCAAGTACTGTACAGACAGCTGACTGCAGAGCTTTCTTGAACATATCAAGTGCTGCAAACATTTCACCCTCCGTATCACTTGAGTTCTAAATTATTAAGCTATCAAGCTATCGTTCCGATTCCACAGCTTTGACACTATTCCCTTCCTGTTGAACGTCCAAGAGAAAATTGACGAGGAACCCTGGAGATACATGTTGCACTTTGTGGCCTTTATTATGACGCAATTACTGACTGCAGTCAAATCAATCCAGAGCAAAATATAAAGAGAGAATATGGATGCATGCTTATTTTAAACTGGGCAGAACAACTGAGCAGGAGGCCTAATAATGCATGCACTCTCATTAACTCTTAAAAATACATGAAAGAAAAGTGCAAAGCTCTTTTATTATTTTATTATTCCCATTTCACATTCAGCCTGTCCAAAATTTTCTGTACCACAGCTTTGATGAGCTCATTCGCCTATTTTTTTTTATTTTCCTTTGAGTTGTTGTATTGGCTTCTCTGAATAATGTCTCTCTTCAATTATGTGTTAAAGGCAAATCTGTCGACAAGCATGTCTTTCATCTCTATGTTGTCCTTAAACCTTGGTCACTCTAATGGCACAAAATAATGTGCAAATGTCTGACAGTCATGCTTGTCAGCTCAAAAGTCTTGAAATGTACATCATAATGCAACCTAGCGAGGTTTATTTTAGAGAGCTTGATGCTTTTGTTATTATGACATCTAATAAAAAATTTTAGAATTCATTTAAATGACAGTTTTTACAGTATAATGCATTTCGAAGTTCTACTTCCCATCTGTACCAGACAACCAAAGAACAACAAGTCAGCAAGTGGGTTCAAGTGTGGGTGAGCGTAGTCAGTTTTCACGGTGATGAGTTGTGCACCCACAACCTGACAACATTGTGAAACTGTAGTGGGAGAAGAGTTTTACACTGGCTGTCTAATAAAGGGTACAATTTGTCAGCTTTGCGCGTGACAACCTATGAGTTTATATCCCTTTCAGATGTGCCAAAACACCCACGGGATATATGCAAGACGCTCATGCTAATATCATTGTGCTTCTTTAGCAAGAGCATTTTATATGTTCTCTACCAGAAGCACCAGTCTGTTGATGCGAGAATGTTCTGGAGCCAAAGCTTTGAACGTGCCTTCAGAGCGCACATTTGGAAAGAGTATGCGTCTCCAGGGCTCCGCTTCACTCCTCTACCTGTTAATGTGCTGGAGATGACTAAGCTTCAAAGAGAAGGAAATCGCCTTGGGGTAAGACTGAAGAACACCCAGGGAAAAACAACAGCCGAATGACACTGTGGTCCAGGAAAGGTAAGCAGGAGAGAGCAGGTGAGCAGTCATTAACAGGGTTGAGGTGTCCGTGAGGAGGGACGCATTGGGTGCATGCAATATGGCTTGGCATGAATGAGTGTAGAAAAGGAGGGATGATGGTGACTGATGAGGAGCAGAGCGCAGAGAGGCCTGGGCTCATGAATATGTGTAGGAGTTGAGAAAGTGATGGACGAGGCAGATGGAGGAAAGGAGGGAGGCAGAGTGGGTAACGTGCCGTGATTCAGCTCTCGGGGCAGATGAAGTGCAGGGGTGAGGACTGCACACAAATGAAGTGTCAGGCTCTGAGAAGCTCTGCTTTGCACGGGGAGGAACCCATTCCAGCTCCGCCTCCACTAATGTGCCCATTTGGTAAATCTGTGAGAATGAATGGTGTTCCGAGCTGTCAGGGTCCTTAATGACAGCAACTCATCTCGGCTTGAAGGTAGGGAGGCTCTTGTTGGGAGAAGCTGGGGGCAATAGGGCTTGGAAATGCTGATAGGTAAGTAAACAGAAAGACAAAGTGTTGGCTTTTCCGACTGCAATATATTTGGTTTCGGGAAAACTATTTACGCCGTGGATGGCGCTTCACAAATGGTGATATTTTTATTTTTTTTTCCCCTCCTATTAAACTCCATAAGCTAGCAAGCAAGCTACTTCTTTTGTCCCAAGGCAGCACTAAAATCTAAAATGTTTCAAATTGGGTTTGGTAGGAAATAGCAGTCATTTTGCGGGAGAAGGACTAAGGGTTTTTCTTGACAGGAACGATGATGTGAGAGCCAAAGACGTAACGCAATCCCTCAAAGCGTTGATACAATAGCTAGGAACAGGCTGCGATGGAGCAATTGAGAAAAATCAAATCCAACAATTTGAGGGGGAGATTGGCCCTTTATTAAATCATACAATCCCCCAAGTCTTAAAATACCCACTTAGAGCACCACTGCATTCACGATAAAAGATAAAAAGGTTTCAATTTGACCAAATTAGCAGAGTCTCTCCCTTCGCCGCCACATTAGAAGTTGCATTACCATTTGAGGCAGACAGAGAAAAACTGCTTCATCTGACCTCACAACACAGAAAATAAGTACTAGTGATACTAATGTGCTTGTATGGCTCATTTTCAGGGAATTTGATGAGCTGAGGCTCTGGGTGTCAAGTAGCTTTTATGATGGAGACAAATAATTTAATGCCTGGTAGTCTAATAGCCATTGGAGAATAACTGGGGCAGTCTGGAAACCGGAAAAAGTAGGCGTGTTGCTTCACGGATCTGTAGGATAAAGGGCTCTTCTAAGGGAACGTGAACTACAAAGCTCTCATGAGAGAAGATAAGAGAAACCTCAGTGGATTTGAAGGCTCTGAGAGTACAAAAAAGCACAGATCGGTCCTGTGGTATAATCAGTGCCAATGGAAGGGTAAACTATGCATGTTAAAGGTGAACGCATGGGGCACAGCATCGGCGGTAGCTTCCATTAGTGTTAACCTGTGCTTGATACCCTTGGGTAGAGAGCTCATGAACCTAAAGTGGTGATGAGAGAGCATAGTTTGTACAGTGAATTCTGGTGCAAGTGTTGTTACCTGGGCCTGAAGGGTGTTGATCTGAGACTCTAGCTCCTTGATTTTCTCCTCCTGCTTCTGCAGTTCGGCCTTCGCCTCCTGCCGTGCACTGAACTCCTCGTCGAACTGAAGACAATAACACAGATTATAAAAACAGTGGATTCCATAAATCACAGGATACATCAACACAAGCAGCATGTCTTTACCATCATCACCATCTTGATCCACGATTAAGCTTTTACATCTAGGTCTTACTCACTTACATACAAAGTGATCTAAAAGTGTGCAAATAAAATGTTGATTAATATGGATCTAAAAAATCCAGAATTTACATTTACAGTGTTAAAAAGCTTGGGGTCAGTATTTATTTTGCAAGGATGCATTAAATTGACCTAAATCAAAGTAAATATGTTTAAATATTTGGTTACACATTATTTCCATAGCCCATTTAGACAATCTACTAAGTAAGTTTGCAACTACATGTCTACTAACTGTAAGGTTAGTAAGTTTCTACTAGTCAGTATGTAGTGTGTTGTGGATCCACCAAAATAAAGTGTCAGAATACAAAGAGTCTATAT
>JAUCMT010000026.1:20789650-20811909 GCA_032357475.1 Enteromius thamalakanensis
ATCATATATCATATATATATATATATATATATATATATATATATATATATGTTTTATATATAGAATATATAGATACAGATAAAGTGGACCATTGAAATAAAGTTTTACCGAATATTTTGTAATGCCATTATTTTTGAGTCATCAAAAATAAGGTTTCTACTAAATGATCAGGTATTTGTTTTTTAACATAGATAAAAACATGAAATAGTTCCTGAGCACCAAAACATACTAGAATAAGTTTTGAAGGAACACTGAAGACTGGAGTAATGGCTGCTAAAAACTAGGTTGCCATTAAAGGAATATATATGACATTTTAAAATGTCTAACACTAGAAAATTGTTGTTTAAAATATTATTTAATAATAATAATAGTTCACAATATTGCTGTTTTGCACTAATTTAATTTGATTAAATGCAACTTTGGCAAGCATGGGAAACTTTACAAAAAAGAAAAAAATGGAAAAAAAATAAAAATCTTACCAAGCCCTAACTTTTGAATGAATGACAGTGTGCATATAAATATTAGATGCATCATACTCTATTAAATTTATATCTGTATATAAAAAATGTATACACAGCTGCAATCTACTACAGTACATACACATGGTTAGTTAGTGAGATCAAGTGTTTTTAGCTACCCGGTTGTATTTGTGATACAGTACTTTTACTGCAGTGCCTTTAAAAATGCAAGCTTCGGATGTCTGGCTAACATTTGGCAGAGTTGGGCAGGAAGCAAGAGCATGGATACAATCTCATTGCGAACCTTGTGGCTTCACTGACATTAGTAATGTTAGCATCCTCACAAACCTCCAGAGGAAATGTCTCAACAGAAAAAAAATTACAATATTGTTCATTGGGGACTTTAAGACTATTTGAAATGGAGCCTGTAAATAGTGTTTCAGTATGGCACAAACAAGCTTGCAGATTGGAGCATCAGCATTGATTCTGCTTGCACTGATACAGATCATGTTGCTCTGCTGCCAGCTATTGATCAGACGAGAACAATCGATGTGCTGTCTCACTGCTCATGGGAGAAAAGTTTGGTGACAGCAGCCTGGTTGCATACCAATAGCGGCACCCAGGGTGATTAATAGACTCACCTTTTTGGAGAATTCAGCCGCTCTCTGCTCGCTCTCTTCCACTTTGGCTTTATCCACGCACTGGTCTGTCATACAAAAATAGCCGGGTACATGAAAACGCACAAAAACACATGTAAATTACAAGGTGCATTGTTAACATGATGCTTAAGATTCCACATCAGACACCGAATGAAACAATCAAAAGAACAAAAAAGCGAACAGAATAAAATGAACCTGTCAGTATCTCATTTCCCCCCACACCCCCTCCCCTCTAGAGATTTGTATTCTGTTCTGGAGGTTTGAGATGTAAATTTAAAAACGGCGCCCCACAAAATCTGTTTTCAACTCATTAAAGTAAGGGAAGAAGTGTTTCTGCAGATGGGTCTGAAAACTTTTAATGAGCCTTTGTTGGCAAGTTACGAAAGTGTTAGTGACAAAACACAAAAGAGGGGAAGAGGAGGGAAAAAAAAATTTGAAATCACCCTTATTTTATTAATTCCCTTGGTGTCCACGAACTTGGATGACAAAACAATTGGCAACAAACGATTTGTCCCGCAAAATCTAATCATAAAACAAATGGGGGAAAAAGTCCAGGATTGCAAATATATCTGGTACAGTCGAAGTCGTGTTGCGTTTATAAGACATGGCATGCAAGCTAGGTTTTGCAGATAATGTTTTATTTATGCACAATGAGTGTACCTTATCTTATGTGTCAGGTGAGTGCAGGTGTTTCAGACAAGTCTCTCACGGGGACCGGGGAATGATAATTAGATCTACTCCAGGAAATGGCAAAGTTTTATCAACTGCAGTTGCGCCTCCCTCAGCTCAGCGTGATTTCACAGTTATGTTAGACAGAATGTAGTGTGAAGTGTAGGATTGTTATAATCATGCTCTAGACATCCCATTAAGCCTCAAAATTCTTTCTGGCGGATTTCATTGAAGTGGTATAACTCAATACTGCTCTGGCTTTTACCTAAACCTGCTTACCGTAACATGAAACCCCTTTTTATTCATTTACAAATGTTCTGGACACTTTATCAAATGGCTATACAGTTCAAGACAGAATTGAATAGCCCAGTTGTGCCAATGAATAATAACTTAAAAGGAACTGCGCTGAGGTCGAGTGTTGTGTTCGACGCAAAGACGTTTTCTTCAAGACCCAGGAGACCTAATCTCAGACCTACCGATGAGATGACCGAAGTCCACATCCAGTCGCTCTCTGTAGGCGAAATCAGGGTCCATCCCACTGCGGTGGAGGACGATCTGGGACACACACTCCTCAATCACCTTGTAATACTGAGGCCTGCAATAAAAAGAAGGAGTGCAGCGAGAGTGAGAGGGCAGAGTATGACAAGAGACAAAGCCGTTAACTTCATATAAAATACCGCCTTGTGCATTCCTGCGAGGACAGCTCTTCATAAATCATCTGGTAAGACATATCTTTTAATGGTATTTCACGGCATTGAATTAAGGCTTCCTTCGGTACATAATGAAATCACTAACGGCATAGTGTACAGCCGAAAAGCGGTTGGGTGACTTTGTCCATTCAAGGTGAAGACAAACCGACATCCGGGTCTCCATGATTCCCCCTCTAATTTGCAATCATCTTTGGCAATTAAGGACAGCAATAAAACCTGAGACGCAAATCTAATCAGTGTAATCTGTGTAATTAGTCGCACAATGGCAGGGAAAACACGGCCTTGTGTTTGGAGGGGTGACAAAGACGGGACGGGAAGTAAATGGGTCTGGGACTAGACACTGCCACGGCGCTTAGTGTGTGACCTTTTCCGAGTTATATTACCAAATTTAATTGCAAGTGACATTTAACAAATACAATGTCGACTTAAGCTGAGCTCCGTAGTGGCAAATAATTATGTTCCAAGCATGACCTTGAATGTCTCGTGTAGGTATTCAATTTTCCTTCCAGAAATGTGTCGTCCCCTTCTCCCGGCTTCTCGACACAAAACAAGCTTTTGAATTCTAATGAACGAGCATGACTTTAAAAATGTCTCTGTGCTAAATAATTGCACCACAACTCTTAGCTAAAGCCACTTAATTCTACAGCATTACATTTTTTAATCTCCAAACATTCTTGTTTGATAAACAATATTTGCAGGGGAATATAGATAAGCTAATGGATTAACGGCAGAGTTTGTTGACCCAAAGTAATAAATTAAGCGACAGGTGTGTACTGGCACTTTTTTTATGATCATATTTCATGTTTTATTTGCTGCTGTTATGGCCTGTGTGCTGCTAATAAGGAAAACCAAGACATCTGCTTAATTCAGCCACAAAGAGTGACACATTTAATATTTTAGATAATTATAACACAAACAAATATTTTTTTTTAAATAATTTTCAAGCATTCAGTTGCTCCTTGATCATTGTTGTTAATGTTAACTGTTAAAATGTTAACAGTAATTATTAAAACACTTAAATATATATATATATATTAGATACTTATTTTGCTTCAGCTATTTACAAAGGCAAAACGTATGAAATTAAAATATTTATTCAGTACAAAAATACTAAAATTAACTGAAAAATATGATTTATTATTAAATATTATTTCCTTCAAAAATATTTATAAAATAAAAATATTATTTTAAAAGCACTTAAAATACTATAATGAACTGGAAATTAAAATTTTAACAAAACGCTAATTCAGAATATTAATAAATATTAGATTATGTAATAAATAATACAACACTGATCTCATTTAACATAGTGCAAGATACAAAAGTACTTTTTTTTTTTATAAAAGAGCTGAATTATAAAATCACAGAGGACTGCACCTCTTGTTATAACATTTAAATGTAAGAATATGTTTTGAATAAACCAGCTATTAAGACATTATCATAATTGGATGTCTCTCCAAGCTCAATGACAAATAACATACTCAAATAACTAAACAAATAATCATATTCATACAATTTGCCAACTCGAGGCCTTGTTGTAAGAGACACGGCGGTGATGTGTAATAAGCATGCAGAGGGGGCGGACGGGGTGGCTGGAACTGATAGGGCTGAGAGTGTCACCGAGCCCGGCTTAGTGGCAAGGCCCGAAGCTTACGCCTGTCACTGATGTACACCATATGATTATCTCAATAAGCCGCCCTATTTTCTCGATATTCTGGCTACCACCACTGCCGCATGCTGGATAGAACTGGGAAGGAGACAACTGACCCAAAACTGTCACACCCCAACAGAGGAGACGGCATATGTCCCACTCATCGGAGCAGCTCTTTCCTTCGCTCTCTCAGTCTGGCACCTTCACTGTCTGCCTCTCATCTCCCATCCAACCCCTGCTCCACACTGCCCATCTAATCTTCACATCAGTCACAGCCAAAAGTAGAAGATGTGCTCCATATACTCTCCCTCTGATCTACCTTCTGTTAGAGAGTCTTAGAGAGTTATTGCCCAACGCCGTCCTTCCGCTCCTCTAAAAAGCAGTAAAAAGGAAGGCTGGAGGGCTGAAGGACATTGGTAACTGTTATTAAATTGTTTATTTTATTTCTGGTTATTAAACAAATTGAGGAAAAACTCTCCATTCAAATAACCAAGGACAGAGTTAAGGGCACAGAGTTAAATGGGGATGAAGGTGTCTGGTTGTTTTGCTGGAATTAAAGAACGGCTTTAAATCAAACGGTGCGATCTATTGGCATGGACAGCTCTCCTTTATGGCTGGCTTTGATCACCAGAGTACCTCCCAACACCTATGAACCAGAGCGACGTTGTCGACTGATGCGGACTGAAGCAGAGAGATGCCACAAGCCTATTCTTCCCTCCCTCTCCTTGGAGACCCGGCCATCAAAGCACACACTGATCTCAAGGGATCCCTTTAATCTAAAATTATAGCCATACAATTTCCCCGACCAGCCAATCCAATCTACATAAAACGTCTCACCAGGTTCAAAAGCAACCAAAGACGTCAGTGATGAAAAGTTAATAGAGTTGCCGTGTAAAGCAGATGCCAACAAAACTGAGTACCTATCTTTGAGAAACAGGTTTTAATCCAGATAAAAGTGTCATTGCCCAAACATCGCTCTTAGCGATTGATCATGTGCTTTATATTGGATATTTAGAAATGTTAGAAAAACATATTTGAGCTGATACAAAAAAGTCTGATTTCTGCGGGATTACTAGGTTGTTTTTCCTCAAGAGAAACATCAGAGAGGAAGGAGACTTAATTTTCTTGTCATTTAATCTCATCGGCGTCTAAAAGAAACAATTGGAGACGTTAAAGAGTTTTTTTCTTCCTATGGGAGAGAGTCTTTAATAAGCGCATACATTTTTAATCAGCGTTTGTAGTGATCCTGTTTCCTGCCGACAGAGTTACAGACACAGGGAGGGGGGGTGGCACTGAACGAGAATCTGCCAAACTACTTGCTTAATGTGTTTTCTATTTCTCGCTTTTTCCAACAAGCCAGGCAATACATTATTCATGGCTCAAAGTGAGCAGCAACATGTCCATGGTAAATTCCCTCCCTTTCATCGCTTCGCTCTTCCTTCTTTATTAAATATTTTACCTCAGCAACAGGTCTGATGCAACAGTGAACTGAAATGATCAGTATCATTTCTTCACTTTCTGACATACATGCAAACTCTGAGCGCGGTTGAACTTGCAAAATAACTTTTTAAATCTTTTAAATAAATTATAATTTAAGACATCATTAAACAGCGTATATCTTGATATGAGTAAATGTATAATATTACAAGGACACAGCACAATAAAGTTAATTCAGCTTGTTAAATTACATAAAAAAATATCCAAAATTAATAAAATATAATAGTTTTTTTTAATCAGTATAATCTGTGAATGCTTGTTGAATCAATAGAAACTAAGAAAACTGTTAATAAATGGGTGCAATTCTGTTTTTTAAAGAAAAAAATATGATAGCACTTACCTGATATAATAATCATTCCTGATAAGCAGCAGGTGCTGGAGGATGGAAAGGAAGTATGGTTCTGAGCCGGTGTCTTTCACCATGTTGGACAGGAGATGGTACACCTCACCCATATCGGTGAACAGATGGTTAAGGGCACAACCGCACATTTATAAAACATCCATTTCTGCATACATATAAAATTGTGAAGATTAGAGTGAGTGGAGTTATTTGAAGCGCAGTAATAGAACTCTAGGATTGGAAACAATAATAATGAGCAAGCAATACAACTAAAGGTGTCCCTCACTGGAAATCGCTTGCTTGTTTTAATTCAGAATGAAGACGGAGTCAAAGGTTAATTCTAACCAGAACTGATGTTATCTTCCTGCATTCTTAAGTATCTTCAGGGATCTAATTTGCTAACATATGTAAACACAAGGTTCTGAAGGAAAGTGACAGAGGCAGAACCTCTTCTGACATTTCGTGCCCTGGCTCTGGACATGAATCAAATGAAAAATCTTTAAGTTGGAATATTTAATGCAATAAATTATGGATCAGTTAGTTGCTTTTAATATTTATTTTTTTCTGAACTGAAATCTCATCTTCAGTTTTTCTTGCTTGTCTCCAAAACAGAAGAAATGTGCTCTTAAACTTGCAGAGTATTGATTAAATGTCCAACATCTCCTCTCCATGAGGAGAAAGGGCAGTGGCTTCCCATGTCTAAAATAGATGTAAGATCAGATAGTCATCATAGTCTTCTTATATCAAAAACTGTTGCCCCAAACCTCTCTGGCATGTCCACTTGAGTTAAATAAATGACCAGTGATCTATTTTCAATGTGGCAAGCTACCAGTAGCACCCGGTAGCTCATTAATTGTGTCTATTAATGGTCCTACAATAGAGCATAATATAATATAATAAAGCTCACTTTAAAAAAATACTGCGTTATTAAATACATTTAAAAAATCTAATAAAATAAACTAAATCAACAATCTTTGTAAATATGTGTATATTTGTCAAGCTGCACTGAGCAGAGGTGGGTGAGTCCAGTCGTTGCAGGTGTGCTGTAGGTTTTGACAATGTCTGTTGAAATATTTAAACACTGACTGCAGGGTGATGCACTGGCTGGACTGGAGCACACTTTCTTCAGCTGTCACAATCACTCCTTCCTTTCCACTAGGATACAAATCTAAAAGCTGTGGGCCTCAATATTTAGAGGAAAACACTAAAATTGTTCAGCAGGTCTTTCTCAGGTTAGAGAATAGTATATACTTTAAAAGAATATTAACTATAAACTGAGATACTTAAAACCTATACTACAGTATAAAATATATATACAGCTCAATATATTTATGAAAAAATAATAAATACAGAACCTTAAGACTTGCAGCCCTTGCTGCAAACCAATCTGTTCCAGCACTGCTGTATATTTTCTAATTAACTCCTATCATTTCAGTTATTCATAAGGTTGTGAGTTTATCCTGTGTTATGTTAGCTCGATGTGAGAATACAAGCATCTTCAGAGCATTATTGCTGATAACACAGGTGATCTGCTAAAGTGAATTATTTTCTCTTCACTTCAAAACCAGCAAAACGCAACAGAAAGCCACTCTCTCTATTAAGCAGGGCCACAAGCGTGCATACAGACACACACCGTCTGTGCATATTTGTATTTTGAGCATGTTTGCAGTAATATACTGGTGGGGAAGGTGATGCATAAACATGAGCTGTATCAGCATGGAACTGAGCAATACAAAAGACAGAGAGGGAGGGTCAATCAATCACACTGCCCAACTTTCAATTAATATTCAACAGCTTCCTGAAGTCACTACAGTGGCCAGAACTAAACCAGAACAGAAGTGCAACATTTACACTACTACTACTACCACCACCACTATCAATAAAAATCATTATTATAATAGCTTTTAAACTTTATTTCGATGGTCTACTTTTGATGCTATACTAATACTGTAACTTTGCATAACATGTCAATCAAATGTAATTACAGTATTAGTAGAATAAGAAGATATGCCCTTCCAATTGTATAGTCAGTAGAATGTTTGTTGGGGGACAACCAAATAAAGTGTTAACAGATTTTAAGATGACAGTCTACAAATACTCATACTAATACTAAAGACTGGTAGTTATTATTAAAAATAAATATATCAACTATATTTGTATATATTAACATTATATTATAGACAAAATTGTGGCAAGGCACTGATCTGGATAAGGTTACCAAAAACATTCTGCTGTACTCAAAGTTCTTAAGAGAACTGTGGCCTTCTAATAATCCTTAAATGGAAGACGTTTGGGACCAGAACCCTTCCTAGAGCTGGCAGTCCGGCCAAACAGAGTTATCGGGGGAGAAGAGCCTTGGTGAAAGAGGTGAAGAAGAACCCAAAGATCACTGTTGCTGAGCTAGAGATGCAGTCGGGAGATGGGAGAAAGTTGGAGAAAGTCAACCATCACTGCAGCCCTGGTGGTGGCAGCATCATGCTACGGGGGTGTTTTGCAGCTGCAGGGACAGGAAAACTGGTTGCAATCAAGGGAAAGATGAACGCAGCCTTTCAACAAGACAATGACCCTAAGTGTATAGCTAAAATTACGTAGGAGTGGCTTCATAACAATTCTGTGACTGTTCTTGAATGGCCCAGCCAGAGCACTGACTTAAAAATGGCTGTCCACCAACGTTGAGATTGTGCTGACAAGGTGCTGAGATTGTACATAAATAAATAAAATAAATAAAAGTGTGCATACAGATATTATCTCTATATGTAAATGTAGGAAAATATTTCTAAAGCAGCCAGAGAGAAAACGAGAAGGGTGGGACTGACAGACGTTTAGAAAAAAAAGAAGGGGACTGAGAAAGACAGAGACCGTTGCTTAGACACGCATATTACACAAGGCACTTACAGATCAATGCCAAATTGTCCCTAGAGACAAATGTTGTGTCTCTTACACAGTTGGCTGCTCAAGAAAATCATTAGTCCAGACAGCCTGAACTAAAACTCTGGCTTCTCTATCATATCAACGAAGCTTTCCCTCTGAGAGGTTATGGAAAGAGAGTGAAAAGATAAAAAACAATCAACAAAATCAGCACAATTTTTTTTTTTTTTTTAATTCCGCAAATGACTCCAAGCTGCTTTATAAAGGGTACTGTGAGGATACACACAAATCCAGAAGCTACTGCATATGGCTGCCACATACGCACCCGTGGCCTGAGGGGTCAGATGCAGATGTAGAAACAGGGAGAAATAAGTGTGAACGGATTTCCATAGCCGTGTAGCATAGTCTATCCGCAGATTTGAGGGGGAATAAAACAGAGGAGAGGTGAGCGTAGATGTTGCTCTCTGTGTCTCTGGAATGTCAGTATAATGAGCTCAGGGCCAGAGGAGGATGCTGGGATATGTGTGTGGTGCGTGCATGTGTTGATGTGAAGAGGTTTGTTTACCACCAGAGTTGCCAGAGGCTGGACTGGAATTGAAAAAAAAAAAGAAAAAAAAAGCTGATTCTCAAATCCCTTCCGAATGAACTGGAGGTCTTGGCTTTAGACCCATGAGCCGAACCGGGCGCCCTTGTGGCTGCACGCATACACAAGGCAGCGGTAAAAAGGATATTCCATCTCTGCGCGGATGTCATCTAGTCGGTGAGACAGTTCGATGGAATCTTCCTCCTTATTTTCATTAAACACCTTCAGCTGTATGTCGAGCTCCTCTGTCTCCTTCAGCTCCTGTGATTACAGAGGTTGACATAAGAAGAATGAGTGACTGATGAATATGTTTCCTTACGAGGAAAAATAAGCTTTTTGGGTACTTTAAACTCTGTACAAGGCCTAGAATTAGAGTTGTGTGACACTTAAGTTCATGACTTTGCTTTGTACAGTTTGAACAAAAAATATTAATTACAAAACTGACAGTTTACAGGCATTAATGTCCTCAAAATAACAAGTCAAAATGGAAAGACAATAAAAATTTACTGTATGTTTTGCCTAAACTCCTTGTTTAAGAATAAAATGCATAAAAAAGAAAAGAAAAAAGGGGAAACCAGAGCCTATTTAATGTGAGAGACAAATGTCTTTAGAAGCTTCAGTATGCTAATACACAATCAACAGCCTATTGGCTAATTTTCAACGTATTTGCCAAAATATTTGTTTGAGACCTAGTTTTGGCTTCTACACTGAAAATGCTGTTTTATAAAATGTTTTTGAACACTGTGCTTGTCAAGTGATTTAAAACTGAGGTGTCAATTAAAAGCATACGTCTGATTAGTGTTATATAGCACTGAGAGACAATCTGCTTTTCTACGGTACACAGATTGTCTTGCTACTGTATGTACACCAGTAGCATATGCGACAGATCTAAAGGGTTTAGAGAGGAAGAGACGTAAAGAAAGAGGGGATAAAAAAGGTGTTCTTTACAACTATGAATCACTGCTAGTGTAGTTTATGGACGGTGAAAAGCCAAATGTAACCCAATTTCTGTAGTTATCAATCAGTGGACTATACTTCAGGCATGCCATCTGTCTTAAAGCAACAGCCAATCAGAGAGAAAGAGCACTCGCAATGCCGCAGTAGGAGGCAGGATTGAGTCTCTCTCGCACACACACAAACACACACTCACCCATCCATCTCCAGAAATGTGTATTTTCATTTCATCAGACACCATTTTCTATGTCTCCTTGAGGATTTAGCGCATCTCATTTGTCTTTCACTTTGTTTCTTTCCCTTCGCACTTGCCATTTTGAGGATACTAAAACCTGGAAACTCATTATTCACAATTAGAGAACAATGTCATATTTAATTGTCCTATTAAACTTTCAAATACATTATTCATAAATTACGATAAGCTCATCATATGCGGGGGTAGATTGAGATAATTATAATAATTGCAGCAATAATATGGGGAGCAGTCAAAATGACTTATTAAGAGTGAGGAAATGCCCACATAAATGAGATGGTGAGTGATGTGCTGGCCTGGTTGTGGGCTTTGTGGCAGCGTGGGGCAGAGATCTGCGTGCTGATTGATAATGATGTGTGAGGGGAATGGCCTTTATGAAACAAAGCGGTGCCATCAGGGAGGAGGACACTAAACCAGGGCACATTTTAGCAGTTTTCAATAGTTTTGTTCATTTGTTCAAAAGTTTTTATTTGCTCTGTAAAGCCATTTTTCAAACATTTCTCTTTTTTTGTATCGTTTAGCCTTCGCTGATGTCATTTTAAAGCCTTACTTACCTTTACCACAAAAGAAAAATATTGAACATGTTTCATATTATATAAAAAAAAGATAAAAAAAAAATCAACAAAATGTATAAAAATGTAAAATAATGATAAATCAAATAAGAAATAAAAGTAATGAAGTAAAAAAAAATGTAAAAAGAAAGAAAAAGCAAAACATATACTCACTGGTAGAATCTTCTTGAGGCCGCAGCGCAGAAACTCATTTCGTAAGTGTATCCTGAAGTCTAAATCATCTGGCGATGTAACAAGGGCATTGATCAGCTGCATGCAGGCCACCTGTATTCACACACACACACACACACACAGCCATCATTATCATTTAAAGAAGCAAATTGTAGAATCATCCCTTTGGCGATAAATGATTAAAATGTAGCACCCTGCAACAGCCTCTTATTCATACAGCTCTCATCTCTCACCTTAAAGAAAAAAATCGATATATCACATTACATAAAATAAAATGAATTCATAAGGATGGAGCGAGGCATTTGCCACTGTGAAGGACTGGGAGAGAAAAATGGTAAAAACGCAGATGCAAGTGGATTAGTAAAACTGACCGGAGGAAGTAGGGATGAAAGGAGGGAGCAGGCCTGGCTGAACAGATGTGTATTTTTAATTGATTTATCAGATCAGGGTAGTGGGCAGGGAGGAGTGCTGATGGTTCTTAACAGGCTATAAGGCGGCTCCAGGGAGCCGGCCAGGATGAGAAGGAATGCTCTTCGCTTGGTTGATCAATGCAGAATGGAAAGATCACTCTTGACGGACATGTGAATAGTCTTCCTATACATCCACCAGCCTTGGCCTCGGCTGGCCTACATGTTTTATTCTCCTGCATGATTTTATTTGTCAGGAGCTGCTGTGTCATTCTGACTCTCGCTTGTTCTGCTTTCAAAGATCGACCACAAAAACAGAAACCTGACTTGAGTCATGGGACAGACAGCTGATATGATATTTAGGCAATGGCAACTATTTAGACCATTAACTTTAGCAGCCCCAAAAATAAATAAATAATAGTGGGAAAAAAATAAAATAAATAAATAAAAAATAAAGAATTTCTTCCAAAATTCTGCTTATCCTTGGTTCCAGGAACAGCCCAGTGGCATCAAGAACCATAACACTATTCTTGATTCCTTTTCTCGAAGTCCCTGCCTTCCCAGGAGCAGCAGAAGGCAAATGCAACAAGGCCCACTTTGCTCCCAGTGCGCAACATTTCGCCACCGAAGTTCTTAAATCTTCTCGTATTCCCATTTGAGCAATTATTTCAATTTGAATCATTGAAGAGGCTCACCGAGTGATTCCAGAACGTTCATCTAGTTCTCCGGAGGGCAAATCCATTTCATCATCAACACGCCAGCCCGTTTGGAAAGATGTTGCAGATAGGGTGCTGGAGCAGGTTGAGGAACTTATTTTCCTTTATGGTTTGAGTGTGCAATGATGAGCTTCTGCAGCACAGTGCCGGAGGTGTATTGCAGCAGAGTAATTAAAAAATGGCACTGCTGGGACGGTTTTAGGTTTGCGTGCTTGCGTCACTGAGATGGTGTGACGGCAAAACACATTTTAATCACGTTTAAAAAGTCAGGCTCTGCAGCCCATCGCAGGTTTTAAAAGTGTTTAATTTTGTTTTAACCGCCAGCGTTGGTGAGGTGTTTTAATTTACTTCACAATTAGAGGCGGTTCTTTTCATTAAAAGCCTTTTTTTTCTAAGGAGGAAAACAAGGCACCAAATAAAAGGGATTCATTCCTCCCTTCTCCTCTCGTTCGCCCTGTATCATATCGTTGTCTTCACTGCTCTCTCTCAACAGCAACACAAAGATTAAGGATTTGGTTAATGAATGTGTGAGAGGGGCTTGTTGTGCTTGGTCACAGATCACTGCAGGCTGTGGAGAAGCATAGAATGATAAATACAGGTGTGGAGCTGCATCCTTGCCCTTTTGATTCAGTTCCTCTGAGACCAGCCTGGAGAATGTAGAGGAAAAAGTAAGACAGGAGGATGATGAACTAACCATCTCCCGAGAAGAGGATTTTTTTTGTTTGTTTGTTTTTTCTTGGCTGTTGTTGTCGCTAGTTTCCAGAGCTCTAGGTTCTTTGTGTGACCTGGTTGGGGCTGATTAGGGTTTAGAATACACCTCCTGTTGCATTAGAATAGCCAGCAGCTAGCTTCCGTCTTGTGGCGTAGGTGGCAGGGTTGACAGACGACCACAGAACACACTGAGAAGAGGGATAGGGGGACTTGTTTACATGTCAAGCTGAGCCGGGGTGCAGAAGAGCTTTGAGTGACAGATGTGCCAATTTCTACCTGGCTCCAGCATCAAAAAGAGCATTGGGAATGAAGAGGCCGCATACACTGACTGACATTAAATAGAGCAGATCTATAACTGCTGCCCTGGGCAAGCAGAATTCTTCTAATTATTTGAAATTACTAAAATAAAACATGAGGACATATAAAATGTAAGAAAAAATTAAATAAATGGTGTGTTGTTGATGTGTGTTCTACTTGAATATTCCATGCTGGTTCTAAAGAATAACATACGGAACATCTGAATTCAGACATTGGCTAAACAACATGCCTAAAGATATAAACATCAAAAATAAATTCTACCTCAAAACAAAACAAAAAAAATACAGCAATTATTTTTGTTTTATAAAAAACATGTGATGTACTTATATAGTTTAAAATGATGCAAAAAAATAAAAGAAAATTTGTATTTAATTAATTAATAAATTAAATTAATTTAAATAACAACAATAAAATTTAGCAATTAAAAAAATAAAATAAAATTTAGCAACAAATAAAATAATAGCAATTAAAAATTAATAGTTGTACAATTATAAAAAATAAGAGAAATAATTTAATTTAATGAATTATGCCAAGTATTCTGTGGTTATGATCTTTTCAAAGGTTAACTAAGGTTATTCTCTATACTTAGCAACTTTTCAACACTAAATATTGTGTCTTACTGTATTTATCGACCTCCTATAACTCAATTTAACAGATAGCTAAAATAAGATATAATTTACAAAATATATGAAAAAAGGAAAATTCTGTTTTATTTTTTAAGAAAAGAAAAAAAAAACATTCTTTATGTAAAGTTTGTCTATTAAAGAATAAGCAAAACCATGTTCTGAAACTATAGGTATTATTTTTACAGCTACAAAGTATGGGTTACCTGAGCAAGAGTGTATGTGAATGTGTGTATAAAGAGTGTAATGAATTATAACATGAAAGTAATAAGGTGAAGTGGCAAGTGTGACACTTTTTCTTGGAAAGGGCACCAACTCTGACCTGCAGCTGCTGGGCTTCGTGGTTCTCCAGCCCCTCCACTATCGGAGCAAACCTCTCCTTATTATTCCTCTCTGCAGCAATGGTCATGGCTGCCAGGATCTTATCCAGACTAAAGGAAAGCAAGAAGACAAAAAACATTGCATTTATGTAAACAAGCTTTTTTATCAGGACACCATTGTGACATTGGTTTAGAATGTTCACCGGAGTTGGTCTAAGCTTGTAATCTCCATCTTGGATGTTTACACAGGGGAACTGAAACAAAGTCACAGACTTTTATGTAGCGCTATAACTCACTAGGGTTTTGAAATACCAAAACAAGCTTAATGTACAACCATAGTAAGAATAAAAGAAACCCTTTAGTCTACGTTATGTGATGCTGTGTCCGAAGCAGCAACATAAGAGAACTGGAGAGATGCTTTTTGACAGAATGTTGTTGTGAAAGCAAATTAAGGACTTTACAAGGTCCCATGTCTGTTTTGCTGACCCAAGCACTAGTGGATTGCAGTCCATGGCTAAGGGAAAACAATAACAGAATGCATCATAGACAAAATAATAACCGCAGAACAAATCATCGGTTGAGTAAAAATAGCCCATTCAGTAAAGAAACACATGCAAGATAGTATGTTGACTGTGCATATAACTAGTCTTGTTCTTATCAGGCTGTACATTTTTTTTTTTTTCAATTTATTAATTGTTTGCCATTTGAATATATATTTTTTTTAAATGCAATTGATTCCTTTGCTAGAAAAGCTGAATTTAAAGACCAGTGTTTATTTGAAATATGCATTTTCTGTAACATTACAAATGCATGTTATAACTCATAATCATATACACCTTTGCAAAAAAAAATAGTGTAATTTATTTTTTTTTTAAAGTATATGTATTTGTTTATCATATACCTGTAGTACTAAACCTACATTTGTGAATTGAAGTATATCTTTATTTCCACAAAAATATTAAGCTTTATATATATATATATATATATATATATATATATATATAATAAAAATAAGTCTTTAAAACCTGTATATTATGTATATTACGACAGATATTTTGGAGTCACCCCAGTCATTTAAAGTGTAGTTCATCAACATGTAGCCTCAAAATTTTTTCCCTCCTATTCCTCCCTTTGGTGATGATTAAACCGAAAGAAATCTATTATGAATGGAAATAGCAATAATGATTAAGACAGTCAGGCAAAACATGCATGTAGACTCTTGTATGCAATAGATTCTAAACACTACACACTAGATATCAGCTCCAGATGTTAAGTTCACTTTCACATGTCTCGCTACCCCGAAATCGGTTCGCGTTGCTCTGTCGTGGAAAAACTGTGCAGAGAAGTTTTGTCGAATAGCTAGGTGTAAGATCCGTGTTTTGTGATCCAGGTGATTAAGTTGTAGTTGTGAGTGGGCTGTACAAAGTCTTTCATGCTGGTTCAAACATGGCTTCAGAATAAGCTACACCTGCTCAACTCCTAAAGAGGGCTTTGATGTGACAGCACTAAACATAAGCCAGTGTCACTGCACAGCGTTTGAGGGGGAAGGAGCTAGTATCAGCGCTAAGTGAGGTATCAGCATTTTTACAGCTGTCACACAGATCTGCACACTCTCTGATCACCTACACACTCATAAAAAACACTAATCTGCTCACCTACCACACACCGATTCATCCAACCTGCACTTAGCGTGTGTGCATGAGTCTGTCTGCGTATGCTTGTGTGTTTGCTCAAACAGATCCCAGGGCTGAAGGAGCTGATCGCCAGATAAAAGCGATCAGTTGCAAACTCAGCTTTTTAATTATTCAACTACAAAACGAACACAGCATGCATACGCTTAGCCAGGGGTTTTCTAGCAGGCCTGTTGAAGAAGGGCATGGTACAGTAACATGCACCCTAACTGCACTGCAATGGATGCGTGCTAAGAAATATCAGTTTCTGTAAAAAGTGCAGCATATCTAATTACTATATTTAAAAGCATCAGTATGTTTTGGCACAAGTTTACAGATATTAGTATTAAATAATTATTACTAAATATAGTTTTAAACAATATGCCAAACATTCCTTTCTTGTAATGGTCAAGATATTAAAAAAATAACATTAATATATATATATATATATATATGATATTTATTTATAATATAGTGATTACTATACTTTATTACTATATTTAATAGTATTAAATATAATTATTATTATTACCATTACAAGCAGTAGTATTACTTCAGACTACTTTACTGAAGTAAAAAACACATGAATCCCTCTGGGATTAATAAAGTTCTTTGAATCTTGAATCTTGAATGAAATGGGATTGAGCTCAGGATCTTACATGTTCTCCTCTCCGATGATACACACAGCTGACAGAATCTTGACAATCTCAGTCATCATATTAGTCTGCTTGGGATCGATCGCTCTAGCGAGGAGGAGGAGGCTTCGTTCATCCCCCAAGATCCGCTGGAGGCCATACTGCAAGCAAAAGACATCTCATTTTATTACAGCTTGCAAAGATCTAAACATTTTGCAATGGATAATCCCTTTACATAAAGAACCCCTTGAGTAAGGACCAATGTAGGCTTTCTTCTCCTGAAAGACCCAATTAGGCAGGTGTAGATATGTTTTAGGATAAATTATTTTAAACAAGGACAGGGCAGCAGGGACAAATAATCATACTCTTGCATTTTGTCTACCTTTCAGGGTATAATGCACTGCACTTGACCACAATTTGAGCACTAAATTCACTTGAGGGTAAATAAATTAAGTCATTAAAAACATTACAGGAAAGTGGAATAAAACAGCATTCTTATTTTTAGCGTGGCTGAAGTATAAACAAAATAATTTCAATACCATTTAAGCATGAAAGCAGCTTTGGAAAATATCAAATCGGACGATTACCTAGAGTTGAACGAGCTTCATTTGTATTTGCTCCTGTTTAATAAAACCGCAGTATTTCAATCACAAATGTATTCACTCTCAAGGACGAGTAAGGAGCCGGCATGATTTTATATTCTTTGATATGTTGCTTTGGAGATTTTCTTTTTCTTTACTTGGCACGTGCGAGACACAAAATGATATAAACTACTTATGGTGGAGCTTTTAAATTCTAAACACACCTTATTGTTCATGAAGGCCTTGAGGCACTGAATGAGTTTATGCTGGTTCTTCTTGTCAATGTTCTCTTGCCTGAGGAAAAGAGAATCAGTGAATAAAGCGAAAGATAAGAGAGTGGGAATGAGCAATCCAAAAGCACCGAAGAAAGGGAATTTCTTAAGATGACGACGTTAGAAAGTCAGCATAACTTACTGTTTCTTGTCAAGAAGCCTCTCCAGCACATCCAAAAGCAGACCGAGACCTTCATGGCCAAAGTTATTCACCCAGCTAAAAACAGAAAGAGACAGGCAAAGAACTGTGTTAGACTGCATAAACCCTGAGTACTGAGGAGATAGAGAAGATATTTAGCTTTTTGTTCCCCCCACTGAATTAAAAGTCATTAAAACATTTTCTTTAACAGACAGTTAGCTTACAGTACTTTGCCACTTTTTTAAAATACAATGGATTCACCTGATTAACACACTTCTGAAAAAAGAACCAGCTCAGAATATTGCGCTGCAAATGAAGGCAAATGCAAATGAAAGAACTCTTTGTGTGTGGTGCCTTAAGGCAACTTGTGCAGGTCATTCGCTCCAAAAGAAAGATAAAGCAATGCATGGGAGATAACAGTAAAACTGATAATGGATTGTGTAAGATAATTGGCTATAAAACACAATGTATCTGGAGACATTAAATGATCTGGGGGGGATAAGAATAGGGAGAGAGAGAGAAAGAGCGAGAGAGCTAAGCAGCATGTGATCGCATTTAGAGTATGCCATTAACATCACTTGTTCTTCGCTCCAGACTGTCAATAAAGCCAAATACATGGGGTAGTTTGTTGCAATAAAAGGACCATGAGTCAATAAGTTATTCCTTTCTTTTTGATAATCATAGTGCACAATGCAACATGCATATTAAAGTCATTTGTATAAACCCATATGGTCACATAAGACCCTCAATTAGAGGTGATGCCTGTAGCCTAGAGCAGTTTAAGAAAACTAAAATGCACTTTTCACAGATCCGCAATTAAATTAGTCTAAAATTACAAAAGACAGAGGCTCACCATGCCATTACTCAAAATTCATTACCGACCCAGCAAACTCAATTTGAAACTTATTACCATTTGCTGTACAGTACATTATAATGGCCTGATTTGTTAATAAAACATGTTAACAAAACAGTATAATGTGCAAAATTTATACCCATCTGTTTACAGGGGGCTTGTCGTTTATTGTTTCCAATTTTGTCTCATCGGTTTTCAACTGTTTGTCGAAAGAAATAGCACAGTTTGAGGTCTTTAATGAAAAATGAGATCTTTGTGAGCAACCTTACCTAGCTTTGAAACATAAAAGCAGTGCTGCTGCGGAGCTGGCCGGTGGAAATGAGGGACGCAAAAACGACGTGGTTGACTGTGTCTAATTCACTTACAACAACAGTGTGGGTTATGGTTTCAGTCTGCAGCATATGAGTGTTGAAAACATATGAGGTAGTGTGGTGAGACCCAACGAAACCTTAGCCAGCACCGACATTGCACCGCTGCGGTCATGTCACTCAACAACACTAACCACACTCAACCTGAATTACCAAGCAAACAAGATTTTACAGAGAGATGAGCAGTAGCCAACACTGGATAGAGCTGTTCAGGCAACTCGTAGGACAATCTGAAAAAGCTAACTCACCGCCTAATGCATCAGCATATTTAGTTTCCTCCAATTTTCTTATTATGGTTGATTTTACACGTCTCCGATACAGTCAAATATAAATGAATAAATGTTTGTAATTGCTGCCAGAGCATTTAGGCATTAAAACATTGTAATGTTCAGCATGAAAAGAGGATACATTATGAGATTTTAGATTTTGAATTATCATTTAGCATAAATTACATTGCAGTCCTAATCATAGAAGTCTTTTCAAGAGATGTTAACCAAATTTAATGCATAAATCCCCAAAAAATGTGTTATTTGAAAAACATTAGAAATTCCTGCGGGAACACATGGCTCGAAAACGCTCATTCTCTTCCAGGTTTTAGGACTACAAATTGAACAGCTCTATAAACTTGTATTGCAGATAATTCAAATTCAATTTAAGAAATCACATAAATCTAAGCTTATGCCACTAACAAGAATGAAAATGAGAGCAAATTGTTATTTCAAAAGATAACCATGTCAGTAAAAGATGATTGAATTTAAGACACCAGCATGGAGCGCTATCAGATGTTTTTTTGGTTTTTTTCCCCTCACTCTTTTAAGTGCATTCTCCCAACAGTTAATATGTTCGAGATTCATTAAGCAAGAAATAGTGACCTGTTTTACTGTCTGCCTGTCTACAAGTCCATCTTACCTGTCAGGTTTTCCTGGAAACCCCTGAGTAAACAACGCATCATTTCATGTCAAATCAGCTCTTCAGTGACCTACCCACACTCCATGGCGTGGACCCAACAATTTGATTTAGACTTATTCATGAAATATTGATTGGGACAATCCTGGAGTTAAGCGGCAGCAAAAAACCAGCAGAGTTACTTGACACAGGCAAATACATTTTCTGGGTTAAATGAAACATGCATGGCCTGTTAAAGAATACATGTAATAACAATAACAATTGCTACATAGACATGCTGCTTAAAAATCAATAAACTGACAACGCTTAACCTTTCAGAGCATAATACTTAAAGAAATGCATAAACACTGATGGTGAAATATGCATGTTTAATTTAGCATTGACAAAATAGTATTAAGCCAATTAAATTCAATGGAAAAACAACAACAATTGTGACAATGCAAGTTGTAGTGCAATCATAATTAGGTTTGACATTCAATTTGCAATCACAGAGACATTATACTGCTATCGCGAACATGACATCAAAATCATTAATGATCATCAGCAGGAGTGTATTGTACTGTATAACACCACTCGATGCTCTAAATGTTGGTTAACTGCCTTACGTTAACCACAGGTTATTCCTCTGACCCCCTGCCTTTATTTTCAGAACCCTCTAATGTCAACCAAAAGCCTGGCTGTCGAGTCTGACATTGTTATTGTACTTGAAGAAGCTCTAGAGTGTTGTGTCATTGAGAACACTCTATGAGAGCAATGCCTTTCAAATTGTATTAGGGCTAAGCCATGGATGGTCTCATTCGGCTGCCCGTGGCCTATTCAGCACTGCTCTATTCCACTCGAGGCCCTCTGCTCCTAGCAACAAATTGCTCTCAACATTTCAACCCACCACTGAGCACCAGAACAGTTAGTCACTGACTAAATATTGCAACTGAGGTCTTTCTGCTGTTCATGACAATGTCCATGACTCTGAGTGATGATGAAATCACAGGGAGGCTCAAGGCAAGGCTGAGAAAAGACTGACTTCCACTGATTTACAGTATCTTTGTAATGTCAGAAATGCCAATGAATGAATAAATAAACGAATGAATAAAAATAAATAAATAAATAAATAAATAGAGTTTATCCATTATAATGTCACATTCATCCTTCTAGAATGATCTCAACTTAATCCTTTCACCCTATTTTTAACCTGTCTTCTGTTAACTGTGAAATCTAACATGGATAAAGCACATTCATGCTTAAAGGCCATAATATACTTGAGGAACAAGATGAAAGGTGAACATAAGCGTGCAACGCACAAGAAAGAGCAACACATTTCAACATAGTAATTAAAAAAAAAGGACAAAAGGTCTACAAGTATGAGCTACTAACTTAGTAACCACAACATTTCAAATTAATTACATTTGCTGGAATATTTCCAGTCAGACATTTCTTCATGCTGCTCTAATGAAGACTTTATTTTCTGCTCTTCTGTTTATCCCATGGTTGTTATTTTGATGACAAGGCAAAGGTTTGTTTCATCACTCCCCTTTTGATGGGTCTCTTCGAATGAATATGGCGAAGAAAAGTCTTAATTATCTGTGGAGGGTAGTGAGTGATGGAGAGGCAAAAAGGGAATGAAAAAAAAAATGCTTGGCTGATTTCATCACTATTGTGAAGTGGACAGACACGGGAGAGGCCTGTCTTCTCACAGAGTTTTTTTTTCTTCCGACGCATGACAGATACTGGGTTTTGGAGCGTTAAACGGGGACTGAACCCAGTGGCACGCTCAAAGAACAATATCCCTGGTGTCAGCGTTCTGTGATGTGTCTGCCACACACTTTAGAAGGAAGGCACTGGGGCAAGAACCTGCTCCGCTTAAAAGAGCCGCTGTTCCCTCTAATGGCATTTGGATCCCAGCAGGAGTCTCAATACAGCCACAATGACTGCACATCAAACCACATCAATGCCAGCTCCGCTTCTCTCTAGAACTGTAGGCTACGAATATAGGGTCAAAATAGCAAAGAAACAGCGGAAGGTAGCAAAAGTGTGTGTTCACGATAAAGCAAGGAGTAGTAGCAGGAATGAATGGTTGGGAATTTGCTCAAGCGATGACTGATCAACTGCATTAACCAAATAAATGGTTTAGAAAACCAACCAAAGCAAAGCAAAAGAAAGCAAAAAAAAAAAAAAAAAGAACTAAAAAGACCTGAACAAAACAATACAGAACAGACCTCCCTATTTCGACCAATCATAACCCAAGCAGGTTCAAGCTCACGGACCTGTTGCTATGACAGCAAGTCCAGGGGCCTGTACCATGATGGTGGCTAAACAAACTCAGAGTTACAGGATTAGTTTTGGGTTGACAAATCCAAA
>JAUCMT010000026.1:20831304-20842449 GCA_032357475.1 Enteromius thamalakanensis
TTAAAAAATTTATATATATATATATATATATATATATATATATATATATATAAAATGCAATTACAAAAAGCAAATAAGAAAAAATACAATAAGAAAATGTACAAAATGTTCTATCTGCAGAAGCCGAGGTATCACAAACAAATATTAATTGATATTTATTTGAAGGTGGTAAACGGTTATTGTGTGAGTCATACTAGCACATTCTCTTAAAGGTCTGATTATATGAGACATCTGCGCTGCATCTTGTTGATAATTTCCATTTGGAGACCTGTTAAAATAGGTCAGCATGCAGCAGGCAGAAAGTGCAGTGGGCCTTGAGTGCTTTATTATCAGTTTAGGCAGCAGATTATTGAAGAAGATGCCCTTCACTGTAGGTTTTGTTGAAGTTTTGGAAGTCAACTGAAGTGTGGACAAAGTCAGGCTGAAGTTTTTAGATGAAATTAGGCCATTTCCAACCTCCTTCTTAAGATGAGGCAGAGAACGAGGGGGAAGGAAATCAAGTTAAAAACATTTCATCCCATGCAAAATGGATTCTGAGGAAAAATACAACTTATTTTTTTTTTTTAATCTAGAAATATGAAACTATCAATAAAACATTACCGAAGCCAGAGATATCTAAACACCTCTCAGTGCAACTCTGAAATTCATGGAAAGATGAGAGGACAAAACCAACCTGTTCCAAACAACTTGAGGCTGTTTACTGATAAATAAAATAAAATTCCGGAGATGAGGGCTGCCTCAATAAGCATGGCAAATGAATACATTAATAAAATATTTAGACATCAAAAGAAAGCACTTCGCAAAAATATATATTTGCTTGAAACACATTATGTTGGATTGGAAATAAAATATTGTCGCACTGAATTGTTTAAAAATAAAAACTGCTTTATCTTACGCAAAGAACTGACATTGTTTTCCCTTATTAAATTTCTAAAATGTTCTAATCTTGCAGTGGAAAAACAAGATCTTGCACAGCAGTTAGCTGTGCATGAGGCAGGGAGTCATTTTTTTTTTTATCTTCTCTCCTCTTTTTCACTAATCATGTCCAGCTCTCAGTGGCTCAGCAGTGCTGCGAATGTTTTACGCTCATAAACAAGCTTTCTTGCATTTTAATCAACCTTTTCAATTAGGAACTAATTAATACCTAACAGGAGGGACGCCTGTCACTTTGAGGATAAGTGAGACTCTACAAGACACTGTCTCACTATTAGCTCACAGAGGCGAGGAAGAGCGAGAAATTTAGACGGAGCGAAAAATACCTTCCAACAACATATTTAAACGTCTTTCATTGCCTATCCTGCATCTCGGTGCAAGAAAACAGTATTAAGATCATGTTAGAAGCTCTGCCACCCATCTTAAATCTTGTCAGAAAGCAAAGACTAAAGAGACGGTCTGTCTGTTGAGAAAAATCACTGCGGTTCTACTCGGCTACGCATCACACATCAAAGAGCACCAGCGTTCAGGGGATGCTTGTGAGATAAAGCGGTGCTGTAATTTACAGACTCAATCAGCTGATTTCAAATATAAAAAAACTTGTGAATGTAGTTTTAAATGTTTACAAAAGCAATTCACTGATGTTGAAATACAGAGACAGCTTTTTATCTTTTAAACATTTAACCGTATGCCAACATTTCCTTAAAAGGAAATCAAAGTACAAATTTATGGTACACTTCATAGACTTTTATCACTTGGACTAAGTAAACTACCATAAAGAAAGTCATGCAGGTTCAGTAAATGTTCAATTTTGGGTAGCTATCCCTTTAACTGGTTTTATTTCCAATGCACTAACAATGACTTGCAATAATAAAAACAGTTCATACCGTTAATACAAATAGTTAATGCTGAAAGTATATTTTGAAGGTCATTAAAAGCTGAAAGCGTACGGATACAACAAGCGACCAATGAAAGCCACCCAAACTGGGCTGAAATTCTGCATTAGAGCACAAAGGGCTGGCATGAATGTTTCTATTGCTGCTGAATTTATCATCCACAGAAATGTGGCTTCCTGCATGCCAGGTAGAGAAGAACGGGCTTTCAAGGTGATGTGCTGCACTGCATAGAGGAGTGTTTATTTCATGCTCTGGTCAATCAATTGAAAAGGGCAGTCAATCGAGCTCATAGTCTTAAAAGGTCCATGTGGACTTCCCTATTCAATAAGCGTGAAAGAGAATATAGGCAGGTTGACTCGGGTAGCTTCGGCTGCACCTTGAAGGACACTAGAGCCCAATCAAGGCAAGCTGCACTTTTTAGTATATTCACACAGTGTCATAGACTGGTAAACAAGAGGCCCATTTAAAAGGTAAATCACAGCGGATCTCATTTGGGCTCAGCCGGAGTCTCGGCTGAATTGATTGTAGCATATGGGTCTAATGAACTGGCTCCTTTGCAGACAGCGGAGGGGTAGTGCCACCCAAACAGCCTCACTGGGCAGAAAGGCGAGAGTGGAAAAAAAATAAATTAGTACTGGTGTCTGATGTGATATTCTCCATCTCTCCCTCAAGCTTTATTCTTTTTTACTCATCTGAGGATGAAGTCTTATCTATACTTAACCAAACACAACAGATACAAGTTTGGTTTTGTTTACCTCAAATAGGTGGAAGCTCTAGATTTCAGAATTAATGGGAATTCTAATAGACAAAGCTGCACTCCAACTAGAACTTTAACTTAGTTTAGATTCCATCACTAAAAAATGTGCAGCGCAGCGGACAGGGTGCCCGAGAGAATTGGTGCAGAGATGGAAGACAGAGAAAGACAAAGAGAGACAAAAAGAAACGGCAAGAACTGGGAAAAAGGTAGCAGTGGTAGTGAACTTGGGGAACTTTTAGTGAGGGCTAAACAGGGCCCCTTGAGTTAGCTGTTAACTGCCGAGGTATTCCTGCTGGGATGAGATGTGTCTGTCATGCAGACCCAGAGACTGGCCTGACTTTTGGCTGTTGAACTGCTCATGGAAAGAGAACTGCAGTGATTGATGACACCATAGCTGAGCAGGTTTATATATATATATGTGTATATACACACACACACACGCACGCACTAACACACACATAGATACGCACAGTATAGAATTAAATAAATACACACACACTAGAAAAAAAATATTTCTACTGAAAAGTTATATTAAAAGAATAAGAAGAAAGGCTTTGTATTAAACTATTTAAATATTCATCAGCAAAAACTTGTTCAATATAAATAATGTGAAATGTTTGTTGAGGATTCAAAATTACATAAAATATAAGAATTATTTCTGAAAGATCATGTAACATCAAAGGGCAATAATAACACTGCTGAAAATTCAGCTTTGCAGGAACAAATTTCATATATATATATATATAAAAGGGTAGAAAATTTGAACAATGCACAAGGTTAATATATACTTTATTTTGTATTAAATTCAAATTTGTATATATGCATGTAAATGTTTCTGTATAATTAATGTTTGGCAATATAAAAAGGCACACAAATAAACCTACTAGAACCTGGACCTGTATCCACAATGCTAAGCTCTTTGTCTAGCACACAACAATCGAAGCTATGTTT
Organism: Enteromius thamalakanensis; assembly: GCA_032357475.1. Lineage (NCBI taxonomy): Eukaryota > Metazoa > Chordata > Actinopteri > Cypriniformes > Cyprinidae > Enteromius > Enteromius thamalakanensis. The sequence goes on from JAUCMT010000026.1 coordinate 20,834,842, forward strand.
ACAGTTGTGTGTACAAACAACTTGCATTACAACATTCACAAACCAGTGGCACACAAAATCTTTAAAGCCTACCTTAATTACGCCGGGTAGACGGCACTATTATTTATTTCACATACCCATAGAGGGTCATGTTTGTTTGGTCTCACTTCTGTTTTCCACAGAGAGAAATCAATTTAAAATGTTAAAGAGGTGTCAAGTTAGAGAGAAAAAAAAAAGAAACAGCTATTAAAGACCAGATATTCATCATCACCTCTGAGGCTCCTCGGCAGACAATGTTGACAGCGTGAGCCGCAGAGACAGCAAGCCAAAGATATGGCTTTCTGCCTCTCTCTAAAGGCCCGGTGTCCTAATCAGCGTTATTGGCTTCATTCAGCCTGAGATCTGGGCATACACAAGCTGTTTCTCCTCACATCCGCACCATTAAATCGCTTCCACCTCACTTCTCTGTCCATTCAATAGCAGTAGAAATACCTATTCATCATAGCCACTCTTCCCTCTCTCACCTAATAACAGACGCAGAGATCTTTAACTGCCCATAAACGAAGCCTCCAAACTTCAGAAGGCCTGCATCAGCAGCCTGGCCCAGAGAGGTTCTGGCATGACTACTCTTACAAAGCAAGATTAATTAGCCTGTTGAATGGAGACTTGTCTCAGCTGTGGCAATTTGCCTGTGCTGCAGCCGGCGCGGAGCGGCTTTGGGACCGCCCGTGGATTTGCAGCGAGGTTGGGGAGTTCCAGCAGGGGGCTCTTTCGTCGCTCTCGGCTCCTCAAGTAGGACACGCCGAAATAAGATGGAGGTGCTCGTTTGGAGAGGCTGAGCCGCCCGGCTAAGTGAAAGCAGGTGAGACAATTACTCTTTGTTAAATCGCTGGGCGATTTGTTAACGAACGAGACGGGGGATACGAACGTGCCGTCCTCCACATCAAATCCACAAATTGCTGTTAATTTACTAGTGCTTTAAATAGACTGTCCATTTGAGTTGGCTAAGTAAAAGTGTGTCAGGGCTGGATAGAAAACAATGTTAAAAAAACACACTGCACACATTTATCGACTACAAGGCAGGGAAGAAAAGGCATGATGCCGAGTGAGAGGGCGAATATCACCGTCTTTCTTTAGTAGTACAGCACCGTTGGGAATGAATTTGCGCATTTAGGCCTTTTTTTTACATTGGTGAGACAAGAGTGTCATAGACGTTCATGTGGTGGCCTGCAGGTGATCTTCCGCTCAGCTTCTAAGAAATGACAGGTGTGACCTTTCAAAAGCCAGCACTTCTTTCCTCACCTCAAGACCATCTCCCTTTGCACCCCTAGATACTCGTTGTATCGTCTCCATGTGGACTTCAGATGCAGGGATGTGCACTTGCACACGGGACCCCATGGCACCTCGAGCTACACGGCGCGACCACAGGACTTGCATGAAAAATAGATCACCTAATGCCTTCAGATAGAATCATTCATCAAGGATAGAGCAAAAGATCCTTGCCAGCGACTAGCCTGCTGTGCTTTGTGTCATGTAAAATATTTGATGCACACAAAAACCATGCCAAATCCGAGGACCGCAAACCCTCTCCCACTGGTACCGTGTTTACTGGCTTTTTGTTTTCAGCTTCATTCCGAGTTGGGCAGGATCAAGAGTGGGCTTGTCTTTTAACACAAAGCAACTGAGGCTCATGGGGACCGAGAGCAGGAGGAAGGCTACTACCCCTGGAGACGGTAGCCATGCCAACTGGAGTTGAGCAACCAAAACCAGTTAACCTCGTGGCGGCAGTCCAGGCCCACAGGTACACTAGGTAATGATGTGTCCCCATCTACCCCACCCTCTGCTGATTCTGAACTCCCACAGAGGAATTAGTTTGAGTTAGAGGGCAAAAGTTAGCTGTGTTGGAGCACTATGTGTAAGATGACTTTCTTAGCATGCGTTTCTCTATAAAAAAAAAAATAACTGTGCCTAAACTGACCGACTGAACGTTTCAAAGCTGCACATCGCTTCATTCATTAAAATGTTTGTATTATTGGTCCAATATTAAAACTCTAACTGGTATGATAAGCCAATAATTATTTTATCCTTAAATAAAAATAAATGTAAAAAATACATAAATAATGAAAACAGAAAAATCTAATAATTTAGAATGAAATTATCACATTATAACGCCCAGTAAGAATGAAATAACCATACACCATTTAAGGTTTAATTTAATATTAAACGTATACACACATAATATATAAAGTAATACCAAATAGGGTCACGCAATATTGGATTTCTGCTGATAACTGATATGACAATATTAGTAGATGGCCTAAAGATGGTCTAAAGCAGCTCCTTCTCTGTTTTATAATGCATTTGGGTTAAAACCTATTACACATTAATGAATAATCTGTATATATAAAATTATTTAAAATACATGTGTTGTGTTTGTGATTTTTATTCATGCTGGCTATAGCTTCTGCCATTTACATCCAAGCATACTGGACATCAGTTAGTGAAACAATTTTGAATGTTATTGGTGTATTTTAATTTCATTTAATTACAAGTAGTAGGCCTTGCAAATAAATAAATTGCCTTATCAGATGGACCCACGCTAGTCACTGTTGACTCTATCCCACAAAGGAAGCGTCATTCTTACATTATTAGATTAAATGCGGCAATGCAAATCAGTAAATCTAATTACTATGACCCCTCAGCTGATGTGATCTTATCGCTAGCAAGGCTTATCGGTCTTATCACCAAGGCATATTGGCATAATTCTTTATATCGGGAATATACGATACTTACATTTTAAGCCATTATCGGCAGATTCCAATAATAACGTCACAATAATATTGTGCATCCCTAATACCGATAAATAAAAAAAAGCATATTGGCATATTAGTAATGTTATATGGTAGTGCTAGTTCGATACATTTCATCAGCTTATCTGTCAGTCTATCGCGCATCGATAATAAATGAAAAGAGTTTTAGGAGAAATTTCAAAGACTAAAGGTTCACTATAGCTGATTTTGTTTGGCGCGTGAAAACATGCTAATGAGGGATGTCCAGGAACAAGTAAAGTCTGCCAGCAGAGACATAGTGGGTGGAAAACACAACACTTCAGAGGCTCCAATACAAACAAAACAGAGACAACTTCAGTTTTTGCCTAGACGGCTCTAATTGCCCCCCTACACAAACTGACTCAAGCTGTATGTTACTAGAGATTCATAAACCTTTGACAACACTATTGACAATAGGGATGCATTGATCCCACTGGGCTTTGTTTTTTCTTTCTTTGAGATTCTGTGTGGAATTTCAATTGTGTTTGCGCTATAACTACATAAAAAAAAGACAACAAATGGAAACAATAGACAGAGTGCCAAGGGGAGGGGGAAGTTTCTGAAATATACACTACATGCTCTTCTCTATCGTAAGTTGAGCTGAAGGTACCCTGAGGGCCTTCTCTTCTCTTCGTATTTACTTCATCAAACCCAAAGAACTTACAGTTTTTGGTAGTCGCATTCTTTTCTCTCTGTTTTTCTGGGTTTTTTAAGGCTATAAAAGAGCTGCGCTAAAACACAGCCATAATATCCCACGCCACCGTCAAAAAGAGGGACAAACATCCACAGAGACAACAACAACTGAATTGTTAACGAGGCAAACTGCGATGCATGGTTAGCTGTGATTTTCTGAGGCGCTGCACACCGTCGATCTGTCTGTCTCTTCTTCTCCCGTTGGCATGTTTGAATTGGTTAAGCCGAGGCCGAGGGCCCAGGAGTCGCGGGGGGTAAAACGCTCTGTGAGAATTGCGATTTTGTTTTAAATAGGCGGCTCTGGGAACACAAGCTTCAAAGCGGAGCCTGACCTGACTTCTCCTCCTGTGTCCTGGCATTTTTTTGTGCGGTGGAATGGGAGCTGTTGTGTTTGAGGGATGCTCATTTAGAGCACGTTCTCCTGGGGCGGCATGGCCCGCCGAGGCTTTCTGAGCATCTACAGATCCAGCACAGCTTGATTCAGATCCGGAGACAATGGAGAGACACAGAAACGGCAGAGGACAAGAGGGAATACACAAGCGAGTTCCTTTGTAAAAGCAAATGAGGGCTGGCATTTCACACTATTGTTGCTGATCTGTTTATCATTCAGTTTTCCTTTTTCCCCTCAACATCGCTTCCCAAAACACAAGAAGGGAGTGAAAGAGAGGAGGACAGAAAATAGGATGCTCTAAATGCATGACAGTAAGTTGGCTGTAATGAAGCGAGAGCAGATGTTTCAGAGTTAGAGCAGCAGGTGAGTTCCTTTATGGCAGCGTGCGATACAGATGCACTTACGACCATGCACATCAACACAGGCTCACGAAAAAACACAAGACATGTTTTGTGTAATGGTTATAAATAATGCATTTTCTACATGTCTGTACATGGAAATGATCTTGAAGAGAAGAAGAATGCAGGTGTTTCATTCCATTTCATTCACAAACAAATCATGCTAAAATTAAGAGAACACAATTTCTGGCTGTTTATCACTTAAATCTCATTCAACATTAAAGCACATTACAGAAAAGAAAAAGCATATCCCTTCATCTGAGCCACTAAGTATCTCATTTTATTTTTTAGTATCATCAAATAGTAAGGAGGAAATACATCTTGACATTAAGCTTTTCTGGGTACTTTTCCAGCACAAGTAAAGCAGATCATTTACTTGTCTCAAAACGTCTAAAACATATTCACAAAAATGTATGAAGTATGAGGAATATCAACTCATGACTTCTGTGTGGAAAATAAGATAATCGTAAAAACAATTAAAGATAATATTCACTAACATAAAAAAGTCTGTGGTCAAAAAGATTTGTTTTCTTTTTTTTACAAAAAATGCAAAGCTAATCAAAAATTCTTTAAATAATTGCTGTTCTTTTGAAATTTCTATTCGTCAAAAAGTAAAAAAAAATCCCCATTGAAATATTAATTTAGCACAAAAAATTAGCAAATTAAATTTAGTAAGAATCACATGACTCTGAAGACTGAAGTAATAACTACTGAAGTATATTTAATCAAAGTGCTTATTTGAATTTTTAATATTTTGCAATAACATTACATTTTCTTTTAAGTAATAAATACGTTTTTATTTTACATAATTATTTTGTATATAAAGCACTGAAATCAACTTCATGTTGACTTTAAATTTTGATTTGAGAATTAAGTCTCTAAACTTGCCTCCTGCCAGGGTCGGGTGTTTTATGGCTTTTCTGCACAGTCTGTGCTTGTGTACACCAAAGACTGACAAGGGTGAAGAAAACGCAGGAGCTACCCAATGCCAACCATAAAACCCTCTGAGCTAGAGAGCTTTATAGCTCCGGGCCGAAACCCAAGACAAAATATGATTGGGAAAAAAATAAAAAAGGATTTATATTGGCCACAGCTTGCCTTTTACCCCCAATATTTGCAAAGAGGAAAACGAATGAGGAAATTATATTACGGAAACCATTGATCAATACCCACAAATATTAATACAAGTGTCCCCCTGTCCTAACATCTCTTCAGCTCTGTGGTAGTGTATGGAAAAATGCAACCCCTCTTGCTTGTTGTTCTCACAGCCTACTCCCAAATCTCTAATAACCATAAACACATCCACACATGTTAAACACACACGTACCACCTCCAGCCACCAGCCGGAGAGCAGGTTGCAGTGTTTACAGATGACACGTCACTAGTGAACGGCAGGGATGATCGCGGTAACCTCCGCTGTGACAGGCCGTGCGGGAGGCAGCGTTTACTAAAGACATTGACGAGGACTTGTCTGCCACAGCAGCTGCTAAAACCTTTTTCACAAGGAGTGTGAAGGCGGAGGAGGTATCAGAGATGGCATGACATGCTTTCATGTCTCACTACACTTATTAACGTCACCTGGATTATTTAATCTGTATTGACACTGACATGTTTGAAGAAATGCCTGTTGCTTCTCGTTTTCTTTATACTTCCCAAAAATTGAATAAAATGGGGAAACAAAAACACCTCTTGTCTCATGTTTCATATTTGGATTGGGGTTTTTTTTTTGGTTTTTTACCCCAAACTTACTTTTTGTCTCAAGGTTCAATGTTGACTTATTCATTTCAAGCTTTATATATATTGTATGATTTATTGTACATTTATGTATAATCAGAAAAAAATATCTTATTTTAAAACAGATTTTTTTTTAATCAAACAATGTTACAAAAAAACCCAAAAAAAAAAATAATATATATATATATAAATCTTGTGTATAATCATTTGACAGCACTAATATACACACACACATTTATATATGTGTGTGTAATGAATGTGAGTCTACATGGCTCAAAAACTGAAAGCCACTCTAGTTTGCAATGAAGTCATCCTCACGTTTTTATCCAAACAAGCAAGTAATCTTGAATATGAAATCTGATAACTCTTACAGCAAATTACCAGGCTTTGTGTAAATTCAGTTACGCCGTTCATACTTCTCCCTTAAGTGCTGGTAAAATGATCTCTGTGTCTCTTTGTATTTGCGCCAATTCAGATTGTGCCTTTGTACACCAAGGCAGAGCTCTGAGATTAACATGCAAAAAGGTTTGTCTGCTTGCTATGCACCATTGCCGACAATGATGTCCCCCCTCCATGGACACAAATTCCCTGGAATTTAATCACCTGAACACAAAGAGCAGTGGAGGAATCCAGTCCCTTCAGAGGAGGACTAACATTATCTCATTCAGGGTAAGACAAGCATCACACTCTCATTCAACAATGGGCCAAGCAGCACAGTAAATTGGGCTGTATAAAAGTCCATCAAATGTTTTGGAGAAGCAAAGCTGGTTAGTGTCCAGGCAAAAAGGAGTTTATCGAATTGCAAATGCTGCCAATTCTGTATTCAGTGAACAAAAAAGTTAAACACACAGACGCACAAAGGTATAAATACCTCCTCTGTGCGAATAAGTAGCTCAAATAATAAAGTGCCACTAAATTTAACAAATAAAAGAGCCTGGAAAAGATAAATGAGAAAAAAAATGTGTTTTTAATCTGTCGGGAGAGAAAGAAATCAGGTAATTAACATGTAGAGAATTAAGAAAACCGAGTGAAAGAATTAAGAAGTCCTCTAAAATTGGCAAACTCATATCACAAATGTCTCTGCTTGAGCTCCTCGCTAATGCCATTAATCTTCTATTAAAGATTTTCACCAATTTCTCCTCATCTAGGCGAGTATTGCTGTAGATTTCCCACCGATGGCCACACACTCCAGTGCCAGTGCGATCTGAGCTCCCACCTAGTCCAGCAGACGCACCCTGATTCCCTAATGAAGACTGCCTCCCAAACAATGAAATAATTGACAACAGCCCCACAGAGCCTTCCGGAAGACACCCAGTTGAATATTCGATGCAAATGTTCTGCCAAAAACATGAAGGTGGAGTAGAACTAATACAGTAGAAAATAAACAGGCTTATCTATACCCCTGACTAGGGCTGGGCGATAAAACGATATGTATCGCGATAGGCAAATCGTGAAAAAAAATGTGTCCGGTAAAACGTTCGATATTTTTTATGTTGATGAAATAGTTGATTTTGAACAAATCTTTAATGTGACTTGGGAAGAACGAGTCGTCTCGGGGAGTGATTCGTTCAGTCTTGCATGCGCA
>JAUCMT010000026.1:20847110-20873203 GCA_032357475.1 Enteromius thamalakanensis
CTTTATTAAGCACACCTGTCAAACTGCTCATTGATGCAAATTATTACTCAGCCAATCACATGGTGGCAACTATATATATATTTATATATATATAGCTGCCTTATTTAGAATAATAATAAAAATAATTGAAAAATATAAAAAAATGTACACCAATATTCCACCTCACTTTTTTAATTCAAATAACCTGCTCTGTACAAGCCACAACCATATTATGTAGAAATAAAACAGTTCTATGCTTTGTTCACACAAGCATCATGTCAAAGGACACTCATATACATTTTGATGACCGGCTACAGTGCAAGGACAACCAATGTGACTCAGAACTCAATCCGCAGCTAAAGAAATCTCTTACGGTGAGGATATTATGGCACTAGAAGTGGGGAATTGAGTTGAGCCTGTCGCGTGTTGCGCATCAGGGCTGTGTGTGAGGTTCATTCAAGCAGTAGCCCATCTTTTCTTAATCAGCTCTGCAGTGACAGGAAGGAGCGAGAGGAGGGAACCCATTCTGACATTCCTGTTTCAAATGCGCTGTGGCATCCATCTAACCAAGCAATTCTAAAAAGCGTCCCTGATCAGATCAGAGCCTTACTTCCTCTGTAACACATCTTTGTGTGAATAGGTACCTGCATCAGAACCAAAGAGAATGAAGGTAAAACTGGTTTTGGATTGTTATGCAAAGATGAAAAATAAGCAATGTGCAATATATAAATATAATAATAATAATAATGGTAATAGCTTGATTATGAGGCTCTTTGCTCGGTATAGCAGGGGGAAAAAAAATATAAAAGCAAAATAACATACAGAAAATGATAAAAAGATATAATATTAAAAAATTAAACCGTTCCCAAGCATGAGCCAAAAACAAGTCATTGGCCTTAGGGAAGGAACAGATCGCTTTCTCAATTACTAGAAAGGAAGAAGAAAAAAAAAAGAAAAATCAATCTCCCCACATAGGAGGGGAATAAATAAAGCAATAACTGTGTTATGTTTTTTAGATTAAAGGCGAGGGGGCGGATCAAAAGATGGAGAGGTTGAAGCTAAACCCATCCTCAAACAAAAAGAGCATGTCTCTTCATCTCTAGAGCAGTCAAAACTCATGTCTGAGTTGCAGATATCTCAAGCCATTTTATCCACCACAAAGCACTACGCCGCCAGCAAACAAAACTTTTCTTTGTTACAACAATATGGCTTTGCATGTCAGTCATCTTCTCATTGCAAAAAAACAGAGAAAAGGAAGATGATTTGCTTTTCTGTAAGACACAGACAAAAGTGAAATAATCTCCACCCAAGGCATGGCTCTGCCCCCTTGAAGTTCTGTTTTATTTCAGATCCTCAGAAGAGATTCTGACGGACTACTGTGCAAAGTCTGGCCCAGTTAGGCTCAAGATGGCCCGGCTCTTGAGAGCGTGAGAAAAGATTACACTGAGGCTCAGAGAGCAACCCAATTACTAGTGACAGTTCTCTTAATTTCACCACAGAGAGTGTGTGGTGGAACCTCGGAACCACAGTCGAACTCCATTACCACCCGGCCTAGCCCCATTTCCATTAATAAGTGTTGCTTGAGAGAGTTGCACGGGTTATTTTAAGGGAGGAAGGTGTTAAGGGAGAGCATGGTGCTGTTTGGAGCATGCTGAGACTAAAGATATGGGTCTGGCACGGTGCAAACTCACATCTGGGAGAAACATTCAAACAGGCTGGAAACGGGAGCCCCTGGGGCCCCACGCCTTCTAATCTCAGATGGGCTGTCCTAATTAAAACCGGACTGAAGCTGGACAGAGCTGTCTGTCACGCTGGGGGAAAAAGTCACAAGCCTTTGGCCATCCAGCCGACAACCGCAAGCAAAGGCGCTCAAACACCATGCAAATTAAGGCTTTTTATCACCCAGGTCTGAAAAACAGGACAAAATTCTAATTGGTGGTTTCAAATTCAATTTTTAACAGAGACTACAGAATTGCATCAATGAGACTAAAAAACAAAAGATAAATAAGGATTTTTTTTTTTTACAAGAGATTCTGACCTAAATCTATAGAATATATGCTATTTTGTTTTATAAACAACACACACATTTTACATCTGACTGCATTTTCATTAAACGGTCTCAAATAAGAGCATTGAGAGTTTATCCGAGAGGTTCTGATGAAACACCGCAAGCTCATTTGAGACTGTTTTGAGCACCTACATAATAAAAGCAGCTGACTGTGACCTGGAATGTGTTAATGGAGATACTTTTGCAAATTCTCCTATTTGTATTTCTAGGTTACAGCCTCACAAAATCTTTTGCCTGAGCGTGTACGTTATTAAGAGAATGTGTGGTGGAAATATGGCAGTGAAAAGACTTCATTGAGTAGCAAACATCTCTTTAGTTTTGCATGAGATGTTCTCATTAGCTCATTTAAACCTGTTTGCCAGATTATTCTCTTCTTTTGGAGCAATAACATCTCTCTTTCAACCCCTCCTCTCTCCCAATCTCTCTTTTTCTCCTTATTTGTTGGGCTTTCTTATTTTCATCTGTGGAGCACAGCCTCATTATTTTGTTTTTAAAGCCAGTGAAACAGACAAGACATAAATAAGCTTCATGGGCAACGTCTTTGTGGGCTACAGCTTTGTAATGCCCACTCTCTTTAGGGTTCCAATCATGATAACCACGCTAAAGATGTGCTCGTGAATTGGAAGTTAGCCTGACTTAAAATGTTTACAAGAATTTTTAAAGGAAAAAGCGATGCAATACAGTCTTATCCAATAACTTGGTGGCAACATAATCAATGGCGAACATGTGATTACGGAAAAGGCACTGCAGAAAGTCTTTGCGGCCAAGGCTGAGTCGGTGGTTCTTTGAAACAGACTCCGATTTCATTTGCACCCGCGCAGACATTGTTCACGTACAAGAATGGGCAAATCAATGGAGGCGTACAGCCAAGATGGAAAGATGAAAAAAAGATCATTTCAATGAATAACATTAGTCTTTTCGATTTCCTAGAAAAAAGAAAAGAAAAAAAAAAATCAATGGTCATCCTGCCCTATAAATGACAGAGATCACCTTTGCATTACCGCCTAGTCCTTAGCCGTACAGCTGAATCTTCCTCTACGAGTCCAAGCTGGCTGGGGAAGTAATGGGCACTCATCTAAAAACTGCCTTTGGTCTCACTTTCTAAGGCCAAAAACTCACTCCATCAGAGGCAGAGCTGGCTCTCTCGCTGTTATCCAGCTCTCGGTCATTTCATGCTTAATTCTCTTACTATTGAACTGGATAAAAAGATCCCCTCACCTCCCTGCCTCTGCTTCCTAGCCCGCCGAAGGAAAGGCAAGCGTTCGGACGACATGACAGAGAGAAAAACACACCTTTCAAATGCACGATTGCACGCCCAACTTAACTGCGTGCCTTTCTGTATTAGGGTCTGGTGGAGAAGCAATCTGTCTACGACATGCACACACACATACACGTATGACAGGCCAGCCTCTGAGACATGCACACACACACGGCCCACTTCTCGTGTGTTACCGGGAGAAGGAGGGAGGGTTTGGTATAATGAGCTTGTTCCATCACGACTCAGTGCCAGAGTCTCTCAGTAGCGCTGTCTGAGGGAAAGCAATGTGTGCCACGCTAACAGATGTGGACTCTCAGCACGCACAAACACAGACACACACTCCAGCACGCTTCTCCATGCATGAAGAGCGGCCCCTGGGACCTGACTGGACAGCACACATACACTGTTCCGTCCACCCGTGTCCATTCCACTCACACTCAAGAACGCCAAGACACACACGCACAAACTCCCATACACGAAAACACACACATACGGCGCAGTAATGAATGTGGAACCAAGCTGGCATGTTTGTGCGCGCTGAGAAAAGCCTCAGTGATGTGCGTGCTTGTGTACTCATAGTATAGGATGCTGCGGATTTATGGGCTAAATCATCAGCCCCCTACGAGCACTAAATATCTAAATGAGAAAGGGGTGAATGGGGCCATTTCTGTGTGGGGAGTCCGTGCACTGTTGCCATGGGGATGCAGAGTGTCACTCAGCATTCCGAGTCCTCGAATTCTATGAGCTAATTCTACAAAATCCATGGACCACTAATTACTTTTATGAGAGACTGCAGAGGCTTAAAGGAATAGGGAGCACAAAAATGAAAATTCTGTCATCATTTGCTCACCCTCACCAATATTAAAGATACTGGACAGATCGTTCACACAGTTTTAAAACTGAAGTTGGTGGAAGAGTCTTTTGAACCATGATACACTATTAGAACAAAATCAGTAGGAGGAGAAAAAAAAAGGCTACTGGTAATGTCTGCAGATATATTTTCTTTAACCTAAATCAATATATATAATTCCTTCATTTTATGCTATTTTTACTTTTCTTAAGAGTATAATGAAAAATTTTGAATATCTAAATAAATTAGGAATTTATACGTTAAAAAACAGAAGAATTATATAAAGATATAGATAGATGATAGAAATCGCAAATGAGTTTTCATTTTGAGGAAATCATTCCTTTATTACCTTGAGCACTTAAAAAAATAAATAAATAAAAAATGCTTTTAAACGTTGTAATTTGCAACCACCTTTTTTTTTACTCACAATATGCCATGGTGTCTCATTCGGGACATTATACCCTCCGGTGGCACTCTGCTTACCTCCCTTATACCCAATAAACAAATGTTATCCTGCCCACGCAATCATCTCCACAGTAATGCAACCACTAAATTATTAAGTCTGAGTTCTAGTGGCCTCACCTTATCCAATCACACGAATGCAATATATAATTCAGCACGAACTGCTGCAGTTCTCTCATTATGACTTGTGGTATGATTTCATGCCAGTTTCAGCTATGTTTTCCGATAGACATGTGGGTATATTAATACAATTTCTTTGACAGTGAGAGGTTTTCATTACCAGTGGATGTGACAACGGGAGGACGCTGGTTGCAGCCGTTTATTTGAAAGGTAAAGTCAGCCTCTCTCCAAACGCCGGCCCTCATTAAGCTCTTAGAGAGATACACACATGCTGATGCAAAACAGTGCTCCACACAGAAATCTGGTTGAGCCAGATTATTATTGTGCTCATAATTAGCCACACAAAAAGCAAACAACAGTTCATCAGAAAGCTACGGTGTCAAAAGACAATGTGGTTTAGTTTGTTCTGACATGTTCTGAAGATTCTCTTCATAAGCATTAATTCTGCATGCTGCAAACATCTGGAGAAAATACTTTGATAAGACTACGCTATCAAAAACCACTCCTCAACTGAGTTAATATTGAAATCGTCATGACTGCAACAAGTGAACTACACTTCAGATTACAGAAACAGCTGATCAGGTAAAAATCCTTGACCTGACATGTTGCAACTCCACTTGGCAGTGCTTGTGTAAAATTTTAAAAGTAAATGATGAATACAGAATTAATTTAGATGTTTTAATTTAGTTAGTTTTAACAAGTCTTTAGTGTTTCATGGTCCTTCAGAAATTCAAAAGTTGATTTGGTGCTCAAAACAATTCTTAGTATCAATGCTGAACTTTTTTTTTTTACCATTCGAAATATAGGGTGAATTAAAAAAAGTTTTAATTGATAATAATATTCAGGACACATTATTACATTAACATGACAGTAAACAAAGATCTTCATTTAAATCAAAGGCTGTTCTTTTGAACTTTTTGTTGATTAAGAAAGCCTGAATAAAACATTTTCATTAAAAAAAATATTAAACCGCAACAACTGCTTTGCACAATTATGAGAAATAGCTGTTTCTTGGAAACAGCGATTTTAAACCGTTTATTTCACAATATTAGTGTTTTTGCTGTACATTTGATCAAATAAATCCAGCCACGGTGAGCATAAGAGACGTCTTTCAAAATATTGCAAATGTTTACCAGAAGTGAATATAGTTTTTTATAAAATTAGCTATTATTATATATTAAATATCTTAATTTCTTTTTTATTTGTTTATGTGAAAATCTTGTGTTAAAACAATATTTTATTTTCCAGACACAGACAGGCAGAGTGTGTGTCTGCACACAGATGCAAATTGACACACACTTAACAAGCCGCATGCCTAGATGTCTTAAGCACTGAGTCAACAACACTTTGCAGTTAAGAGAGTTCGCACAGTTCAGGAAGCCCATTACCAAGCGCTGTACTTATTTCCATGTCTTCGCTAACATGGTTCACTGCATCTCCTGTGCTTGATTTACTTCATCTTTGGCGGCAGGAGCCAAGAAGGCAGAGGAGTGAGAGCTACCCAGAAGGTCACTGGTTCAATCCCCTGAGCTGCTTGTGCGCAAGTCAGCTGACCTACCCAGGAGCCATTCCGTCATTGTTCCATAGTACTAGTGGCCTCGTGTCGACCCCTCTTTCTTTGAGCAGGCACGAATGTGCGCAGCGCTTGAATTACACTCAGCATAAAAGCTTGTGAAATATGGGTTTTAGACATGGAAGACAAAAAATAAATCAATGCAACTGCTTGTGTGAAATCTGGAACAAAAATGGTGCAGTTATATAAACTTCAACACTGCCGCATAAAATCTATTCTGCTTGTGTGCTTGGAAACATACTACAACTAACTGCGCAGCAGGCAGGATTTGGCCCGCTCCCTGACTGAATGTCCTTTGTTCAATAATTTAAGAGAGAAATGGATGGAGGAACGGATGGAAAGCGCAGAGCGAGTGACCAGCACTGATTCTAGTGTGTCCGTAGGGAAAGCCGTACATTAGGAAAGCTTTTCTGGAGACAGCTGGCAGGTCTCAGTCGTAGACATAGCAGAGTGGGTAAAAGAAGCTAGCTTTAATCCCTTCCTGACTCCATCCTGCCTGCTCTCTACATCCCTGTCTCTCCGCATCACATTCTCTCCAGGATCCATTGCGCTTCCAGTTTACATACTTACTTTCTCTTTTATATTTCCCCCATCTCTCTCTCTAGGGGAGCTCTGGTCCTTTACTGATGGAGGGATGGTGTAACACAGGCTGGGCATGTGGGATGTAGGCCTCTAAGCAGCACTTGTCTAGTGTATAAAGCTCACCTACCTCCTACCCACCATTTCTCTGCTTTCCTCTCCCCTCCCTTCTGCATGGACACTGGGAGAAGCGCCGCCACATCACCTTACAGTGCTTTTCATCACTCGGTGACAGCGTGTCAACTCCGTTCCCCGTCACCAGCACACCATACACACTGATGTTTGGCGTCCTTGGCTGTGCTCCGCTTCAAAACCCCGCAATGTGACATCTGGATAACTTCACCTTGTGCATTCCGAGCTGCTTTACTTGCACACACACATATTCCTATGCCAAACCCCTGTCCTCAAGACTGGTCACGGCGCCAGGGTGTGATAATGAACGGGTTACAGTGGGTTGTGAGATAGGCTGAAGCGTAGAGGGAGGTGTGTGTGTGTATATTGTATGCGTGTGAGATCCCCTATCCTCCACAGACCACCTGTCAACAGCAGCCTCCATGTATGAGTGACTGGCTGTCAGTGCCAGGCCGCCATACCTGCCTCCAAAACAACCTCACCCTCTCCCACAATTACAGTTCCACATTATTCAGCCACTCAAATCACTGACGTGCACAGGGAAAGAACAACACTCTCTCTTTCTGCTTTCTACATCATCTGTGTATTATAGCTTGCTTTTTCTCTACGTCTATCAATAAAGCCGCGGTGAGATTCAAGACAGTACTGTAACTCATAATTTAAACCAGCATCACAGTAAATTAAACAAAACATTAATAAAGATGAATAACTAAAAATTAAAAACAGTACATTTTTAATAAAAAACATTACCCATTTTTTTTCTTCATAATATTTTTTTTCAAAACGCACAAAAACGCACAAAATACAAAAAAAAAAAAAATCAAACATCTTACTAAATATTTAAGAAAAAAATATTTTTAAACTTAAAGTAAACTTACAACTTTAAAATTGTAAAAAAAAATAATAAAAAATAAATAAAAATCATTTAGCTTTACTTAAAATGCACAAATTATTAATTTATTAATTAGCTTTAGAGAATAAGAATAGATGTCTACAGGATGACCTCGTTAGGTTTCTGTGTAAATGAATGCATGTATAGCTGAAGGGATGGTGACGAGATGCTTTCTGCACAGCAATTAAATGGTGTTGCTGTCTCATGGAATGCAATCAGGGAAATCGAATCTACAGGTATCCTCAGTGGAAAGAATGGGATTAATGCACAGGGTTGGCTCTGCATTGCATGGCTGATCTGCCGGCCGGGAGTGAGCTTGTTAAAGTTGATTTATTAGGTCTTGGTTTACACAAGCTTTCCCTGGCAATGCAAGGTCAACTGTAATGGCCCTCTGAATGTGAATAAATCTACAGCTAAGCTAAACCGCCGTCCTCTCTCTTTGTTTGCCTCTCTCGGGTGAATATGCCTGCTAGGACGTAACTTCAAACTGATCGATCTCTCAGCATGCAAGCTTTTTATTTACATTATCATCCTACATTATGATACTGCATCTGAGAGCAAGAGAAAAAGTGTGTGAAAGAGAAAGAGAGTGCGATGGCGAGTGTAAGCAAAGGTTTCTTGTGTTGAACAATAGTCAGTTTGAGGAAGCCACATTAACACACTTACTGTAGCAGATGACTTTACCACGGCGTAAAGGAGAAGCCTTGCCAAAGACAAAAGGTTTACAACATCATATGCCACAGATTGACACTTCATTCTCACATTTCAAAAGAGAAAAAAAATCTATAAACAACAACATGAGAAAACAGTCCCCAAATCACTGTTTTTTTTTTTTCCTTTTCCTTTGTCACTTGCTCTATTATATATTGTGCATATCAAACATTCCCTATGAGGCACAAGGGAGCAAATTTATTTGTTTTTGGATGTGAGGCATGTACAGGGGGGAAATCATTTCTTTCTTGTCGGCAGAAGTTGTTGATTCTGTTTTGACGTCGCTCCATCACGCCTGCCTGCCCCCTCCTGACATCCATGCACACAAACGGCAGATCATACGGAAGGGGATGTCAGGAGACAAGAATGATAACGGATGCCACACTCCCCACGATCGCACTTTCGCACAACAAACACGACTGCTGTGGACGAGCGTGGCGCAGTCACAGCTTTTTAGTCACAGCTCTTTCTACGAAAGAATCCAGATCGCTGTCTGTTTACGACCACTTTGGTTGCCGCTTCTAACAAATGTCCTGTCTGCTTTGCAGCTTTTGTCTTTTCTCTGCGCTCCGCTGGCTGCTTTCTTATTAAAGAGTATGTTGGCTAGGGACTGTGTTATTTCAGGGCCTTTCAACATTCCCAAAGCATGAAATCTGTGCAAAAGTATGATGAATCTTTCAAAGCCCTGCAGGCCTGCGCAAACATGACTGTCAATAAGACAGAAAAGTTGTAGAGGCTGTTAACTACAGCGAGAGCCCAGAGTTGAGGAAGGCCGTCAGACTGAGGTGGATGGGTGATGACTGATGTTCGCCCGCTGTGTGGGGTGACCGGTGGAGGGGCCAGGGCCGGGCCGAGCCCCTAGCTTTCAGCTCCACTGCCTTCGGCTAGTTAATGCTGCTTTGAGCCTCAGCTGACTGCAACAGCACCAACCTCACCCGCTCTCACCAAACCTCAGTGTTCCGCACTGGGCATCTCATCCTACACCCTTAAACAGAAAAGTCTATCACTTCTGCCCACATGAGACGTGGCTGACATGCTGTACTTACATACACACATCTAAAAGAAGACACTAACATACTAAGACAGACCCAATGTAAGAATACTCAGTCCCACTTTATATTAAGTGTCCTTAATACCTGTGAACTTGCATAGTTAATAGATGAGTACATAACCACAATATAAGTATTTTCAGCTGTAATATTTCTGTAACTACACACATGTAACAAATGGGTAACAGGACATTGATAACAACACTTTTTTTCACTTCATTAAGTACAAGTGTATAACTAAATTTTGTAAAAACAGTATGTATAAGAGTAACTGGAAAAATCTGACCCGATGCGTGGAGATGGGCAGGTTTAGGGGTGGAGTGGGATCCAGGGGGTGGAAATGGATAGGTAACATTCTTGACACCAACCACAGTTTATACTGTATGTTAAGCATAACTAACTTACCACTTCTGTGTAACTTCTACTTAATATAACCAAAAAGTGCTTTTAATTAGAGCTCCACGATAATCAACACGCGCATCTTGTCAGTAAAGCTGGTTCTGTAATCAGCTTTTAATTTACATTGAGCTGCATTTACTAAGCAAAGCTGTCGTTCACTGAAGAGCTGCGCAAAATCATAGTTTTTGCTTTTATTACCAATGTCCTGTTACACATGTGTACTTACACATACCATTCAGTCGGTTGTTACATGTGTGTAGTTACACAAACATTACAAATGTAGATACTGTGTACTAATGTGTACTTACACTGTGGTTACATACTACGTACACATCTAAATTATAATATTAATAATAATGGAGAAACAAAGACTCATTTTTATATTCTTATGAATGTAAATGTATGCATATGTGTGTGTGTGTGTGTGTGTGTGTGTGTGTGTGTGTGTCCATATTTATAAATAGACACAAACAAAGAAAAACAAACAGCCTGTCAATGCCACCTGAAAACACCAAAACTATACTATTCCAGCTTCAGGTATTGAGTAAAAGTCTCCTTGCACTCCTAACAAACTCAAAAAGCTATTAAAGGTCAAATTTATCCACATAACTGTGGGCAACCTGCCAGAAATACCCAATAAGGTCAAACATTTTTTGTTCTTTTTTTACACAAAAAACACCACTGCAAAGTGTGCACCAACATCGATCTGTAAGATCGTGTCAATTAAACACGAAGTTGGACAAACACCCACCAAAAGTACCTTTGCAGTGTCTGTTTGCGACAGTCGAGATTTTAATAATAGCCAGGCCAACCCTGACATTCCCCCAGTCTCTCAGCACTCTAGCAATGTGAGGCTGCCAAGACCTACCGGTCAGATTAGCATTAATCTTTCAGCTAATATGGTAAGTTTAATTTTAGGAAATTAACTTTTGCCTACAGGACTCCTCAGAGCCAAAATGAATTACGTGTCAAGCTGTAGCCGCCGGTCGTACCTAACTCTGTGGCAAAGCTATCCAAAAGCTCATTGTGTATGTAAATGCCTCTAATTGGAGTTGGCAAGCGAGTGTAACGACGCAATTTTTGTAATGATTTCAGTTTCCCCTCGTGGAACATTTCACATAAAAAGACAAATGCACAAAGCCGCACGTTTAATACAAAAGGATTGGCTAAATGCAGACATCTAAAATTACAATTGATTAAGAACCTGAAGTTATTAATTTGAAATAAAACAAATGCATAAATATCAATGTACTGGACTGATTGCGTAATTTCGCCGAAAGCGGCAGTCGAAATAGATGCTTTTGTCAGACAAGCGATCTATGATGAAACCCAAAACCATCCCGTTACAGTAAGTGGCTATAAGAAATCGTATCCTGTGTGTTAATATCGGTTGGGTGCCAAGAGGTGCATAAAGCAGACTGGAGATGGGGAATATTTCCAACCTAATGCAATTAATAAATAACACTTTCAGCAAAGAGGTCATTAACACAAGTCACTGGACTGTTTCCTGCTCTTGTCAGAAGATCAGGCGAGTACACACTGTTTCACTGAACACTTAATTATCAGGATTGGGAGGCTTCCTTGCAACTCGGCGGCAACTTTTCCGACAGTTTTTCCCAGCTGATTACCCAGTCCCCCATTCTCATTCAACCCCAGTCATTTTTAACATGAACACAGCCAATTCCGTTCTTACTTCTGCAATTAAATGTGAAGTATTTTACTGATGAGCCAATGTGGGATTCAGCGAGCATCACAGAGGCCGATTAGTATGTGCGCCTCAAGGGTTTAATTCCGAAGACAAATGCTTTAAAGCACCAAAAGCCAAGAACAGTCTATTGCTGTGATTAGGTACGACTTTGTCTAAGCGATCAAAATTAATCCATTGTGGACAAAGGTTAAAACTGCGATTTATTTTGTAACGCAGAAATGTCCAGGAAACCATCCATTTCCTCTATCAGCACTTGCATTTTATGTCTTTACCAAGAGTGCCAGCCAAAACTCTGTACAAACTACAGATGTTAGCTTAACTTTGCACAGAGGTTAAGGGCTGGTGAGTGGAGGCTCAAAGGTCCACGCTGATCAATGTGCAAGTGGCTGCATGTAATGAGAGACCACACCACGGGGACACTGGCCACTCAAAGCAGAGGGGCAATGTAACGTGATTTAGAAATTGTCTGCTGCCACAAGGTCCCCATCGTTTACAGTTTCCACTACACATCCCAAAGGCCTCATTCTGCAACACAACAGAAAATAAATATTGATTCAACAGACCTCAATGCCAAAGTAACGCAAAATCAGAACATGTGAGGGAGGAAGCAGAACACCACAGAGAAACAGAAATAAGCAACACTGGAAGGTTTGAGCCAAATAATCAAAGTAGAGGCAAATTATGAAATCAAGTACCATTTCACTGAAGGTACAGCTAAAAAAAGGAACAACTAACTAACTGAAGCAGACGTGCCAGTATTAAAATCTGACTTAATCAGCTTTCAACGACGTTGTGTCGGGGATCTTTGAACAATGTGTCGAACAGCTTTGCACCAATGGGAGCAGCTGGAATTTTCTGCAATTTTCTAACTAACAAGTAATGGGTTTATCTTTGTAGACTGCCCATGATTGATACAAGCTCCCCAAATCTCCTTAGTTCCCTCTGACGGAGTCTAATAAATACAGGTCAGACGTTCTTCATATTCTTTTTGGCTGTTAATTCTCTAACACTCGTCTAATAGGATTTATGTGCTGCTCATTTTAATTGTATTGGCGCATGCAGCGAGTCTTTAAACCCTCCTGTTTATCTCAAACACAGTTCTCGTATTCAAACCCCATTCACACCAGCTCCACCTGAAAGAACAGGTGTCTTTGCACTGCCGTGGGCTAGAAGGAGGCTAAAGAAAAACCAGAAAGAACACTTCAATAGAAGTCAAAAGAAAAAGGCCATAGAAAGCCATCCAAGGCAGTGCTTTTGAGGATGACCTTCCTCAGGAGTGCTGTAAATAGTTGCAAGAAATATACGCTGTGGCTTGACAATGGAAAAAAAAATCATAGTAAAACTATAGTCATTTATGTGTATGTCGTGTAAGACCTTTCTGAAAAGATCTGTGCATATATACAATAAAAGTATAAAAAAGGTAGCAATAAATAATAATTAATCAACAAAAGAATTTAATTAATGAAAACAACAACAACAACAACAGGAAGACTGTTGAGTGTCCAGCTCTTAATGTAATTTGTATTGTTTCTATTTCAGTGAAAGCTTTTTATCTCGCTGCTTTAGATCTTCTTACATTACGTCTGGATTTAGACCATGACAGTGTTTCTTCGTTTTATATTGACCTACAGTAAATAAACAATCACCATTCGAAGTGACGGATGAGGCCAGATCGCCTCTTTGACTTTCAGTAAAACTGCAGCCCTGTTCGAGTATCAAGTTAATTGGTGTCTGTAGCCTCAAAGAGCACTCCGTCAATCCAGAAATAACCAAGAGGGAGTCTTCCCTTCCTGTTCTTCAGTTATTACAAAAAAAAACTTTTACAGGAAAATTCCCACATGTAACGCAAGGCTCGCACAATTTTCGACTTCCGCAGCGCTCTTCCTGACTTGCCTTTAATTTGGGGTGTAAGCGTCAAACTTTGCCGCTCTGGGGAACGCAGTGAAACATGGCTGGTGATATATTCTCATCATCACAAACCATTGGCAAATGCCTCCTTAAATAAAAGGAGCAATAAATCAGTCTCGGTCTTGGACAAGACGGATGTGATGCGAGCGTGATGAAGGAACAGACCACTCTTTAACTAACCCCTAGCCATTTGCGCTTTCGAAAGTTGTGAACGAGTTTAGTTTCTGAGATTGAGAGTAGCTAGTTTTAGGATCTGCCATTAAAATGAAAACCAATTTAGATCTTAGTACCATCAAGACGTAATGCATTTAGGGGAGGGAAAAAAAGATAAAAAGAGATGTGATTCTTATTATCTAATTAATCCTAGCATGGCCCAAGGTTATTTAATTTGTTGAAAGATCATTAACAAGTCCTCATCCGGCAAATAAAATAATCAGGATCTTAATTTGCTCAAATTCAGGAAAGGATTCCAATAAACAAACGTGGGTGATATTGAAGGCTGGAGATGGCCGTGGAGCTGACGGAATTAGGGGAACACTAATAACAGAGAACTGTGGGCAACTTAATGGCTCCGACAACAGTGACAATCATTTACACATTGTGCCCACATGACGCCCCATAAACAGGGAAACAAAACATTAAGCTGTCAGGCTGAAATGATGGGTATTTAAGTGACTGAAACATGGCGCGAGGAAATTGTTTTTTTGCCTGGGCGCTTTATGTTTGTCTATCACCGGAAACAAACACCCCAAAATAGACAACTGTAATTCATCAAACTAAAAAAAAACTAAAAAAAACTAAGTTAAAGTGGAGAAAATTGTTTAACGATTATCAGCTGTAATATAGACTGATGATCTGGGAAGCGCAAGAGGAAATTAACAGTGTCCTACAAAAGAAAAGAACATTGTAAAGGAACTTCCTCAAGGACAAAGTCAAAACTTGTTTTATGTAACACAATTGTGGTGCAGTTCAGAAAACAAATATCCACCCGCTGTCAGTTCATGCTGAAATGTAGAAGTAAATGAAGCTTTCATTTGCACCTTTTCTTACTATCCATAATGCTGTGATCACAGGGAGGAATGCATAAATCATTCCGGCAGATCCTGTCTAAGCTGCCGTGGACGTTTCCGGCGCTCTGACCACTATATCCTTAACATCCATCAAACGCAGCCATTAAAAAACCACCACATACAAAATCTGCTACTTAAAAAAAAAATCAATCTGTCCCAACGATCGATTTCTTATGTTCCCGAAACCAGCACAGAATCGATAGGTTGGCGTGGCCTCTTGAAGGATGTTACGGCTATCGCTATGCTAATTCTGAATCTTAAACTCAACTTTATCTGCAGAACCAGAAGACATTTGCAGCACTTGCCATCTGTATTCCACAAAACCTTGAGACGAGATTCTTCCTGGATAATGATGCAACACAGAGATCACTTTATTAAAGGAGAAGGTCCAACAAAATTGGTACCATAAGACTGGACGCAAAGTGAAATGAAAGGAATACGTTTAGTCAAAAAACAAGTGTTGCAGTAAAGTGCAAAAAACTCATGTCAAAGGATGTAGGTTGTTTACTCAGAAGATAAATGTCCCCAACTGTTCTTTTTTTTTCGTCTTTTAAATAGTGACCAGCATAAAACCCTAAAAAAGAAAGAAAAAGTCTCATTTGATGTCAGCATAACTCCAGAGAATATTAAATTCACCTTTTGATAATGAAGAAAAGTTTCCTTCAGCAGAAGAAACACCACTCCAGAATTTAAGCGACTGGAATCCTGTCTGTCGCGCAAACAGATTTTAAAATGGCACACTCTGCATACAGATAAAACCAATAATTCAAAGAGACTTGCACTTTTCCCAAGATGAAATCCCAAAAGGGTTTTTTTTAAATGTTTTTCACACAAAAAAGCATTGTATTGTATATAAACCCAATTTATTTCACATGCAAAATTAATTAGTTCAATCAAGAGAAACTAATACACCTCCGAAAAGGTCATTTCCACAAATCTCATTACACAACAGTCAGTAAACAGTCTAAAAACCACTGTCATAAAACAAATACTTTTGGGGGGGTTTCCAAGGATAATCTTATAACCAAGAGACACAATGTGAAATGCATATTAACAATGGCAATGTTAAACATGCTTAAATAATTTAATGTATATAATTTTTTCATAAATTTTATTAAGAATTTTTTATTAATTGTACTTTTGTGGTTACAAAATCAATTACACCTCAACCTCTTCATTCAGTTGGGCACTTAACATCTAGATTCTCACCCTGTTTAAATCACAGCTTAATGTGACGCTCAATGTAATAACTTCAAACAATCTATTCTAGGCAAATATCTTACTTTCTAATGCACAAGTTATGCAGAACAAACACAAAGACCTCAAAATAATGCTCAAACTGATACGTAGCTAATATATCTGCACCTAATAAAGGTATTACGCAAGACTGTTAATCTCTCGCCACCTGTTTCACACACATGTGCATTTGTGCTTTCTCTTTGAGAAAGAGAAGCACTCTTTATTACTAAGCCAGTACCCGAGAGGCCTAAAACATGCAGAAAAACTGTAATGTAAATATGCATTTAAAAATGTTTTGATTACAGCACAAGTTCAGCATGCTTAACTAGAAAACACAAACGTAAACTGAAGAATATGTCGTAGATACTGTGAACAAAATAAAACTAGTCTAATCTGATTTTCTTTGTTTGCGTCTCTTCACATATTAAATTAAGCATATGTATCATTTAATGTGACCAGCTGCAATTCAATTTGCAACATGTTCAGCTCACATGCTGTTTTTATATTTCTCTTATTGGACCCAGAGCAGTTTCTGTTTATACATTCACCTGGAAAAAATAGAAATGTCATTTGATTACTTTTTAACCCTTAACCTAAGCAAATTCTGTTGAGACCTGACAGTGTAAGCAGAAAATAAGACGACAACAAGTCCCTGTGTGATCTTCGCAGAAGGGCCAGTGCTTGAACAATCATCCACCGTAGCCCACCTTGGCTGGAGCATTCGGCTTCCAGGTGTGTGTGTTGGCAATGAGGTGTGTTTTACTCCAGTGCTGGAGGAATCCCATGCTGCAGCCAGCCTCTCTCCTCCCTCTCTCTCAGGCTGCCAGGGTAAACAAGCGAGGCCGTGTAAATACCACATCGCCTTATGATGGCTCAGACACGGGAGACGGAGGATCCCCCCGCTGCGGCAGCCAAGCTGACAGTCAGCCAGATGTGGAGGAGCTGCCCAGATAATACAGCACCACACACAGGATGTGCAGACAGGGCTTTCACTGGATCCCTTGCCAATTCACATGTCGCTCAAACACACACATACATGTGCATACAGATGAGCATCTGAACCAACAGCATGGGTTCACTAACTCACTCACAGAGCCATCATAAATTCACAAACATCCAAGAACAAACATGGAAGAAACTTGTTCCTTGTTTCTTATACTGTGTATGTTTTTCCTTTGAGCAGGTTCCAAGCATCCCACACTGTGTTTGTCTGTAAGTGTGGGAGTACGTACACTCACGAAAGCGCTTGGAGGCCCCGGGCACACAGGCCCACATACATTGCTACACAGCTCAGCAATCACACCACTACTCCTTACATGATGCAATTAAAGCAGAGCCCTTGCAGGACTGAACGTGTTTACCCAGTGCTTCCCGCGTCGCTGGTGTAAAAATTGCACAATTATTATTTATTTTTTGCATTGTTTTTCTGAGCCTAATGCTGTAAATGTGAAAAATATGCTGCTTTATGACATGCACATTTCTTATTTTTGCTGCTGTGCAAATATTGATATATACGTACATACATACATACATACATACAAGCGATGTAACGTTCACAAAAATCACGGTTCGGTTTGGTATGTTTTCGAAACGAAAAAAAAAAAGAGAATTTCTTAGATTTTTTTTTCACATTTTTATTTATTAAAACTAACATATGACGACTTTGTTCCTCTTTATTTTCAATACTGCTGCGCAGTTTAAAATCCAAAGCAGTAATGATTTTGTAACTGACAGCTTTCATGGTTGCCTAGTAACAGCAGACTCTACAGATGCGCGAGTGCAAAGTGCTTTGAAATTGGTGGAGGAAGCGACACGCCTAGCATTTCCACTCATTTTTAGATGCTTCGTGAACATACCCTTATGTTACATGTAATGCTAAAGTATCGTTAACGCCAACACAAACATTATTTTAGTTTGTTAGAGCAGAAAGATGCAGCTCTGGTTAAACAGCTGGATGCTTGGTTGAAATGGCAAAGGGTAATGCCTAACGTTACCTGAATGTCAAGGGGGTCGTTTTTAATGTGTGTGTTTCTGGTTCTCGTCTGTTTGGGGGTGGGAGGAGCAGCGGGTTCCCTACCCCATCGTTTGCGCTGCCTTGTTGAGCATAGCATTGAAAACATTATATTTTACACAGTTTATATATATATGTATACACTCACACACACAAAATGGGGTTCAAAAGTCTGAGGTCACAGTAAAAATTAGATTGAAGATTACATATCTAAATTAAATTAAAAAAAATTTAATTAAAAAAACTGTTATAAACTGTTAGAAATAGACACAATCCCCACTATATTAATGTTTTTGTTTGTAATGTAAGGATTTAACTTAATTCATATTAATACATAATTAATAATATGATTAATAATAATTATAATAACTATAATTATTATTATTTTTATCATTTACTAAATACTGGAACCAGTCCCAGCTTTTTTCAGGCCACTAGCGAGAGGAAACACCCTGGACAGATGGCCAGTCCAATAATATTAATTTTTCAGTTACATTCTCTTCAAAACAGTGCACAACCTTATATACGTTTTCTTTATTAACCACCAAAATTCTAAAAGTTCACTTTTTCCTTTTCTTTACAAAACTATATTATTTCACTTCTGCATCGCCAGTGTGCAAAAAAAGAAAGAAAAAAAGAAATGCAATCATCTAATCTCTTGTAAAAGGCCAGGCACTGCTCTTCAGGTTTGGCCTTTAAATAAGCCACAGCTGCACAGATGGAAGAGGAAAAACAAGTTGTTTGTACTGCTTTGTAAATGTCTAAAGACTGTATCGTGTATATGCATTGCACAAAGTCTTTGCAAATTTATGGTTTGCATACAAATGCTAATCAAACCCTCGCTCTTGTGTGTGAAGTCTCACTCCCCAGCAGAACAAAGAGGGCAGAACAAAGACATCTGTGAGAAGGCCAATGACAAGAGCGAAATTATGCAGTAGCATCTCTAGGACACCATCTCCTCATGTGTTCTTCAGTGTCTGGATGCAGATAGCACTGCAGGAGAAAGCTCATCCGTGATTCTGCTCGCCTGTTTCTGTGAAGGATTAGAACAAAGGCGCTGACGAGGTTCTGTGGGCGAAATGGTCCTGTATTTCAAACTCTGCCCTCCAAAGCCTCAACCATCAGAGTTTCGCTACTCATCTTTAAACCATGCACTGAGAAGTCTCTTCACTCAATACCACTTACTGTTTTAAAGGTGGTGGAGGAGAGACACATTCCCTCTACAAAGAGCATAAGTCTGTGACGGAGCTCCGGCGGGCACAGCGAAGTGAGCATTAAGAGATGACAGGTATGTAAAGCGATCCTCTGAAGTGTCAGAAGATCCGAGCATTGATGAGAAGACCAGCGGTTGTGACAGCACATCTGAGACTTTAAAATCTGAACATCACACAACCGCTGTAACCGAGTTTAACATACTCTTGCTCTGCTACTAACATGTGTACGGCTTGTATACCTGCTTGCATTTATCTAACTGCTACATAAAGATCTGGCGTGATCAGGTGCATGCTCAGGAACAATAAAAGTAGAGAACGAAATGAGGAGGTAAAGTAGGAAAGAAGGTATAGGAAAGAGGGACAAAATTATAACCTATCTGCCAGCGCAAATTAATGACGTACCGGCGTCTTAATAACCTTTTGCTCTTGACAAAGTGCCAAGGGAATAATGATTAGCAGTAATATAAATGTAAGACTTCCATCTCTAAAGTTGGCTGGTGAAATCAATGGCAGGCACAGAAACTGCTGCAAAGCAATCAATCACTTTAACTTTTCTGAATCCACTTGCAACACTTTTTCTCGGCTAGCACAACCCAGAGGGACTTACGGGAAGACGAGACAAAGGCATGTCAATAGGGCCTGGTTTTCCATCACATGTACTCCTTAATCACACACCCTTTAATGCTGTACGGTCTCCGACTCTCCTCTCCAAACCAATAGCCAGTTAGCTTGAGAAAGCACACATCTACCTACTCCCTGCTCTGAATGAGCCCTCATCCATCTCCGCCAAAAGCTGGGATCTCCATTAAAGACTGTGTGGAGATGTGGGGGAATGTTTACTCTTTATTGATGCTGTTGTCTCCATTGTCTTGGCTAGGCTTGAAAAAGCTCCAGTCATTACTTTCTCTTCACCTCCATTCTCACTCCAGTCACTGCTCATCGCAAGTCATTGTTCAAACAATTAGCTCGATAAGACAAAGTAAGGGTGCAAAAGGATGTTACGGAGAAATTGAGAGCAAGCACCTTCAGCTGCTCATCTCATTCTATAAAGTGCTACACCGAATTCATCGGAGAAAACAAAGGAGTGCGCAACTTTGGAGACTCTTTTCAAAATGTTCTTTTCAAAGAAATTACAATAAAGCCTTTCTTTGGCACAATAAAAGGCATCAAAACAACTAACTTAGGGTATGAAGACACTGCACTTTTAAAATGTGTCACTTTATCGGCTTTGGAGCACAGCTGCACTTTCTTCCAACAAGTAGCATTTAACTTTCTGGGGCAATTAAACATGTTGCGCAGGACAATAAAGCAGCGAAACCAGCAAAAGGAAGTCTATGAATAAAAATAAAGCCAAAATTGTCATGACAATAACGAACCGGCGCCCACATCCCGTTTGAGATGACATGAAGGATATCCATCTTAATTGTTGTAATTACTGGACCCCCAGCAGCGAAGGTCTCCGAGTGTGGCAAACACACCCACGGGAGAACATCTTGTCTTCTGTCACTTCTGGTAAATGGCTCTTCTCTCTGACGAGCTCATCTCGTCGCCTCTCCCCATCTCCCACTCACACATCCAGTTTGATAGCAATTATTTTTGAGGCCATCCCTGGAAAAGCACATTATTTAGATTTTCACTTACAATCGAGTTAACGGGCAACTCTCCACCCCTCAGTGAGAAAAAGAATCGCTTCATAAGGAGGGAAACGAATGATGTTTTCCGAGGTATTCACCCAGATTTCTGCCATTTGTATTCTAAGTGCTTGTTTATGGGAACAGGGATCCGGGGCATATCCTTGGGAAAATGAGCTACTTTATACCATTTAAATATATTACAGCCAGAGGCTCTGCACATTTGAGGAAACATCTAGGAAGACAGCAGTTAAAAGACACAGGGTGAGATGAATACCCAATAAGCGTGACGGAACAATGCAATTTCCAAAGAGAGGTCAACAAAGGGTCACTACAGCAAGCAGACATCGTCCGCTTCTCTCCCAATTCCACGTGCGTTCTTTGAGAAACCGTGTCATCCTCCGATACCCCGTGGAAAGAATGTACAAGTTCTATTTTAAACTCCCCTGAAGCAGCATGTTTGCGTCGAATCCTAAAGCTCGCTCCAGAAACGTCTACGAATGCTGCAGTGGCATTTTCCGTCTTTTGAGGTGAGGGTGGGCTGATCAGATCTTCGGGCTGTCGAGACTCGATGTTCCTCGCATCTCATTCGCTTTCTTTTTGGGAGCGGATTCAATGGAAGCTCCGTCGAGCCATCATTTAGCCCTGCACCTGTCACTCAGTGGGTGAATGCTGGTTTAAAGTCTCACTGGTTGATGCTCTCTGACTCTGGATGACAGCTGCAAGGCGAATATTGAAGTTTCTCTGTTGGTCTTTGATGGAGTTTGTGTAAGTAAGCATCTGATTTCCCCCGCACCTCAGCCTACAAATTGAATCTGACACACTCCAGCGAACACAAGCTAAATCACACTATAAATATACATTACACACTACAAATGCATGAGTGCTTGACTGATATCACTGTTCGACTTAATATAAAGCTTAATTCTCGCAGATTAGACCGACGTAAAACTAAATGACAGGGGGAACATCTCGGACATAATGCATCTTTTTTGAAGAGAGTTTAAAATGAAAACTCTGCAGTCAAAAATAGATCTCTTAAATAAGTAGCTAAAAGCTAAAGGCACGGAAAGCTCACAGAGTTACTGGTATGTACATATCAAAAGTACAGGGAGCTGTGTGTGTGTACTGCATAGGGAGGTGGGGCTGGGGGTAATGCGTGTCAAGACACATTAGACTTCAGCGCTAATGTTTCAGACAGATGGAAGGATGAATAGAGGGACGGATAGGCAAGCTGACAGTAGAGAGACACTAGCAAAGGAGGATGATGTGGTGAGGAAAATTCCCCCCCAGGAATGGCAGCATGGAGAGAGTTGTGTTCTCTATTTATAGAGGTGGGACTGGAGAGATGCTCGTGACAGCCATCCACTACCAAACCCTAGCCTAACTAAACCCCACAGAGCCCAGGAACAGCAAACCAGAGCAGCTCACTGCTGGTCACTTAGAGATTATCACAACTTCAATAAATCATAATCACCATCACGCCAGTTTGCTCTTATAAGGCCCTCTGGGCATACTCCTTTAGGGTCCTCCTGTTTACAGGAAAGTCATAATTTTTTAGAGCCATGCAGCTGGATAGCCCAAGGTGAACCGTCTGACCTGAAACAAATAGACATGCCATGTGCTCAAGGAGCCAAATATACAGCCATTAAGAAGGCATATTGAGGAAGCAAAGTCCCTGGGTTTTATATTCCATTTTAAATTCATGTATTTATGAACTTACAAATGTTTAATTAGCAAGTTGCTTAAAAATATTAAAAAAATAATAACAATCCAAAAATAGTTCATCTGTAATCTGTAACAACATTAATGTTATTATCATTTGCCAGCGTTAGAAAGAAAATGTCCCTGACACAACACGGGCTGATAGTGAACACTGTTTAGAGCTGCACGATTAATCATTAACAGATCGCAATCTTCATTCAAACACCTAAGCAATCTCATTTCTAAATGTCAACAATTCCTTTTGAAAAGTCTTACCGGAACAAATTCAAATCTGCGCCCGTGCTGCCGTTGACACAGAGATGGCACTAGGTGTTGTTTCGCCACTAGGCGGCAACAATTAACTTTTTTTTTTAAAATGAGAAATTGATTCATGAGATTTGTTCAAAAACACAGAATCATCCAGTAATTAAATAATAGAAGTAGTTATGAGTAAAGAAGGGTATCGTTAAGGTTTTAAGGCTATTACTACTTTCAACGATACCACTTATCGATCTGGTACTCTTATCGGTACTTTATAAATAAGCATGAACTTGTGTTTATTAAATTAGTAACATTATTATAACATATTTATTTAGAGATACTTATGTGATGCTTATGTCGTTATTGTAGAAGACTGCTAGCACAAGTAATTATGAATTTTTTCTTATGTGAGATTTGTTTATTTTAAAAGATGTGCATGAAAGCCATTCTTCTGTCAGATGCAGTTTAATAAGTAAAAACGAGCGGTCCCGATTTAGTGTCCACAGTCAGATGAGATGTTTATTGTCAGATGTGAGGTTTATTGTCGGTGAC
The DNA here is from genome assembly GCA_032357475.1 of Enteromius thamalakanensis. Lineage (NCBI taxonomy): Eukaryota > Metazoa > Chordata > Actinopteri > Cypriniformes > Cyprinidae > Enteromius > Enteromius thamalakanensis. Next base: position 20,870,481 of record JAUCMT010000026.1, read on the forward strand.
ATTATTCCATCGTTATTTTCGTATCTGGTAATGAAATAAAACGTTAAAAATAAAAAGTGCAGGCAAATGTATTTTATATTATCGCAAATTAGAAAAAGGTTAAAGGTTAAAATATGCTAGGTAATGATTATTTAGTAATAAATAGGATTTTTTTTTTCTGTAGTACCAATAGCAGAACCGTTAACATCAGAGTCTTTTCGTTACCCATCTGTAGTTATTAGCCACTAAATCATTCATTCCAACCCTTTTTTTCTTTTAATATTTAACCATTTCATATTTATATAAAAAAGGGTATCATATTTTAAATACACACACACACACACACATATACATATATACATATATATATATATATAAATGTTTAATAGTAAATTAAAATTAAATAAACACTGAATAGACTGCAGCAATTTAATATTTTGTCACAAATTATTTTGTTGATAATTGTGATCTCTGCTTAAATGGAAGGGTATGCAATTTTCCAAAAATGCTTTAGAAGAAGTTTTGGACCGTTTAGCAAAACAAACTTGTAGCCAATCAGCAGTAATGGGCATGTCTATTCATGACGTGCAGGAGACAGTGATCAGTGAACAGCGTTGCAGAGCGGCAGAAAGGCAAAAAGCAAAGGAGTAAAATGTCTGCAGAACGATAAGTCAAGAAGTATGACCCGTGTAAATCTGTATCTGCTTTCCAGCGCTGAAGAGAGCTCAAGGATTGGAAGGTCTGGAACCGGAGTTACACTGGACGTGATAAAGCAACCACTGAAAATCATTTGAAATTCATGCAAGCATGTCATAAACAGAACGCAGCAGTTTTCAAGTTTCTGTGTGTTTGTTTTGATGATTTCAAATATCAACAATGGCTTCCAGAAATTGCATACCCTGCCTAGAAGAGAAAAAAAATTGTGATTCTTAAATTATCCACAATTGTGCAGTAACACTGATGAAATTTTTTTTTAAATAATTTCTCTACGGTTCATTTAAAGCTCACATATTACTATAAGCAACTACAAACACTTGGGGAAAGATGGAGAGAAAAAAAAAAGGAAAAGGTAATCTCTTCTCAAAAGGTTAAAAACACAGACAGTTGCACTCACTCTAAAATAGTGATTCATCCTTCGACTATGCTTGCTTAGTGTTTTTTTTTTTATCTAATGCAGTCAATTATATACAGCAATGCAGTACAGAAGCGCAAAAAACAGAGTGGTATTTTCAATAGAGCTGAATTTTTAAAGCATCTATAAAGGTTGTAGTTCTCCTACAGCAGTAGATATAGTAAATTACAATGTTTGGTGGGGGTGCGAAAGTCAGAGAGAAAAAAACAATAAATATGGCTTATGTTACACGCGTTACATTCAGAGCAGTAAAATATCTCGTTATGGTTGGATGTATAACATGCTTGTCATTCACGCTGCAGATGCCTTTATAAAGTCATCTCGCCTAATTTAACTTCAGTCAACTTGTGGCCGAAAGCCAAGCGCGAACAGTGCCGGAGACGACAGTAGCCCAGGGTCCTAATTATGAAAAGTAAAAGAATGATTAAGTTGAGTGCTGTTTAATGACTTTTAACACATTCATTTTGAAGATGCTGTGGGCGTACACTGGCTGACTGCAGATTTGAGTTTGAATTCACTCCCACATTTGCAGACCTGTAATCCATGTGCAGGTATGATTATCACTAGAAACACACACAAACATGCAAAAATATTCAGAATTATTCATATACAGCACCCAACAAATACAGTATCAACCACCACGTGACATATTCAAAACGGATGTCATGCTTGCATAAGCAAATTCCCTGGGCTGTTTGCAAGACAGTATTAATTTGTTAATTTTTATTTGGTTGAATTATGAGGTGCCTATACAATTTTTTTTTTCCAAGGCTGTTACTTTAATATTGCTGAATGCCACTGGCCCCAAGAGTAGAACAAGGGTTGTTTCACATTCAGTTCACACCAATGAAAAAAATAATCATTACTGCTTCAGTCAATAATGAGACAAGGACATGGCAGACAGAAACAGGACAAAAGGAGACGCTTCTCTGTATTAAAAGATGCACACAGTGCACAGAGTAATGGCAGTGTTCATCTAGAGCTAAACAGGGTTAAAGTCATGAGAGGAAGTTTTAAAGATTGACAGTTGAAAGAGAGTGTACAGTATTCTGTATCAATACACCTGAGTGCTGCTGCAAACCTTCAATAGAGGCAGAGCTCACGCCGGAAGCTGTCCATTGGCATTGGTGCAAAATACTCACGGACACCGAACGCTTTCTAAAAATCACCAAAGAAACGACTGCAAAAAGCAAAAGCAGGAAATGTGGTGTCTAAGACGCGAGTCCCTTAATAATATCTTGCTGTTTATTGAACTGTTGCCTAAAATAATTTGTAATTGTAGGAGCCATTTTTTGTTTGTAATTTTCTTTCACAACACTAGAGGGTGTATAATGTATTTAGGTGTCCGTAGAAGAAGGTCAAAAACTTTTTGATCATCGTGAACTTGATATGGGTTGTTTATTTCAATATTTTCTTTCATCGTCATGTTTTTATTTTTGACAAACTGGACAATCAATAGATTTATTTTCAAAGATATGGACATCTCATTTTATTATCGACCCATTCAAGAAACAAGACGTGTCAGAACCAACGATCTAATTAAACGCACCTACAATTAAAGTCAAAAAGTTTGACCGCGGTTTGAAGCTGGTTTTGAACAAAGGACTGAACT